>CM057079.1:30261845-30571845 GCA_029379335.1 Thymus mandschuricus | reverse complement strand
TGATCTTCACTTGACTGAATTCAAAACTTAAGTTTGAATGTGGATGTTAGTTGAGCTGCCGCTTTCTTGCTTGGCAGAGTAGACGCTTTCGTTTTTCAAGTTGCCAAGTCCGGGTCTTCTCGCTTCAGTAAACTTGAGAGGACTCGCTTCATTCCTGAAGCACACTCAAGCGAGTGGCCTTCTCGCTTTACATATAATCCTGCAAGCTTGACCTAAGCGACTAAAGTAAATTGAGTTTTCCTAACATTACAAGCTCGAAAAATTATATTCCTATAAATCTAATCAAAATATGGATCGCTTGGAAATATGATTTACATAAGGCTTTTGGGATCGAATAAAAAATGCAACATATAAAATTTTATTTAAATGCTTCCAAGTAAGTCCCCCCTTAACAATTAAATCCTTAACAATTCCCAACAGGGGTTTAGGGTTTAGGGTGTAGGTTAAAAGGTATATGGTATAGCCGTATAGGGTATGAGGTTTAGGGTTTGGTGTTTGGGGTTTGCGGTTTAGGGATTAGGGTTTCTTTAGAAGAGCTATGCGCAATAGCATGCCTAAACTTTGAGAGGGCATAAGTTTTGCTATGATGGTCAGATTGAATTGATTTTTTTTTTTTCAAATTTATTTTCTCAATGAGATCTATCCAACTAGATCCGAGGATTGGACTTAGGGGTTTATGACTTAGGATTTACGGCTTAGGGTTTAGGGTTTATGGTTTATTATTTGGGGTTTCAGTTTAATTAGTGTTTAGGGTATAGGTTAAAAGGTACTCCCTCCGTCTATTTTATCATGGCATTTTTTTTTTCATAAAGTAGACACAGAATGAATAGTAAAGTGTCATGATAAGATGGACAGAGGGAGTATATGGTATAGGATATGGGGTTTACAGTTTGGTTTTTGGGGTTTGGGGTTTGGGTTTTAGGGTTTGGGGTTAAAGGTCTAAGGTTTCTCGAGGAGAGCTATGCGCAGTAGCACGCCAAAACTTTGAGAGGACATAACTTTTGTTGTGATGGTTCGATTGAGGCAATTTTTTTTTTTTCAAATTCATTTTCTCGATGAGATCTATCTAACTAGATATGAGTATTGGGCTTAGGGGTTTAGGGCTTAGGGTTAAGGGTCTTTTCAGGATCAAGTTTATGTGATCGACACCGTGTCACCTAAGAAGGTGCTATACTCATGCTGTTTTTTTTTTTTTTTTTTTTTTTTTCCCTATTTTTCAATTTGTTATTTTGGAGGTAGGAATGGAGGGAGATCGAGTAACAAGTATTGTGTGCTTACTTGTACAAAAGGATCCAAATTCGTTTATCTATTTGTGCATGAGAGATTTCTATTAAGTGCAGGCAAATACATGCGTGAGATTA
Source organism: Thymus mandschuricus (assembly GCA_029379335.1). NCBI lineage: Eukaryota > Viridiplantae > Streptophyta > Magnoliopsida > Lamiales > Lamiaceae > Thymus > Thymus mandschuricus. Next base: position 30,570,484 of record CM057079.1, on the reverse strand, counting down.
AGATTTTGTTACTGTCCGCTGTATTTATTTGGTGTGATATCGCCACCAATAGATGCATGTGGTTCCTAGTAAAAAAATATGCCTCTTTAACCGAGCCTGCGGAACTTGCCAGATTATGAGTAAAATGGTTATTACATGCACAATATAAACCTTTCTATTACTAGTGTTAAGGTTATAAACTGGACAAAAGATCTTTTGTCACCATTTACAAACATGTCTATGTGTTTTGTTGTCCTTTAGAGTATCCTCCATGCCTCTCGTTGCACTATTAAATTACACTATTTGGATATCCCGTCAGGTTCAAGCTGTACTTCTTCTACTGGGAGGACGCAAAGTGCCTCCGAACATTCCAACTGTTCCAGTATCTGATGTACTTGTTTTTTTAGCTTGTGTCTATTTTTTGACCGGGAACTTTTCCAATGTACTTGTTTATTTAGATATTTATTTCTTAATTCTGAAGGATGCAACGAAACAAAGGCCAGTTCACATCCTCAAAACCAAACGATGATAGTGCATCAACAATGTCGAGCTGGGACTCAAATCAGAGCTGGGGAACTGATGGCAATGGGTCACATGCAAAAAATATTTTGTGAGTTTCAACTGGGCATAGATTTTACTATGTTATGTGCTTCACTTGCTAAATAGGGCCAATATATTTATGTGTTGTCATGTTTCTTCCCTGATCGTGCATCCTTAAATTTTCTCCTAAGTCGTTGATTCCTAATATTGACTTCCTTCTCCTGTATCTTGAGTCCTTGGCATCTTTCCTTTCGTTGCGCTATTTAAGATGTGCATGGTGCTTGGTGATTTGTGAAGTTTATTTAAGATTTTCTCTAAGCTATGAGTTTATGATATCATTGTCTATTCTTTTTTATTTTATTCTATTCTTAGATACCATATGTATTATGTATACTGTAATTAGTTGGCTTGTAAGTTTAAATGTTCATATCAATCTTACATCTAAGCGAACTCTTTTTTCTACATAAATCAATGTGGTACCGGTGAGAAGTCTACTCCAATGATGCTTGTGGACTCATGTGGGCAAATAAGGTAACTTTGGAGATTTATAAATTACATCATACTTTTATCTACCATATTACCATTTCTATCTATACTGTTACTTTGCCTTTTGTTATCATGGGAGTTTCGGTTTATTTTCTGAGGTTTAGAAGACTCATAGTAGATGTTGCCTTTAAATATTTCAAATATATGTGAGGAGTGGTACCCGAAAAGTGTTGGAATATGATGATATCTTATTTTGAATAATAGTTCCCTCCATGAGTTTATTACTAATGCAAACTGAAACATATACAGTGCAATAAACCTTGATTTTTGAGTCTGTTGTGAGCTGTCCTCTTGAAATGCATTTCTTTCACAAAATGCATTTCTTTCACAAAAGGTAGTTTACAACTTACAAAGTAGATTATATTGTATGTCATTCTTTCTTTGCTTTTACCGAAACTCTCAACATTTAGGGACAATTGAGAGACCTTTCAAAGGCACCACCCCCGGCCCACTCGGAACCAATCCTCCACGCAGTAAAAGTGAGGAGGTATGCTTCCACGAAATTTTTTAACTTCTGGGTATTCGTCTTTTGCTCATTTGATGACACATCTATCCTTGCTGCCTTTTGGCAGAACAGAAATTTTGAGGCGGAAGAAATGGTTTTGAGCGCTGCTAGAAACGACAATGATTCGTCGTGATCATCGATTTATTTAGCTCTACAATACTTAATAGTAGAAATGTCATATGTAATAGTTGAAGTGGCTTTCAGACAAGGTAAAGCTAGCAAAGAAACTTTTTCCGTTCTTTCTTTCTGTTTTTTATTTCCGTAAAAATGTCAGTGTTAAATCAGATGCTCTTTGAGTTTATTTATAGCGGATGTAACATAATTTTAATGGGATTTTGCCGAGAGATTTTTATATTGTACTTCTGTGAATATATATAACTTCAATTAAGAGTATGGGCTCGTTACTTGCGCAGCTGCTTTCACTGAAAAAAAAAAAAAATCTTATTGTTCTAATTCACTACGATATTTATTGATTTATCATAGTTCTTCTTGGAGTTTAATTAGTTTTCCTCTGAAATTAAAGTCATGATTTTATTGAGGTTTGCTCAGCTAAACAATGATGTTTCTTTGAGCTTCTTTTTACCCCTTGTCTAAACACTGTTTGCTGTATTTGAGATTAACCAGAGGTAGAGCTTTGATTAAAATCTGTTCTTGATCTTTCTGCTGAATGGTTTGTACGATAGAATCTCGAGCATAAAATGCTTACAGCGAATGAAAAGAAATGGTTTATTGAACCTCGAGGGTATATGATGGAATTCCAGCGACTAAGGTTTATTTTTGGAAGAGATTTAGAGGGAGAGAGCGCGCAGCAGATCAGGGAAAGGACGGAAGCAGCAGTAATTAATTTAGTTTTATTATTATATCAGACTTTAGATATTATTTATTATTTCCTTTTCCTAGTCAGCAATTATTAGTTGTTTTAGGGTTTTATATAAACCCTCCTGCAGAGCGCAGACGAATTATTATGAGATTATTTTTCGCAGACACTTTGTCTCTATCGTATTGCTAGGTTAACTTGGAGATTATTCTCTCGGTTGTTAGTATTATTCAGCAGGAGATCTCATCAATTGGCCTCAGAGCCGAGTTGCGATCAAGTTACTGCGTTTCCGCAAGATGGTTTCGAATCGACAACGGTTTGAAAACATTGAAGCCTCAATTGAAAAATTGAGTACCATGTTGCAGAATGTTTCCATGCAACCCGATGGTCGACGCCAGGAACGAGGGGATCGATGGAACCGTCAGCGCGAGGAGGGTTACGCGTATTTCGGAGATGCCCAACGTGGTCGAGATCACGAACGTGGAGAGCGCTTCAATCGTGGGCAGCACAATTATCGTGGTCGAGGTGGTCGAGATGGTCAACATCAGCATCATCGAACCCGAGCTGAGCCACACACCACGGAGGACGCTCCATGGGAGGAGTATAATCCGTTTTCTACGCAGCCAAATCCGTTTCACAGGGATGGTTCTGAATCGGAGCATAACGAGGAAAGAGATTCAACCGAAGGGACAAAAGTTGATTTTTTTGAGGAATCAGTCTATAGTAGACGAACAGAACGTCTACGTGATCATCGTCCTAAGGGAATTCGTTTTGAGTTTCCTAAATTTGTCGGTGATGACCCAGTTAATTGGTTGGATAAGGCAGAGCAGTATTTCGATTTAAACGAAGTAAGGGTGAAAGACTGCGTTCAGATTGCTTCGTACTACTTGGACGGTGAAGCGAGACAATGGTGGCGATGGTTTGAACAGGTTAACGACGTTAACGACGGGACTGGAATTTCCTAGGGAAAGTTTAAACAAGGCTTACTTCTACGGTTTGGAAACTCTCAAATCGAGGATGCTAACGAGTTGATGAGTAAAGTACGTCAAACTGGTACTTTTCGCGATTATCTTCGAGAATTCGAGAAAGTGATGAGTAGAGTGCCGCATTGGCCGGCTAGTGCATTACTGGGAGCTTTCATGGCCGGGTTAAAATCAGAAATTGCGGTTGAATTGAAGATGTGGAGACCGCGCAATCTTCAAGAAGCGATAGAATTGGCAACAAGAAAAGACGAGCAGTTGCACATGTCAAGAGCTACATCTATGTCTTCGAGGAGCGGTCTTAGTATCACTAATCGTAATTTTCAGCCAACGAGATCGACCTCCGTGGGTCCCTCGACTGCCCCAAAATCAACACCTGGTTCAACTACGGTGGGAAAGGGACGAATTCAACTTTCTAATGATGAAATCAATAAGCGCAGGCAGGCTGGTTTGTGCTTCACGTGTAATGAAAACTATACATGGAATCATGTGTGTCCTACTGCGAAGGTGATGACCTTATTGGTGGAAGACCAGATATTAGAAGACGGAGAAGAGCTTGCTCCGGTTTATGACGAAGAGCAGGAAGGACTGGAAGAGGGGAATGATGAAGAAGTGAAGGTTGAGTTCAAACTGCTTGAGGTGTCAAAAGAAGGGGAAATTTCTTTTAATCGACTGAAAGAAAATAATGGTGAGCGAGCGTTGAAGTTTGAAGGGCATATTGGTAGATTTCCCATCCAAATATTAGTCGATAGTGGAGCAGGTCTCAACTTCATATCTACTCCGTTAGCCGAATATCTGCAGCTGCCAGTGATTAGAGAGAATTCTTTCAAGATCTGAACCGGGAGCGGACACCTGGTTTGTGATACGAGGTATGATCAGGTGCCCATTGTGATCCAGGGAATTCGTTTTCACCTGAATTTTTATTCGATACCTCTCCAGACTATGGATGCAGTCTTTGGAATGCCCTGGTTGGAATCAATTAGTCCCTTACTCATGGACTGTAAGGAGTTGTCCTTGAATTTCTGGTGTGGCAATGAGCTGTTATTACTGAAAGGAATCGGGTATACTCCACCCGGCCCCTTTAATATCGATAGGCTAGATAAGGAGATGGCAGCAGGCGGGGAGTTCTATTTATTGACATCAGCTGGACCAAGTTCTAAGGAAGCATTATCTGAAGCCGAGAAAAGTAATGAAATCAGCAAGCTCTTGGAAGAATTCGAAGATGTTGTGAATGCTCCTGTGTCATTGTCGCCTCATCGGGAATTTGATCATCGCATACGATTGATTGATGATTCAAAGCCAGTGAACGTGGCACCCTATCGCTATGCTCATTTTCAAAAAGAGGAAATCGAAAAACAAGTGGAGGAGATGATGAGTGCCGGAATAGTGAGGTATAGCAATAGCCCGTTCTCGTCCCCAGTTTTATTGGTGAAGAAGAAGGACAGAACTTGGAGATTCTGCACAGACTATGGAGCGCTGAATGAGGCGACCATTAAAGACAGGTTCCTTATTCCTACTGTGGACGATATGCTCGATGAGCTGCACGGAACCTCTTATTTTTCTAAACTGGACTTGCGGGCTGGATATCATCAGATTCGAGTTCATCCCGATGATGTGCACAAGACCGCATTTCGCACTCATAATGGGCATTATGAGTACCTGGTAATGGCTTTTGGCTTATGTAATGCTCCTTCTACCTTTCAATCTATTATGAACCATATATTCCGACCATATCTGCGCAAGTTTGTCCTGGTATTCTTTGATGATATACTGGTTTATAATAGAAGCTGGGGAGATCATATGGGACATTTACGCAAGGTTTTGGAGATTTTACAGCAGAATCACTTTGTCATCAAGCCTTCTAAATGTTTCTTTGGGGTGCGTGAAGTGGAGTATTTAGGCCACTTTATCTCATCAGAAGGAGTGAGAGTCGATCCGCGCAAGATTGAGGCAGTGGTTAATTGGTCGATTCCAGCTAATGTAACAGAATTGAGAGGTTTTCTGGGGTTGGCTAGATATTACCGGAAGTTTTGCCCAAGGTTTGGAGAAAAAGCTAGAGCTTTGCACCAATTAACTAAGAAAAACAAGTTTAAGTGGTCGGATGAAGCACAACACGCATTTGAGGAACTTAAGCAGGCGATGAGCTCAACCCCAGTACTAGCTTTGCCGAATTTTGAAGAGGGGTTTGTTATTGAGACTGACGCATCTGGATATGGCCTTGGAGCGGTGCTTTCGCAGAATGGCAAGCCGATTGCGTACATGAGCAAGGGAATATCCGAAGCTAAGAAGTCATGGTCTATTTATGAGAAGGAGATGTTGGCAATACTGGAGGTCGTTCGCTGTTGGAGACCCTATCTGGTTGGGAGGAGGTTCAAGATTATTACTGATCAGCGTAGTCTACGCTACTTGTTGGAGCAAAGAATCACCACTCCTAAACAACAAAAGTGGATTGCTAAGTTAGTCGGCTTCGATTACGAGATTGTTTATCGGCCGGGTAAGGAAAATACTGCTGCCGATGCATTGTCAAGAAGAGAGGTAGAAAGTCAGTCGTTGATGGCTTTGTCTGCACCTATCGCCGGCATTTGGGGAGACATTGCTGCAGCAACTAAAGCCGATGACGAACTTGGGCCGTTACTACAAAAGGTGATCGATGGAGATCAAGGAATGGAAGGGTATGAAGTTCGTCATGGATGCTTGGAGCTAAATGGTCGTGTGCAGATTCCACAAGGTGAGTTGAGAGATTATTTACTTCGGGAATTTCATAGCTCTGTTTTTGGTGGACACTCGGGAATTTTACGGTCTTTCAAGAGGATTTCACAATTATTTACGTGGCCTGGAATGAAGAAAGATGTGGTTAGGTATGTTCAAGCCTGTGATGTCTGCCAAAGGAACAAGTCTGATAGTAGGAGTCCAGCGGGGTTGTTAGCGCCTTTACCAATTCCAGAACAAGTATGGGTTGATATTTCTATGGACTTCATTACTGGGTTGCCTCGTTCAAAAGGGAAAGATACTATTTTGGTGGTGGTTGATAGATTGTCAAAATATGCCCATTTCATTGCGTTGAGTCATCCTTATTCTGCGAAGGATGTTGCTGAGATATTTGTTCGGAATGTGGTTAAGCTGCATGGAATTCCGAAATCTATAGTTTCTGATAGGGACCGTGTTTTTATAAGCACATTCTGGCGGGAGTTATTTAAGTTGCAAGGAACACAATTGAAGATGAGCTCGTCGTATCATCCTCAAACGGATGGGCAGAAGGAGGCTGTGAACAGATGTTTGGAGCAGTATCTTCGATGTTTTACCTATCATCAGCCAAAGGGTTGGGAGAAATATTTAGCTTGGGCCGAGTATTGGTATAATACTACATACCAACGCTCAATAAATATGACCCCATTTGAAGTTGTGTACGGAAGGCAGGCAGTTCCGATTCCGATGCATGAGCCCGGATCCACAGCCGTTCACGAGGTTGATGTACAGTTGCGTGAGCGAGATTCTTTGTTGAGAGAATTACGGTTTAATTTGGAAGCAGCCCAGAACCGAATGAAGCAGTATGCTGATTCTAAGCGGAGACCTGAGGAATTTAATGTTGGAGATTGGGTTTATATTAAGCTTCAGCCTTATCGTCAAAGTTCTATATTCAAGAGGATAAGTCAGAAGCTCGCTAGTAAATTTTTTGGGCCTTTTCAAGTTCTTGAGAGGATAGGGTCTGTTGCTTTCCGTTTGGAGTTACCTGCGGATTCGAAAATTCACTCCGTTTTTCATGTTTCGTTGTTACGTCGCAAGGTAGGGGGCGTAGAAGAAGTTCGGCAAACCTTGCCTCCATATTCTTCAGAAGGTTTACCTGCTCTTGAACCTGAGAAGGTTCAGATGTATCGTTGGAGAGCTCACGGACGCAGTAAGGTACGCGAAGCTTTGGTTCAGTGGAAGACTCTAGGTTCTGAAAATGCGACATGGGAAGCTGTTGAAGATCTCCGAACTCAGTTTCCAGAGCTAAACCTTGAGGACAAGGTTCATTTCGAATGAGGGGGAGATGATGGAATTCCAACGACTAAGGTTTATTTTCGGAAGAGATTTAGAGGGAGAGAGCGCGCAGCAGATCAGGGAAAGGACGGAAGCAGCAGTAATTAATTTAGTTTTATTATTATATCAGACTTTAGATATTATTTATTATTTCCTTTTCCTAGTCAGCAATTATTAGTTGTTTTAGGGTTTTATATAAACCCTCCTGCAGAGCGTGTTTCACCAAAAAGTGTTCGCAATAGACGAAATCTATCGTAGCACTAGCAAGTAAAACCTAAGTATCGAATCTCAAGGAAAACTTAACAGGGCAATCAATTATGTAGTAAAAACCTAATCTAAGAAAGCAAGTAAAGAATATTTTGGGGTTTTTGTTTTAAATCCTAGGCAAATAAAATAAATCAAAGCAATAAATAAAAGCAAGTAAATAACTAATCTAGAACTCAAGAAATTAATCTAAGAATTAAACTAGAAGAAAGCAATTAAATCTACCTAGGCAAGAATCGAAAAGAAAGCAATAAAGGAAGCAACGAAGAAAACGAAAGCAAAGAAAGAAGCATAAATAAATCTAGACATGATGAATTGAAATCTGGAAATTAAAGGCAAATATATCTAACTTAAAAAGCTTTTAAAAACGAAAGAATTGAAATCGAAGAAAAACGAATCTAAACTTTAAACTAGAAATCGAAAGAACGAAATTAAACTAAGGAATTTAAACGAAGCAATTAAGAAATCGAATCTAAAACGAAAGCAAGCAATTAACCAAGTAAACGAAAGCAATAAAAGAACTTACGAAAATTGAGACGAAGAACTTGAATTAAATAAACGAAGGCTTGAATTAAACGAGCAACGATTCCAGATCCAAACAATAGAAAGCTAATAAAGTATTTAAGTGCTGAAAACTAGAGCTAAAAATATGATAAAAGATGTCTTAGATGATACAAAATTCGTCTAAGGCACTAATATATATACTAGGAAGAAAACCTAGTTAAATAAGGAAACACAGCTGGACGCCGACATCTGGCCGATCGTCCAGATGCTGAGGGAAATCTGGCCGGTCGGCCAGATCAGAAACTGCATAAACCCTTCGCATATGTTTGGCCACTCGTCCAGATGCTGCATGAAATCTGGCCGGTCGTCCAGATCAGGGACTGCTGAGCCCTTGCATAAACATCTGGCCGCTCGTCCAGATTCCTAAGGAAATCTGGCCGATCGGCCAGATCAGGTTCTGGCCTCTCACGGCTTTTCCTTCTCTTCGTGCACTTTTCGTCCCGTTTTCTTCCAATTTCTCATCTTTTGCTCCTACGATAACCAAAACTCCAAACAAACAATCATAGCCAAAAGACACACTAAAAGACATAAAAACATAATGAAAACGAACACGAAAACGCAACGAAAAACCTAACAAATAAACACCAATCAAACTCCCCCATACTTAGACCTTTGCTTGTCCTCAAGCAAAACAAAATAAACAATAGACTCAAGTATCGTGAACTATATAGGCCTCAAAAACTTTTCAAAAACAAACTTCTCATGTTCATGATCAAAACTATGCACACAACCTTAGCATCAATCAACACAATCTATTCAACTAATTCAAAGTATGCTAATCCATCAAAGAACACTCTCCAACATGTGAAATTTTGTATATGAAAGTGAACACTCAACTCTCTCAAAGAAAAGATGTAATATAATGCACATCAAGAGGGTTCACTCAACATCAATGCAATGCAACACGTTTACCATAGGCTTGCCTTCAATCTCAACATCTCCACCTAATGTAATACTTACAAACTAGGATCAAAAAGGTCTTTATATAAGCTTGTAATGTAGGGACATTGGTTAAGGTAGGGAATATATAGGCTAAGTGACTCAAAATGCTCTAAATCATCAACCTCTCTTTCAACTCCAACCAAAGTATGGATTTTTATCTCCATCTTCTACCCTTCAACACACCAAATACAAACTCAAAGATGCTAAAATATCAACTATACAAATCAAAGCTAACTATCCCCTTATGCTTATTTTTTTTCTCTTTTTCTTTTCTTTTCTTTCTAGAGCTCAACTAATACATGCTCTTTCTAATTTGAACAAAGGCTCTATTTTTTCTTATCTCTTTTTTTTTTCTTAAGCTCATAGGGATAGCTAACTACACTTAAACAAGCATCTAAAATTTCTTTTCTTTCTCTCCTTCTACACCACAACAAATATTTTCCAATTATCTCCTTCCATATCACCAACTACAACTAAGGATACCCATAATCATCCAAACCTCCTATCATTCGGTTTCACAAAGAATGGCTAATAAAAGGCTCAAAAGGGGTAAACAAAGGATTGTGAACAAGGTTAGTGTATAGGAATCATGTGGCTACGAAAGAATGGCCTAAGATCATCTCCTAGTTCGTAAATATACTAAGGTCTTGATGGAGAAACAAGGCAAGTTCTAGAAACAACGAAGCAAGCATGATCACTCAATCAAAGAATAGGCATAAATATGCACAAATAGCTCAAATCTCACGGGTTCAAACTAACTAGTTCCCGACATCATAGCATACATCAAATTCATCGAATAAAATGCGTCGCTTCGCCAAGGTTCCATGCATAATAAAGATCATGAATTTTTCAAAAATGAACAATTCTCTATCATTGGCCAAGTCCACAATACTATCATCACATGCTCATTTGACTCAATTAACACCTAAGACTCAACAAAATTAAAAACTACATGCCAAAAGTTCAAAGACCCCCCCCCCCCCCCCCCCCCCCCCCACACTTAAAATCAAGCAATGTCCCCATTGCGAGAAAATAAAAAGGAAAGGGATAAAGAGAACTTATCGCAATATGACGAACACAAATACCCAAAATCTCGAGAGACTCCAAGTATTACCTACAAAACAAACACAAAACAAAACACAAAAGCGTAAAATCGAACAAAATAAAGAGAAAACAATAAAAGACTCAACAAAAATAAAAGACACAAACATGGCTATGATCAATTGAAAGGACCTCCGAACCGTGGTTCTTGCCAACGTGGATCGTGGGGAGACCAATAACGGCGATCATTCGGGTTTGGTGGAGCGGAGGTGGAGCCAATGGAGAAGTCGGTGTACCACATCAAATGGCCCTCGATGTTCGACACCCTCCTATCCAAGCCCGTCACTTGGGTCGACAAGGAATCGAACCGATCAAACACACCTTGTTGAAAGTGTGTAAAATCAGCCAGAAAGTCGGCCCAATAGGACGGGACTTCGGCCTCCATATTCTGACGAGCCCGGACGCGATCTCGCCTAGTGTAGTAGTGAATAATTCGCTCATCATCGTCCGGGACATGCTGCTGCTGTTGGGATTGTATACTGAAAAGCATACTTTTTATGCTGTGTTACATAGTACTTCTTCCTGTTTTATGAAATAAATATAGTCATATGTTTTTGCATATTTATTCGTGTTATGGTTATGCAAAATATCGTCCTGTAGTATATATTATAGATAATATGGTGTGGGCTCGCACGGAAGATCATATTATCACTTTCTTATATACTTAAATAGTGTTCGCAACCTAAGTAATCATGGACAAATTACTTGTTAAGGTTGTAGTATAATGCTTGATATTAGCTGATCTTGGCTAAGTAGCTTATACTAATGCATCCAGTTGCATTGAACAGGATCGCGGTGAGATAAATCCTTTTGTACTGATTTAATAAAGGATCAAAGATCTCAGACGATTATTATTTCTTAATTCTAGACATATAATATTGAATTATATATTTATGATAATTATTACTTTGATTTATCAATGAGTGAGAGTTATTGCAACTCAAAGCATCTCGATATCTTGGGTAATGATATTATAAATATGATAATTAATATTAATGCTAGAAATCGTGTCTCGGCTGAGTCCGAGTTGATGATGTCCCCTTGAGGCGCTCCAAAGATTATTATATTAAACCCTGCAGGTGGATTAAGTTCCGATATAATAATAAGGTCGAGCGGGTACTACTCTCGGAATGAGATATTAATTAATAGAGCTATCAGTAAGCTTAATTAATTAATGGACATGCGATATCTTTAACACGGAAAATAATATAATCCAAAAAGGAGCCCGGTGCATAATAATTTGGGAGATGGACGGCAGTGCAATATTATTTCTTTAGTGGAGTGAAATAATATTAATATAATTAAGTAAAGTATTCGGGCCCAGAGAATACTTGGATTATTAATTATATTGGGAGGCCCAGTCCATATCCTCCTTAAGATCCCTAGTGTAGCCCAACAGAAGCAGGCCTGGCCCAGTAAGAGAAACCCTAACCCTAATCTGCCTCTATATATATAGATGGTGATTAGGGATTTCACACACGGAAATTATCGGCTCACATACGATAAGTGGCGGCTAGGGTTTTACAGGAAGGAGAGAAGAAAGATTTCCGTCCATCCGGAATTCTTCTCTGTGCTCGGGAATACACTAGAAGATCTCGAGGTTTACGAGAAGAGCTAGATCTCGTTTGCAGAGATCTAGTGCGAGGAATACTTCACCAAATATCATTATTCCGGCTGGATCTGCCCCGGCAAAGGTATGCAATCTAGATCTGTTTCCGCTTTAGGATCTAGGAAATTGCATGATAAGTGTTTGTTTAATCGATTAACATCCGAGCGATCTTCACGGATCCAACAATTGGTATCAGAGCCAACTCGGCTCTGTTAATTGATTAATCAAAATATATGTTTCATATTATTGTATTGGATGCGAATTTTGTGTTCTTGCAGAGATCCAATTGTCATGGTTAATATGAATGTTTTTCGGTTTTAATTTTGTATTAAAATCGGTCTGTTTGTGGCCGCGTTTGTAAAACACGAGGGTTGATCGTGTTAGATTAGGTTTTATTTTCGTTTTTCGTTGTAAATTCGATGTAATAGTTCCTATCTATGTAACCGATCAATTCCGGAGGAGAGGTGTCGAAGAACATGTCGGAAATCGAGGCGGCGGCGGCGGCTCGACGGCGGCGGGCGCAACTCGCTAGGGTTCTGCCCTACGCGGTTGTTGCTGCTCGGCTTCGCCGGTGGGAGCCACCACTCGACCCCCTCGACGACGGGAGCAGGTCGGAGGAGGGAGCAGCGGCACCCCAGCGCGGCGGCGGCGGCGGAAACGCTGCTGCCCGGCGGCAGCGCGAGCTAGGGTTCCCCGGAACCCTAGCGACTCGCGGCGATCTGCTGCAGCGCAAGGCTGCTGCCCGGCGTTCTCCCTGAACGCCGGCGACTCCCTGGCGTTAGACAGCGGCGTGGAAGGCGGGGGAAAGGCGGCGGCAGCTGCTGCTTTCCGCGGCAGTCGCGCAGCGACTGTGCAGCGGCGGCGGCAGCATCTTTGCTGTTGCCCTTCGTTTTTCCGGCGACCGGCGGTGGTGGCGTCCAGTGGGAGACCTCCGGTGAGGTCCCCTCCAGCTCCAGGCGGCGGCAGCACGGTGGCAGCAGAGGAAGGGCGACGGTAGCGTCGGCTCGAGCGGCTAGGGTTTGCAGTTAGGGTTCCTCCAAACCCTAACGGGCCGAAACCCTACGGGCCGACTCGTAGGCCCGTTTTTTTCTCGTGAAGATCAACCCGTTACTTGAAGAATCAAGATTTTCAAGCTCGTTCGAAGATAAATGAAGACCATGATGATTGGATAATTTATTTTATTTCCATGGTTATTTTATTTTGATGTGGTGGATAGCATGTTGTTTAATTATTCGCGATAATTGTTTATGTGCTATGCTTGAAAATGGTAAAAACCTTGATAAAAAATTACTAAGTGTGAGAAAATTATCAGTGTTCTTCGATTTAATTCGAAAAGCTTTGATAATCTAGCCTCCATAATTGGTTTAAAATAATGAAATAATTAGCATTCGCGTTGACGATGAGTCTTCCTCCCTATAGGAGATGCTGATTATGGATTTCATTGGTTTAGACTTCATATAAGATAATTTGATTTAAAATGAAATAATGAGTGTTCGCGTTGACAATGAGTCTTCCTCCCTATAGGAGACACTGATTATAGTATTCATTGGTTAAATCAAATTGATAATATTGAAAAATGTTTTATTTAGGTAACTGCTCCTTCTGGTAGAGTTACTCTTTATAGAAATCATTTTTGGAAATATTAAATTATGGTATTCACTTAGATGCGAATTAATTAATTATTTCCCTATAGGAAAGGTAATTGATTATTTTTGCATGGCTAGGAGGACCAACTATTAACTTATCAATCAGAAGGCTAAGGTTGATTGGATAATAAGTTAAAGATTTTAAGATCTACTTAAGGTATTATATGTACTGTCCACCTATAGTGGCTTATATGTAAGAACTTAAGGTGTTGGGGGATGCTTTTTATATTGTTTCAAGGCTTATCAATATAATCTGCTTCAAAACTTTATATGACTGTTTATGTGATGTTTATTTATTTATTTATTTCAGCTTCACTATGTCTCTTAATCCGCTTGCTACGATTCTCAAAGAGAATAAACTCGAGGGTTCCAATTATATTGATTGGAAAAGAAACTTGGATATTGTTCTTACTGCTGACGGACACAAATATGTCCTCAATCAGGCTTGCCCCCCTGAACCTACTGGTGAATCCACGCCAGAACAGCGTGAGGCTTATACCAGCTGGAAAAGGGCTGATGAGATGGCAAAATGCTATATACTGGCTTCTATGTCAAGCATTTTGCAGCATCAACATCAACATGTCCAATCTGCAGCTGATATGATCTATAGCCTTACGGAAATGTTCGGGCACCATGGTCGCCAAGCGCGTCAGAAAGCTATGAGAGCTATTATGACTATGCGCATGGGGAATGGTGATTCTGTTAAGGAACATGTTCTAAAGATGATTGGTCATCTTAATGAACTTGAGGTCCTTGGTGCTGAGATCGATGGGGAAACCCAGGTCGATATTATTATTGAGTCACTCCCCAGATCCTTTGATCAGTTTCGGATGAACTACAACATGAATCAAAAGTTGTACACGTTATCCGAATTACTCAATGAGCTTGTGCAAGCTGAGGAAGTTCTTCGGGTTGAACCTCAGGTACATGTAACCACTGTTTCTGAACCTTCTAAGCCGAAAGGCAGAATTAAGAAGAAGAAGAAACAGGTTGGCCAAGCTCAAAATCGAGCAAGTCAAAGAGTGGGAGGACCTCAGGGTGGGATAAAGAAGCCTAAGGGGAAGTGTTACCGTTGTGGAGAGAAAGGACATTACAAGGCGGTTTGTCCTCAGTTAAGAGGCAATCCTAAAGGTAAATCTTGTGCATTAGTAGTCGAAGCTTGTTTAGCGGCTCGTTCTACACATACTTGGGTTGTAGATACGGGAGCCACTGATCATGTATGTTTTGACTTGCAGGGGTTCTCACAAACCCGAAGACTTAATGCAAGGGAGATCACCGTCACCATGGGGAATGCTACGCACGTGGCGGTTTCTGCAGTGGGAGTTGTCAGTTTACCGTTTTTGGATAAAACATTGGTTTTGAGAGACGTTTTGTTAGTACCTGGTTTTAAAAGGAACCTTATTTCGGTTTCCAAATTGTATTTGGATGGATATTCGGTTACTTTCGATTTGAATGACGTTACTATTTTTCGTAACAATGATGTCATTTGTTCGGGTATTATGTCTAACAATCTCTATACCATTAACTGTACTGTACCTGCTATTTATAGCACATCATCGAGTTCAAAGAAACGTAAAGTTTCTCCAGATGTGAATCAAACACTTCTCTGGCATCTGAGGCTGGGTCACATTAACCTCAAGCGAATTCAAAGGTTGGTGAAAGACGGTCCCTTGGATAAACTCCAAATAGGACCGATACCAACTTGCGAATCTTGCTTAGAGGGTAAAATGACGAAAAGGATTTTCAAATCCAAGGGCAACAGATCAGAGAATGTGTTGGACTTGATTCATACAGATGTGTGTGGTCCAATGTCTATTCAGGCTAAAGGTGGTTTTGAGTATTTCATCACTTTCATTGATGATCACTCAAGATTTGGATACGTTTATCTGATGAAACGGAAGTCTGAATCCTTTGATAAATTCAAAGCATTTAAGGCAGAAGTTGAGAATCAGCATAATAAATCCATCAAATCCATTCGATCTGATCGAGGTGGAGAGTACCTTAGCGCTGAATTCTTGGAATACATGTCACAAGCCGGGATTACGTCCCAGCTTACTGCGCCAGGAACACCACAGCAGAATGGTGTGGCAGAACGCAGGAACCGAATCCTACTGAACATGATTCGGTCGATGATGAGCTATTCTGAGCTACCTACTTCGTTTTGGGGCTATGCCTTAGAAACAACGGCATATATTCTAAACTTAGTTCCCTCCAAATCAGTACCCAAAACACCCTTGGAGTTGTGGTCAGGCCGAAAGGCTAACCTTGAACACATTCGGATCTGGGGTTGTCCTGCTCATGTGTTGCGCAAGGATGCTGATAAGTTGGAATCACGAACTGAATTACGGTTGTTTATAGGGTACCCTAAGGGTACGAGAGGTGGATTGTTCTATAGTCCAAGGGACCAAAAGATCATTGTCAGCACCAATGCTCATTTCTTGGAAGAAGAATATATGAACAATCACAAACCCATGAGTGAGGTCATCCTAGAAGAGATGAGGGATACAAACCCGCCTGAACCACCCGTACTAGATGCAGCACCATCAACTGCACCACGTGTTGACACTAGTACACAACCTCAGAATCTGCCTCGTCGCAGTGGGAGGGTCATCATTCAACCTGAAAGATGGTTGTGTTTGGGAGAGTCTTCGGACAACTTACCTGGTGAAGATGACTCTGACCCCTGGACATACAAAGAGGCAATCCAAGACAAAGATGCACAGCTTTGGCAAGTTGCAATGGATTCGGAAATCGAATCTATGCATGAGAACGATGTGTATGACGTTGTAGAACTTCCTGAAGGGGTTAAACCCATCGGGTGTAAGTGGGTCTACAAACGTAAGAGAGGACCTGACGGAAAGATTGAAACTTTCAAAGCTAGACTTGTGGCAAAAGGTTTCACTCAGAAAGAGGGCATCGATTATGATGAAACCTTCTCGCCTGTTGTCATGCTTAAGTCGATCCGGATTCTCTTGGCCATTGCGGCCCATATGGATCTGGAGATTTGGCAGATGGATGTCAAGACTGCTTTCCTTAATGGTAGTCTTGATAAACCCATCTACATGCGCCAACCAGAGGGTTATGTTGCTGAAGGAAGTGAGCATCTTGAGTGCAGGCTTAAGCGATCCATTTATGGACTTAAGCAAGCTTCTAGGTCTTGGAACACACGGTTTGACGAAGTAATCCAGTCGTATGGATTCACGCAGTGTGTATATGAGAGTTGTGTTTACAAGAAGTGTCATGGAAACGACTTGGTGTTTCTAGTACTGTATGTAGATGACATTCTATTGATTGGCAACAACGTAGATATGTTATCGGACGTACGGATGTGGCTGTCCAGACAATTCAAGATGAAGGATTTGGGAGAAGCAGGACACATTCTTGGGATCAAGATCTTTAGAGATCGACAGAAGAGAATGCTGTGTCTCTCCCAAGCAGCCTATATAGATACGGTTGTAAAGCGCTTCAGCATGGAGAATTCCAAGAGAGGATCTCTCCCTCTCCAGAGTGGAATCCATCTATCAAAGGATATGTGTCCGAAGACACAAGCTGAGATAGATGACATGAAGGGAGTTCCGTATGCTTCGGCAGTTGGAAGCCTCATGTATGCTATGCTTTGCACTAGACCGGATATCTGTCATGCTGTGGGCATGGTTGCCAGATATCAGTCTAACCCAGGAAAAGGACACTGGACTGCTGTAAAGTATATAATCAAGTACCTGAGAAGGACTAGGGATTATATGTTGGTCTTTCAGTCTGACAGTCTACATCCTCTGGGATACACTGATTCTGATTTCCAATCAGATAGGGATTCTCGAAAGTCTACCTCAGGATGTGTTTTTACACTGGGAGGTGGAGCCATATATTGGAGGAGCATAAAGCAAAAATGCATTGCTGACTCCACGATGGAGGCTGAGTATGTGGCAGCCTCGGAAGCAGCCAAAGAGGCTGTATGGCTCCGGAACTTCTTGTTGGATTTGGATGTGATTCCGAATTTGCCTCAGACAATCACAGTCTATTGTGATAACTCTGGTGCAGTGGCAAATTCAAAGGAACCACGAACCCATAAGGCCAGTAAACACATTGAAAGGAAGTACCACCTCATACGTGAGTATGTGAAAAGAGGAGAGGTCGTGGTGTCAAAGATTGCTTCGGAGGATAACCTGGCTGATCCTTTCACGAAGGCCTTGTCTATCAAGGTGTTCGAAAGGCATGTTGAAGGCATGGGAGTTCGTTGCATGACAACACTGCTTTGAGTATAAGTGGGAGAGATATTTAGTGTAGTAGTATACTTGAAAGCATGCTTTTGAGTATAAGTGGGAGATTGTTGGGATTGTATACTGAAAAGCATACTTTTTATGCTGTGTTACATAGTACTTCTTCCTGTTTTATGAAATAAATATAGTCATATGTTTTTGCATATTTATTCGTGTTATGGTTATGCAAAATATCGTCCTGTAGTATATATTATAGATAATATGGTGTGGGCTCGCACGGAAGATCATATTATCACTTTCTTATATACTTAAATAGTGTTCGCAACCTAAGTAATCATGGACAAATTACTTGTTAGGGTTGTAGTATAATGCTTGATATTAGCTGATCTTGGCTAAGTAGCTTATACTAATGCATCCAGTTGCATTGAACAGGATCGCGGTGAGATAAATCCTTTTGTACTGATTTAATAAAGGATCAAAGATCTCAGACGATTATTATTTCTTAATTCTAGACATATAATATTGAATTATATATTTATGATAATTATTACTTTGATTTATCAATGAGTGAGAGTTATTGCAACTCAAAGCATCTCGATATCTTGGGTAATGATATTATAAATATGATAATTAATATTAATGCTAGAAATCGTGTCTCGGCTGAGTCCGAGTTGATGATGTCCCCTTGAGGCGCTCCAAAGATTATTATATTAAACCCTGCAGGTGGATTAAGTTCCGATATAATAATAAGGTCGAGCGGGTACTACTCTCGGAATGAGATATTAATTAATAGAGCTATCAGTAAGCTTAATTAATTAATGGACATGCGATATCTTTAACACGGGAAATAATATAATCCAAAAAGGAGCCCGGTGCGTAATAATTTGGGAGATGGACGGCAGTGCAATATTATTTCTTTAGTGGAGTGAAATAATATTAATATAATTAAGTAAAGTATTCGGGCCCAGAGAATACTTGGATTATTAATTATATTGGGAGGCCCAGTCCATATCCTCCTTAAGATCCCTAGTGTAGCCCAACAGAAGCAGGCCTGGCCCAGTATGAGAAACCCTAACCCTAATCTGCCTCTATATATATAGATGGTGATTAGGGATTTCACACACGGAAATTATCGGCTCACATACGATAAGTGGCGGCTAGGGTTTTACGGGAAGGAGAGAAGAAAGATTTCCGTCCATCCGGAATTCTTCTCTGTGCTCGGGAATACACTAGAAGATCTCGAGGTTTACGAGAAGAGCTAGATCTCGTGTGCAGAGATCTAGTGCGAGGAATACTTCACCAAATATCATTATTCCGGCTGGATCTGCCCCGGCAAAGGTATGCAATCTAGATCTGTTTCCGCTTTAGGATCTAGGAAATTGCATGATAAGTGTTTGTTTAATCGATTAACATCCGAGCGATCTTCACGGATCCAACAGCTGCTCCTCCTCGTCTCCGTTCCCGTCGTCCTCGCCTTCCTCTTCTCCTTCCTCTTCCTCTTCTTGTGCCTCTTCGTGCTCAGCGTCTTCCTCCACTTGGTGCTTGGCTTCTTGCCCGGCTCTTCGAATACGACGCGGGTCAGCATAGTATGCACGAACAGAAGCTCGGTCCTCAACCCGAGTAAACTCGGTTGGACTCCTCATCAAGTGGGCATTGATCAACTCGGTGGATGACATCTCCACACTTTGCACCAACCCGTCGGCCTCCGAAGTATCCACGCCAAAGTGACGAGCTAAAGCCGTCGCGATATATCCGAGCGTGGGATGAGCGCCTTTCTTCGACTGCACGTGTGAGAGCTGCGACCATATGAATGGAGCCAAGCACACCTTATGATTGAACCTAGCACACCAAAGCAAATAAACCTCCATGCCCGTTACCTTACTAGCCTCCTTTTTACCGGTGACCATGTTAGATATGAAGCGATGGAGTATGATCAAAGCATCATCGCGTAAAAAGGCACTAGACACACCCGAAGTTCTAAAATTATTAACACCCGTCAATTCCATCCAAGCCTCATTAACATTAAAATACCAGGCACACAGTCAGAGATATTAGGGTTAGCACGAAAACCAAATACCGATTTCATCGTTTCCTTAGAAACTTCCCACAAGACACCACGAAAAGTGCATTCCATCACAACCTCATCACCACGTCTAGATAATCGAAAACTACTACACATCTCTAGACACAAACTATCATGCGCCTCCCATTGTCTAGACATACAACGCATTAGTCCTAATCGAAGAGCATATTCGCGAATAGTCGGAAAAATAGACAAATGCCTCAAAAAATCCATATTGTAATGCCTAGGAGGACGTATATCAAGATTTTTCAAATGGAGGTAGAGATTGGTAGTAGCGTACCTATCGGTTTCAAAAGGAACCCGTTGGCGACGCCCGTACTCTTGCTCATTGTCACCCGGTGAGTGGCGATCGAGACTCACAATGTAGGGAGTACGATTCATGGTGATGGGCTGAGGAGATTGACGAAGGATGGCACGCGAATGGAGACACGAACGTTGAGGATGAAAATCGGGCAGCCTCCAATCTGGCCGGTCGTCCAGATTCTCCTTGTATTCTGGACGGTCGTCCAAAAAATTCTGGCCGGTCGCGGAAAATTTGGCCAAGCGCGGTGACGCGGCGGCGACGGGGTGATGGCTGAGCAACGGTGGCGCGGGGGTGGCTGAAGGTGGCTGGAACGGACGACGTCGGCGTTGGTGCTAACGGCGGCGGTTGAGGCTGGGGCTGACGGCAGCGGCGTTGGTAGCTGCTGGCGGCGGCGTCGGTGGTGCGCTGTGGTGCGGCTGTGGTGGTGGTGGCTATGCACGGCGGCAGGGTGGTGTGCTATGGTGCGGCTGGTGGGAGCTGTGGTGCGGCTGGTGGGAGCTGTGGGAAAGATAGGAGATAGGAGAAGAGAGGTAGGTTAAAAGGAAGTAATGGGCCAGCTCATGCGTTTGACTCGGCAAAGGAAACGGGCCCACGGGATTCTGGACGATCGTCCAGATTTCGTAAAGAATCTGGCCGGTCGTCCAGATTAGCTACTGGTCGCGATTTGATTTGCTCAGTTCTGGCCGGTCGTCCAGAATCCTTAGGGAATCTAGCCGATCGGCCAGATCAGCCGCTGGTAGTCGACGCCTATTCCTGCAAAAAGACACTAACTAACACGAAAATCGAAGATTAACACGAAATACTATGAAAAATACTTTTTTTTTTTTTTTTTTTTTTTTTTATTTATAATTTTTATGTGGGTTGCCTCCCACCAAGCGCTCGTTTATCATCATTAGCTTGACGTACCAAATACTCAAGAGGAAAGTTGGGGGTCGGAGATGAGAATCGTCTCCACCGTGTGAGGTAATGTTGTCCCTTCGATATATGGCTTCAATCGTTGCCCGTTGACCGAGAAAATGTATCCCGAATCCTCGTTCTTGATTTCCACCGCACCATGAGGGAAAACTTGCACCACCGTGTATGGACCTCCCCACCTAGACTTAAGCTTACCCGGAAATAAACGAAGACGAGAGTGAAAGAGAAGTACCTTCATTCCGGGTTTGAACTCCTTGAAGGCTATGCGTCTATCATGTAGACGTTTCACCTTGTCCTTGTAGATCTTGGCATTGTCGTAGGCTTCGTTCCTTAGCTCGTCGAGCTCCTCCATTTGCAAGATTCTCCGATCGTGAGCATCGTCGAGGTCGAAATTGATGCGCTTGAGAGCCCAATATGCTTTGAACTCGATCTCAACGGGCAAATGGCACGACTTACCATAGACGAGCCTATAGGGACTCATCCCAAGCACGCCTTTGTAAGCCGTACGATATGCCCAAAGAGCGTCGTTCAACTTGTCGGCCCAATCCTTCCTCGATGGCTTGACCGTCTTCTCTAAAATCCCCTTGATTTGCCGATTGCTCGTCTCCGCTTGTCCCGAAGTTTGTGGATGATAAGGAGTCGCCACCTTGTGAGTGATGGCGTTCTTCTTCATGAGCTTGGCGAACAATTTGTTGCAAAAATGCTTTCCCCCATCACTAATGATCACATGAGGGAAACCAAACCTACACAAAATATTTTCCTGCACAAACTTCAAGACAACGTGAGAATCGCACGTCCTTGTGGGGATTGCTTCAACCCACTTGGACACATAATCAACCGCAAGTAAAATGTATTCAAAACCATGAGATTTAGGAAAAGGTCCCATAAAGTCGATGCCCCACACATCAAAAATCTCAACCACTAAAATAGGATTAAGGGGCATCTCATTACGGCGACCTATAGAACCTGTGCGTTGGCAACGATCGCATGCAAGGTAGAAGGCTTGAGCATCCTTGAACAAGGTAGGCCAATATAATCCACTTTGTAGCACCTTACGAGCAGTCTTTTGGCCTCCAAAATGTCCTCCACTCGGCTCCTCGTGACAATGTCGCAACACCTCGGTTTGCTCGTGGTCGGGAACGCACCTTCGAATCACCTCGTCCTTCCCAAGCTTGAACAAGTGAGGATCCTCCCAATAGTATTGCCTACACAAACGAAGAAACCTTTTCTCTTCTTGAGCTTTAAGGACGGGTTTAGTGTCCTTATCGGCCAAGTAATTAGCAATATCGGCAAACCAAGGAGTAACGTTCACTTCATTAACATTCTCAAAGGGAAAGGAATCACAAATATCATCAAGAGAAGCATAAGGGGGAGGTGAATCGAGACGAGAGAGATGGTCGGCCACAAGATTATCACTACCCTTCCTATCACGAATTTCAATGTCAAATTCTTGCAATAGTAAGACCCATCTAATCAACCTAGGTTTTGCTTGGGCTTTAGTCAAAAGATGTTTAAGAGCACCATGATCACTATAAATAATCACCTTAGACCCTATGATGTAAGATCTAAATTTATCTAAGGCAAAAACAACAGCAAGCATCTCTTGTTCGGTGGTGGTGTAATTCACTTGAGCAGGATTTAGAGTTAAACTAGCATAGTAAATCACACGAAGCATCTTATCGACTCTTTGACCCAAAACAGCCCCTACGGCATTATTAGACGCATCACACATAATTTCAAAAGGCAATGACCAATCGGGACCAACTACAACGGGAGTAGAGATGAGTTTTTCTTTTAAAGTGAGAAAAGCATTCATACAAGACTCATCAAAGTGGAAAGGCACATCTTGAGCAAGCAATCGACAAAGAGGTTGGCTAATTTTAGAAAAATCCTTAATAAATCGTCTATAAAAGCCCGCATGACCAAGGAAACTCCTAATACCTTTGACATCACTAGGTGGTGGCAATTTTTCAATCACCTCCACTTTCGCTTTGTCGACCTCTATGCCCTTACTCGAAACTACATGGCCTAGAACAATTCCACTTCTAACCATAAAATGACTCTTTTCCCAACTCAAAGTAAGACCACTCTCAATGCATCTCTTAAGGACTCTCTCTATTTTCATCAAGCAATCATGGAAAGACGACCCAAAAACAGAAAAATCATCCATAAAGATCTCTACAAAATCACCGATAAATTCCGAAAAAATAGACATCATGCATCTTTGGAACGTACCCGGTGCGTTGCAGAGACCAAATGGCATCCTCCTATAAGCATAGGTCCCAAAAGGGCTTGTGAAGGCCGTCTTTGCTTGATCCTCCGGAGCTATCGCGATTTGATAGTAACCTGACAAACCATCTAGAAAACAATAAAATTCTTGCCCGGCTAACTTATCAAGCATTTGATCAATGAAAGGGAGAGGAAAGTGGTCCTTTTTGGTGGAAGCGTTGAGCTTCCTATAATCGATGCACATCCTCCAACCGGTAACCGGGCGCGAGGCGACCAACTCGTCCTTCTCGTTCTTTGACACCGTGATTCCTCCCTTCTTTGGAACGACGTGCACCGGGCTAACCCACTCACTATCGGCGATGGCATAGATAATACCCTCCGCCAATAGCTTGTAGATCTCCTTGCGCACGACCTCCATGAGCATTGGGTTGAGCCTCCTTTGTCCATCTCGTTTGGGGCGAGTGCCTTCTTCGAGATTGATGCGATGCATGCACGTGGCCGGGCTAATTCCTCGTATATCCGCCAAGCTCCATCCAAAAGCGAGCTTGTTCTCCTTGAGTATGCCCACCAAGGCTCCTTCCTCTGCAAGAGACAAAGAAGAAGAGATGATTACGGGTTTTTGATTGCCTACCTCTAAAAATATATATTTCAAATGCGATGGCAGCTCTTTCAACTCCAACGGCTCCGGAATCTTCGAGCCGGGCTCGGGGTCTTGAGGGGGAAACGGGAGTTTGATCCCGATGTCTCTCTCCATTCGCTCCCACTCCATTTGATCTCCGGATCCCCAACACACCTCCTCGGTGTCAAAATCCTGCACAAAAGAGCACTCGGCCAAGGCATCAACCTTATCGATGAAAGAACAATTATCAATTAAATTGACCGATGACATAGGCCGACTCTTATGCACAGAAAACGAAACATCCTCTCCTAAAACGGACATCTTAATCACACCACTCTTCACATAAATCAAAGTATTAGTAGTAGCCATGAAAGGACGACCTAGCAAAAGTGTGTGCTCAATACCGTTCTCTTGTACCTCACATATCTCTAAAACCACGAAATCAACGGGAACTATCAAACCCCCTACGCGAACAAGAATATCCTCAATAATACCTCTAGGGTACCTAATAGACCTATCGGCCAATTGAAGGCTCATGCGAGTGGGTTTAAGCTCTCCTAACTCTAATTGCTTAAAGATAGAATAAGGCATAAGATTAATTCCGGCACCTAAATCTAGCATACCACATGCTTCCTTACCATTACCTAAAGAGATAGTGATAACGAAAGAACCTGGATCTCGTTGCTTAGGTGGAAGAGTGTGTTGCATAATTGATGTCGCCACCTCCGATACCGCAATTGTCTCCATCTCATCGAACGACTTCTTCCTCGATGTCAACTCCTTCACGAACCTCACGAACGGTGGCACGTTGCGAATAACATCAAGGAGAGGCAAGTTCACGTCCACCTTTGAAAGAAGCTTGTAAAGATCGGCGAATTGTTGATCACGCTTCTTGTTCTTCACACGACTTGGATAAGGAATGGGAGGAACATAAGGATTGGAAGTCTTGTGTAGAGGTGGGGCTTCCTTCTCGGGCTCGTCGGACTCCGTGTGCTGCTCACCTGATTTGGCCGATCGGCCAGAGTCGGGGTGACTTGGCCGATCGTCCAGATTGGCTGCTGGGTTCTTGGGCGAGTTGGGAATTCTGGCCGAGCGTCCAGAATCTGGACGACCGTCCAGATCAGGTACTGGACGGGGCTCGGGCGCCTGCGTTTTGGCCGATCGGCCAACATCTGGCCGACCGTCCAGATTGGGTGCTGGACGGACGTGTTGATGTGGAGGTGCTGCCGGCGTCTTCGGTCCATTCCAACGGGGGCTCGGGCCCCATCTATCTCCCATGCGTCCTTGAGGTGGCATTGTCACTCCATTGTCCACGTGCCTCCCGCTCCGCAACACCGAGACGGCTTGGGCTTGATGCGGTGGAAAAGGGGGAACATATGGGGGATATTGCACCTCGTTAGCTTGTTGTGGTTGAATCCCTTGGCTCGGAATCCGCCCCGGTTGTTGCATCAAGTGCATAGATCTAGAAATTTGGCCAATGGCCGTCTCGAGCCGCTTTATGTTTGCATCAAGTGCATGGAAACGATCCTCATCGATGGGAGGTTTTTGTGGAGGTCCTTGAGGATGAGAATTTGAGTATGGTGGTGGTGGGTTAGGAGTAGGTTGAGGTGGGTAGTATGGAGGTGGTGGATAATATGGATTTGGAGGGTATTGAGGAGGTGGATAATATGGTGGAGGTTGAGAGTAGTAGGGATTTGGCGGAGGAGGATAGGGGTTATTATATGGTGGAGGACGCCTATTTGGATAGGTAGGGGGGTTACCTTGCCCTTGTGTCGGCCTCGGGTTTTGGTAGCGTCCATTGTATCCCCCTTGGTATCCTTGAGGTGGTACTTGAGGTGGGTATCCTTGAGCGGCATAGACCTCGGCTCCTCCTTCGTATTGAAACTCTCCCATGTTGTGGCACACCTCCTTGATGTGTCCAAGCTCTCCACAAATCTCGCATTGATCGGGCTTCCTCTCTTCCTCCTTCGGGGCCGGTGCACTTTGCTTAACCTTCAAGTTCTCGAGATCCCTATACATGTCGGCAATTTGCTTCTTCAAGTCGGGGCTCATCGAAACTGCACTCGCCTCCACTTTCCTTGGCCTAGCTGATTTTTGTTGAGAACTCGCAGCGAGCGTCTCGAATATATCCTTCAACTCTTCAGCTGTCTTGACCGCTATGTTGCCTCCGGCCGAACTATCCACCATGAATTGGCAAGTTTGGTTGAGGGCGTCGTAGAAATATTGCCAAAGCAACTCCGGTGTCATTTGATGATGAGGGCATTGTTGAAGTAGCTCTTGGAACCTCTCCCATGCTTCGTGAAATGGCTCATCGTTGTCTTGGGAGAAATTCATAATCTTTGACCGCACCTCTTGAGTCTTGCGGTTGGGATAGTACTTGAGCATGAACTTCTCGCACACCGCATTCCATGTGGCGAGAGAGTTGGCCGGGAGCGCCAAATACCACGACTTTGCTCGATCCTTCAAGGTGTACGGGAAGCACTTCATCTTCAGATTGTCCTCCGTGAGTCCAGAAAGTGGAAAAGTCTGAACCACCGTGCAAAACTCTCGGATGAACGTCAAGGCATCCTCGTTGGGCAGCGCGTGGTAGGACGGGAGCAACGCCATGTGGTGAGGTTTAAGCTCATGATTCCTGACCGCTTCCTTCAGGACAATCGCCGAAGTGGTGGCTGTGAATGTGGGGCGAGCAAAATCGCCCATGACTCTAGCTGCCATGGCTTCGGGTTCTGCAAACAACAAGACTAAACCAAAGTCTTTAGAATCGATCTCTTCCTTCTCCTTCGCGGCTAAGATCGCTTTCCTTTGATGGATGTTGTCAAAGTAGGGCGCTAAATTCCTTTGAAGACTTCGGCGACCATGCATAAACAACACTCAACAAACGGGTTAAACGCACCGAGTGGAAGAAACAAGAAATCGAAATAACACAAATAAAAATAAAGCAAATAAAAATACTACACAATCAAAAGCCTAAAGTTCTCCCCGGCAACGGCGCCAAAATTTGTTTCACCAAAAAGTGTTCGCAATAGACGAAATCTATCGTAGCACTAGCAAGTAAAACCTAAGTATCGAATCTCAAGGAAAACTTAACAGGGCAATCAATTATGTAGTAAAAACCTAATCTAAGAAAGCAAGTAAAGAATATTTTGGGGTTTTTGTTTTAAATCCTAGGCAAATAAAATAAATCAAAGCAATAAATAAAAGCAAGTAAATAACTAATCTAGAACTCAAGAAATTAATCTAAGAATTAAACTAGAAGAAAGCAATTAAATCTACCTAGGCAAGAATCGAAAAGAAAGCAATAAAGGAAGCAACGAAGAAAACGAAAGCAAAGAAAGAAGCATAAATAAATCTAGACATGATGAATTGAAATCTGGAAATTAAAGGCAAATAAATCTAACTTAAAAAGCTTTTAAAAACGAAAGAATTGAAATCGAAGAAAAACGAATCTAAACTTTAAACTAGAAATCGAAAGAACGAAATTAAACTAAGGAATTTAAACGAAGCAATTAAGAAATCGAATCTAAAACAAAAGCAAGCAATTAACCAAGTAAACGAAAGCAATAAAAGAACTTACGAAAATTGAGACGAAGAACTTGAATTAAATAAACGAAGGCTTGAATTAAACGAGCAACGAATCCGGATCCAAACAATAGAAAGCTAATAAAGTATTTAAGTGCTGAAAACTAGAGCTAAAAATATGATAAAAGATGTCTTAGATGATACAAAATTCGTCCAAGGCACTAATATATATACTAGGAAGAAAACCTAGTTAAATAAGGAAACACAGCTGGACGCCGACATCTGGCCGATCGTCCAGATGCTGAGGGAAATCTGGCCGGTCGGCCAGATCAGAAACTGCATAAACCCTTCGCATATGTTTGGCCGCTCGTCCAGATGCTGCATGAAATCTGGCCGGTCGTCCAGATCAGGGACTGCTGAGCCCTTGCATAAACATCTGGCCGCTCGTCCAGATTCCTAAGGAAATCTGGCCGATCGGCCAGATCAGGTTCTGGCCTCTCACGGCTTTTCCTTCTCTTCGTGCACTTTTCGTCCCGTTTTCTTCCAATTTCTCATCTTTTGCTCCTACGATAACCAAAACTCCAAACAAACAATCATAGCCAAAAGACACACTAAAAGACATAAAAACATAATGAAAACGAACACGAAAACGCAACAAAAAACCTAACAAATAAACACCAATCAGTGCGCAGACGAATTATTATGAGATTATTTTTCACAGACACTTTGTCTCTATCGTATTGCTAGGTTAACTTGGAGATTATTCTCTCGGTTGCTAGTATTATTCAGCAGGAGATCTCATCAGTATATTGCAAATGATTAATGTCATGGCTAATCATTTCATGCTGCTCAAACTTGGCATGCAAACTAACAAGAAAAAGTATTCGCATATATGTTCTGCAAATTTGGAGGCTTTTTCACTGCATATTTTTATCTCGGACTTAATCCTTAGTCTCACTTAGGGGTGAGCAAAATATGGTCCAACCCGAAAACCCGAACCGAACCAAACCGAATTAGGCGGGTTGGTCCGGGTTCTATATCCCTTTGGTTTGGTTCGGGTTGAAATTTGGAACCCGAAAATATTATGGTTTGGGTATGGGTTTGCATAAATAATTTGGGTCTAACCCGAAACCCGAATTTATATATATTATATATATATATATATATATATATATATATATATATATATATATATATATATATATATATATATATATATATAACTATTTATTAATTATATATCTTAATTCCTATTTCCTACACATTCTTTTAAGCCCTTATTATTATTTATTATACATATCAAGTCTCCACATATTGTTTATTTGCTTTTGTTGAATTCTTAATTGACTTTGTGTGGTATGATTTGAGAATGGATTTGTGTAGTATTATGGATGTATTTTGAGTTGACTAGATGTTATTATGTTGTTTAGACGTAGATAAACATAAGAAAAAGTTTGTGTTAAAGTAGAAATTTTCATTTATTTGCTCAAAAAATAAAAATAAAAAAATCATGTATAAATTCGGGTCAGAACCGAACCAAACCGAACCCGAACCGTAAAATATGGTTTGGGTTTGGTTTGGGTTCGATGTTAGTTTGGTTTGGTTCGGGTTATAGAAAATACAAAATTTGGGTTATGGGTTTTTCGGGTTGGTTCGGGTTAGACCCGAACTACCCGAATGCTCACCCCTAGTCTCACTGCATATCATAAATTAGACATCTTTTCTCATGAATGGCTTTTGTTGTGATGGCATCTCTCGTATCGTGAAGGGTAATTCGGATAGAAATTTGACGACAACTCCAGTCTCCTCTTATAGGATCTTATGGAAGTACAAGTGGTGAAGTGACCAGCCTTAGCTGTACGGAATTTAATGGAACAGGTAAATACTCTATTTTGTACTACTCTGGTCCTAGGAAGTTGACTCATTTCTTTTTTGCTTTTTCGGCACGCATTTCCACCGAGACATTATCGTTGAGAATCAAAGTGGAGAACTTCAACGAATTGATGAATTTCACCCGCCTTCCATTACAATATCCACTTATATTTATCAGTGTTCTACAAGTCGCCGCCTGGGTCTGCCTAGGCAGCGTCTAGGCGCTAGTCAGTACCTCGCCGCCCTACTAATATATAATCCGCCTAGGCTCTATGCGATACCCAACGAGCCGCTCTTGAAGCTTAATCAATAGTCTAAATGTGTTAATTAATCTATGTTTATGCACACTATGCTACTCTATGTATAATTTTGAATATATAATTATGAAATTAACCTATCAGTTTGTCATAGTATGTGTATTTATTATAAATTTGACAAGAATATTGTATGAATAGTAAAATAAGCATTATAGTTCGAATCCGCCTAGGTCCCGCCTAGGCGCTAGTCACCCCTCTACCGCCCGACTAGCTCCTAGCCCTTTTTAGAACATTGATATTTATATATGGAGAAGACAAATACTATTTAGATATTCCGCATGCCAAATCTGACAAAGGCAAAAGGAATAAACTCACATTGAGAGAGTTCGTAGCATTCAAGTTGCAAGACAGGAAAAATGAAAGGACAACTTCTTCTCTCAAGAAGGTTACTGCAACAATTTATTGTGGACGGATATACAATGATGGAATCACAAAGATTACAATGAATACGTCACAATCAACCAACCATGAGATCCAAAAGATACAATAATCTCACGGAATTCAAAGATAAAGGAAATACTGATGTCATGGCCATTTGCAGGTGGACAGGATATCCTTCATTGTTTATTACTTTTACGTGCAATCCGAAATGGCCAGAAATAGCAAGGTTCGTCAATAAAAGGGGACTTAGAGCAGAATACCGACAAGAGATAGTTGTTCGGGTTTTAAAATGAAAACTTGATGAACTTTTAAAAGACCTAAAGCATGGACATGTCTTCGGCCAACAAACTGCACGTAAATTACTTATACCATATCTATTATATATTTAAAAGCAGAAACCATTCCCCAAATCAGTTTCCCGCCTAAACATCCCAAATCAACTGCATTAAATATTTTTTTTTATTATTTTTATTAAAACAAATTTTATCTCTGCACAATTGTTCCCATAAAGGGAGCTTCGATCTTGCAAGGCTTTGCAGGTGCAAACCCCCTCTAATCTCCCTCCACGTGGATCCCATTATCTCTAACTTTTTTTTTTCTTTTTTTCAATTGCTACATTTTTAATTATTTCTATAGTTTTTTGGTTTAGGTTTTCTTTTATTTGAATTTTGCATAAGTCAGGTCTACATATTATACTTATTTTATTATTTTTACTGTTATTTATTTTACTTCTTTTCTTATTATAGTAGATGGAGTATTATTTTTTCTTTGTTTAGTAGTATAACTTTTTTTAATGTAGCATTTTAAGATTTAAGTAGTATTTTACTAGATTATGCAATACTGTATTTTTTAATTATAGGAATTTAGATGATAATAATAATAATAATAATAATAATAATAATAATAATAATAATAATAATAATAATAATTTATTTGTGTAACAATTTTACCAACACATACACACTTGCTTATTTATAGAAATATTCAAATGAATTATATTCGCCCTTCAATAGTACCCATTAAATAATATAATTAACATTATTCCATGATAAATGCAAAAGTAAATACTAATAATATTTATGCAAATACGTAAATAAATTTTATAAGCAAACAATAATTATGCAATAAAAATATTTCTAGAATTTTTAATAAATAAAAAGTAAGTGGAAATCTACATGGATGGCTTGATTGGGGGTGTTTGCATTGCAAACGTTTCTCTTAATTTGCAAGATCGAAGTTCCCTCCCATAAAGTAGATAAAGCTGCATTTAAGTTTCTTGGCAATTAATGCGTTGTTATTTTATTTTTTTCATGTGACCTCTGTGTTGGTCCCGGTTAGTTAGAGGGAAAACACGTAGCCGGGGGGGGGGGGGGGGGGGGGGGGGGAATACGTGTTTTGAAGTTTTTCAACTTCTTTTCCTCAAACTCAGAGTATGAAGTAAAGTGCTCGCTTCAACAACTAAGACCTAGCCGAAAGCTAGATCTGCAGTGTTTACAACTCTCTTGACCTAAGCTTAGAGCTTGATCAAGAGTGAGACTTTACTCTAAATGCGGAATTTCGGTGAGCTAAACTTTCCTAAGTAATTGAAAATCTCAAGTTAAGTTGTTTAAATGCTTGTGCAATGAATAATCAAACAGTAAGTAAATAGAGAGATTAGAGTTAGAGATACGACACAGATATTTATAGTGGTTCGGAGATGAAACTCCTACGTCCACTTGTTGCACTAGGCAACTCGTTCTCTTCACTCAAGAACTTGAAGATTTTGGATTCTTCAAAAACCTATGTCAAGATCGAGCTTCACTTGTTTGGATCTGACGACAACTGGGTGATTACGGGTTCACCACACAAGACCTAAAACTGAACTGGAAGCTTAGCTCGCTTCATTCCTACGACAGGGAGATTACGGGTTCTCCTTACAACCTAGCTTCGATCGAGCTTCACACAGTCGATGAAAGTGTAAGCTTGGATCTAGACTCTATGATCGAGGTTTCTACTATCGAGGAAAGTAGAGCCTTGGATCGAACACAACCTCACGACGAACACACAAAACCTAAACTGAACTTTAGGGTTAGGGTTTTCTGTTTCGACAGACACACTAATGAAGAGTTCTTTACAACAAGTGCAAAGATGGCTAGAACTCTTCTTCTAAGCTTGGATATGGAATGGGCTTAGAAATCTAGGTGTGAAGGTTGCGAAGACAAGTTCCGATGGGACTAGAACTTGGAGAACACTTGGTAACAAAGACTCGATGAATAAGCTGAAAGCTGGGAGTGTTTGTTTGCAGTAGGCGCTCAATGCTCAAAGTAGTGTTCTACTTCTCTTCGTCTTCATCCTTCACTATTTATAGGCGAAGAGTTGGCCGAGATCCATTGCTTGGTAGGTGGCCTTGTCCCTCCTCCTATCGACAGTACTTGCGCAGGCAGTGCTTTTTCAGGTGCGCCAGATTTGTCATTTTGCCTAAAATGGCTAAGTTACAAACCTAACAGTAACTGGAGCGAGCCAGTACTGTAGCGGCTCCCTGTCGGCCTGGCAGTCAACTCCGCTGCTCCACTCCGCATTCGACACGTGGAGATCTCGCAATTAATGCGACGATCTTCAGTTGACTAGAGTTCAAAATAGGAGCGGGAATTGGGCTGTCGCTTTCTGTTAGGTAGGGGCTCGCTACGCTTTAGGATGGGAGCGTCCGCTTCAAATCGAGTCGCTTCAAGGTCATACTGTAGTGAGTACTTGGAAGATAAATTTCCTGAGTAACTGCTTTAGTATTTGTTGACCCGCGTTGACTCGCTTTGGCTTTATACTGTAGCGCTCGCTTCGCTTCGCTTTAGCAGACTCACTTCGAATCTACTGTAGCGCTCGCTTCGCTTCGCTATTCTTCGGCACGCTTCACTTCGGCTGGGTAGACTCGCTTCGATTGAAAACACACTTCAAGCGAGTGGCCTTCACTTGAAATTTCTGCAGTCTAAAAACCTAAGTGACTAAAGCAAAAATAAAGTCATCCTAACAGTATAGGCTTAGAAAAATTTCTAACCTATTCTACATGAAATGGGTCGCTTGGGAATAGGATACTTAGGGGTTTTGGGATCAAATCAAAACAAATATTTCACTCACTTCAAAGTGTCCCATATGTGTTCCCCCTTAACAAGTGATCCTTAACAATTCCCCACACTTTGTCATGCCCAATAATCTTAAGGAGCTCAAAATCATTATTAATCATAATCAATTTGAATTCTTTTCACTAATTACAGTTAACCAATTTGAATTTCTTGCATTAATTTGAATTTTAAATCTGTAAAGCTAATTTTGCATATTTTGATCTTTAATATATATATGGAGAATATTGTACATCCTCCTTAGTTCATTTACTTAATCTATTATATATATATATATATATATATATATATATATATATATATATATATATATATATATATAAACAGATTTAAACTAAATTTGTTAAACTTTTTTTCCATACATTGCTCATCTATTTAACACTTTTTTGTTTGTTATTTTAATAAAATTTCTTAATCACTTATTTTCACTTAAATCCATAATTCCATTGGCCTTTCCATAGCTTTTGTCAGGCAAATCATTATTAATGTTGTAGGGAGATCAACCGTTCCATAGCTTATTTTCACATTAGTTGCTTCGAATTCTTAATTGCTTTTGTTAGAAAAAATAGTCTATTAGTGTCGTTGGGAGACAAAATTGACGATTCCAACTTTTATATCAAAATTCAATATTTGAAGAATTTTTCAATTATTAATTCTTTTTCATTAGCTGATCGAATTTTCCCTAAAAAAGATCTAATCGAATTAAATATTGTTATTAAATAATGTGATGTGATTGTTGTGTTGCATTTTCTTTAAATGAATCTCTGATTATTCAAGAAGTGTTTCTTCCTTATGTCAAAAATAATAAATCACTTATATATTTACGAATTTTTCTTGATGATTATTGAGCTACTTTCATTGGAAATTTAAAAATATATAGTGATATTTTGTTATATTATAGTAGTAACTTTGTTTTGATAATGTATATTGATGAATGAAATTGACGTAGATGTTCTTAAGTTCACATAAATTGTGTTCATATGTAGGCCTGAAAGTAAGGGTTAAGTTTCGAGGCTAAAGGTCCCGAATTTGAGTCATCCGTGGCGCGACCTTTGAATTTATATTATTAAAGCTTAAAAAAATTCACATAAATTGTGAAATCTTTCTCTTCATTTATTTAGTATCAACACTAATTAATTCGTAAATTAAAATTTTCATACTCCATATTTTATTTATTCAAAGAAAGAAAGAAGAAAATTTTCCCGTCCAACGGCACGGGGGACATACTAGTTTATATTATATTCATAATATCTAATTTCTTCCCTAACAAATTCATGATGATACCATTTTTCTTTACATGTAGTTGTCGCAACCGTTGAATTCCAAAAGAGAGGTCTTCCGCCCGCACACATACTTCTTTTTATAAATCGTGATGCCCAGCGTCACCTTATACATAATATCGATAATTATATATGTGCAGAGCTTCCAGAAAAAGAAGAGAATCCAGAACTATATGTAATCGTATACCTTAAAAGAAAATTTGACTCAATAATCTAATGTAAATAACTTTTGCATTTCGTCTATCCCATGATAAAATTAACATTAACATTCAGTTAGTAAGAAAATAAATACAGTTAATTGCTCGATACCAAAAACTACATTAATGCGTAGTTTGATGATTTAATTATTAATTCCAACCAATTGGTCCAATTTAGATGATTAGAACATTTAAATTTAATGCATTGGTCTCTATACTTATGAATACATCAATTTCAAATTCATTATATTTAATTGTAAGACAAAGAGATATTTAGTTAAATTTTTGAATTAATATGTTTTACATATATGTAAATTGCATTGTGATGATCTTGATTTTTTTAAATTATACGAGCATATTTAAATTGCAAAATATGGGCTTTAATAGAAATAGAAAAAAGATTTTTTATCTAACTAATATTTTATGTAATGACAGCTCACATATGATCAATGGCAAAATATAGCTTTATCGGAAATACATAAATTACTTAAAGCACATTCCACAAGCCAGGTTAATTTTCGTGGAATGCCGATACCGGAAGGAAATATTATATCTGATGCTGAAAACTTGCTAATAATGGAGGAAACGTCTTACGACATGGAAGAAATGAGAGCGCAACACGCTAAGCTATATACCCTTCTTTAACAGGTGAGCAAAAGAATGACTATGGGAAGATAACGACCTCCAATGATAATGGAAATGGTGGGCTTTTCTTTTTATATGGATATGGAGGTACAGGAAAGACATATGTATGGAAGACACAGCTTAGCTATGCGAGAGGGGTGATATTGTACTTACAGTAGCATCGAGTGGAATCGTTTCACTACTTCTTCACAGAGGTAGCAGTGCATATTCTAGATTTGGGATACCGTTAGAGTGCAATGAGAACTCGACATGCAGCAAGATAAATCCAGATAGCGACTTAACTGGACTTCTGAAGAAAACAATGCTTATAATTTGGGATGAGGCGCCAATGACGCTCAAATACTATTTTGAAGCGCTTGATAGAAGTCTAAGAGATGTCATGCGGTCAATTGATGGAACTTGCAGTAACAAACCATTTGGAGGTTTAGTAGTTGTTTTAGGCGGCGACTTTAGACAAATCTTGCCAGTGTCCCTAACGGTACGCGACATGACATTGTGCATGCCTCAATATGCTCTTCTCAACTCTGGAATTCTTGCGAAGTTCTCAAGCTGACAAAAAAATATGAGATTGCATGTAATTATTCTTAAATACACAATTATTACTTCTGTTTTTTTCTTCCTTAGCACCATAAGGCTCTCTCCTTTAATTCCTGATTATATGATTGGAGTATTATTCAATAATTTACATATGTTGGTTGCTGCTGTTATTGGTTGTTTGTTAGTTGGTTTTGCGCATTCGATTTAGGTTAATTACCATAATTGTGTAGGATCTATAGAGAATAAAACTCTTATCATAAATTATCATAAGGCCTAGAATTAGACTAATGGAATTATGTCAGCTAGATTTGTTATTATAATAACAAGTGCTTCTGAATTGATCTAATATTCTAAGAATTTTCATTTTTCTTTGTTGATTAAAAACTTTATCCTTGAATTTAAAAAAAAAAAAAAAAAGGATTTTTAGAGGAATATCGCATAGATATTTCAACTTCTCATTTTTTATTACGAAAAAGAATTAAGGCATTACATAACAAGAACTTTTTTTTCCTATTCTCCTTTCTCAGAAAAGAAGCATTATCTCCATTATAAAAAGTAATTTTTTTTTTTTTCGTTTTGATAGTTTATTTACTTAATTGGTGCACAGGAACATACTTTGGGTCAAGATCATGCGGAGTACTTCTTAAAAATTTCTACTAACTTAAATCCCCAATTCAAATTAATTTTCTATTAAAAATAAAAATCCTATTGGATAATTTTCAAAATCTCCATTACTAATCCTTTCTATATCTTGGTCTTCCTATCCACCCACTTTTTTTTTTTTTTTTTTTCATTAGAATACATTTTTTGATTAATTTTTTTTTAATTTTTTTGTTTTTTTACTTTAACAGAATGCAACAGATCTGATGCTGAAAAGACAAAGGATTTTGCCAAATGGATTCTACATATAGGTGACAGAATAGCTGGTACAAATAAAGGTAATGGAGAAGCTGATTTAACGCTATCAGAGGATATTCTTATCGAAGGAGACACTTCTCTTTG
This sequence comes from Thymus mandschuricus, assembly GCA_029379335.1. Classification (NCBI taxonomy): domain Eukaryota; kingdom Viridiplantae; phylum Streptophyta; class Magnoliopsida; order Lamiales; family Lamiaceae; genus Thymus; species Thymus mandschuricus. The sequence goes on along the minus strand of CM057079.1, from coordinate 30,533,744 downwards.
ATGGTTTGTTTTGATATGACTATAAACAAATGTCAAGGGCAATCTCTTTCAGATGTAGGACTATACCTACCGAAACCGGTGTTCAGCCATGGTCAGTTGTATGTTGCAGCATCATGAGTCACAAGCATGTAAGGCCTCAAAATATTAATTTGTGACGAGGACGGTAAGCCAAATGACACAACGACTAACACAGTCTATGATGAAATTTTCAAAAGATTGTGAGGTAATACAAATTTTATTATATACGATTTACATTAACAAAAATACTAAATAATTTGTTTTGCACAGGATATGATGCACCTGTATCGAGAGATTTGGGATATCAGACGGAGGAAAAGGAGAGGGCACAGTTGAAGAGGGAATTTATTTGCACCCGAAAAATAACGATTTTAATCGTTAATTACAATTAACTTTGGTTATTTGTTATTTATTTATTTATTCATTAATTTATTAATTAATTAATTTATTCATTGTTGTCATTAGTCTAATATTATGCAATTATGGATACCATGTTTATAGTTGTAGTTATAGGATTGCTATTAAGTGTTTAACTTATACAATATTTAATTTAGTATAAAAATAGAAATTATTAAATTTTAATAAATGTTATATAAATAACTTACGTGTAGTTTGTTGGCCGAAGACATTTCCATGCTTTAGGTCATTTATAAGTTCATCAAGTTTTAATTTGAAAACCCGAACAACTATATCTTGTCTGTCTTCTGCTCTAAGTCCCCTTTTATTAACGAACCTCTTGCTATTTCTGGTCATTTCGGATTGCACGTAAAAGTAATAAACAAAGAAGGATATCCTGTCCACCTGCAAAGAGCCATGGCATCTTGATAATTTTGAATCATGTATCGCTTTCCTCCTGTGAATGAGGATATCAATATGAAAGGTCTACCAACAGTTGAAGTGTCAGTATTTCCTTTATCTTTGAATTCCGTGAGATTATTGTATTTTTCAGATCTCAAGGTTGGTTGATTGTGACGTATCCATTGTAATATTAATTTGTGATTCCATCATTGTATATGCGTCCACAATAAATTGTTGCAGTAACCTTCTTGAGAGAAGAAATTGTTGTCCTTCATTTTCCCTGTCTTGCAACTTGAATGCTAAGAACTCTCACAAAGTGAGTTTATTCCTTTTGCCTTTGTTAGATTCGACATGCGGAATATCTAAATAGCATCCGTCTTCTCCATATATAAATATAAGTGGATATTGTAATGGAAGGTAACACGGATGAAATTCATCAATTCGTTGAAGTTCTCCACTTTGATTCTCAACGATAATGTCTCTCTTATCTAACATTGAATCAAAATCACCAACAACTAAAGCAGCAACTTCTGTAGCAGTAGGCATATTGTATGACCTTCCATTCTTTGTTCTTTTCCCTATAAGTCGAAGCGTAACATCGACGGAGCTATCATTTGATATATGCCCACGAACCATTCTGTAAGTCTTTGCATACGTGTGATATCTATCAATCATTTCTTTTAGAGCATTGACGATAGAATCATCGAAATCGTGTGGACTTCCTTTGCTGTAATAAAAAATGGATTTATAAGATTGAAATAAAAACACGTATCATTAGGAAAATATAATAACTTAGGGTTATTTTTCTTTTATATTAATCTTTCTATCAATCAAAATTAGGGGTATTAATCGTAGTGTTTAGGGGTATGTTTTTTTATTAGGCAAAGTAAAGTATGCCTAACGAAGCGCATGTGCAAGCGTCGATAATCGGCGTTAGCTTCTTCTACAATTTTTATGAAGCTTATATTTAGCATTTGACTTACTATAACTGTAAAAAATTATAATAGACCTTTATTGGAAAAAAATTAGATTTTTTAAATTTAATAAATTGTAAAACAATAGTAGCGGGTTATGATAACAATAGACTAACCTCACGGCATTTTTGAGATGTTCAACTCCAGCATCAGGTTCGTAAATGTAGAGTTGCGAAAATTTAGGAGAATTTCCTTCAGGTGGCAATAAGCTTCCAATGCGATGAATATTTTGTCCACTCAAACGGTTTGTATAAGGTCCACCGCCTTGATTAATAGAGTAATCTATTTTCCACCCATCGACGTAAATAAGAACATCATGTTGGAAGCACAAATATTCTCAATAAAGTTCTCGCTCAATTCGTGTTTGTTCTCCGAAAGATCGCTTAACAGTTGTGGAGGCTGGTTTAATCGGTGAATAACTACTTTTCCTTTCTAACAACATAATGGGAATTTTGGAATTGATGATTTGGATTGTACAACATTTTCTCCATTCCACATTTGAGCATTGTAGTACTCACCAATATCAAAATATTCTGCAAAAATGTGAATAATAATTTCGTTATTAAATTAAAATAATTATATTTAAGATATAGTGAAAAATAAATACCAATTTTTTCTTTCATCTTGTATCTACTATATTTATAACGATTGCGTTTTTCAGAGGCTTGTTTCTTTTCCTTGACAGGATTTCACGCCTTCTCTGCCTAGCTATCAATGATGAGTATGTGACATCTGCATTTTATTTATTTATTATTATATAACTGATATTAGTAAAATATTTTTAATTATTGCATGACAATAACATTCTTTTATGAGGCAAAAACTATAATACCCTATATGACATAGTAAACACAAAATCTACTCACTACTTTTAAAACACATAAAATCTACCCAAATCTACCCACTAATTTAAGAGTGAGACAAAAATACCCCTATAGCTTATTTTAACTTTACCCAAAAGACAAATCTTATTTAACCTCAAACCCCCCCCCCCCCCCCCCCCCCCCCCCCCCCCTTCCCCCCTTCTCTCGCCTGTGCAAAATTATCACCGCTTCTCAGTCGCCTGAAACTTCCTTGCATCGCCGCCTCCCACCAACATCATACCATGGTGAGAAATCCATCGAAGAGGCATCGAACGGAAACTCATACCACCGCAACTAGAGACGTGACGAAAACCTCATCGGAGAGAAATGAAGAACATGTACCCACCAAACATCCTTTCACCGATTTAAAGGGAAGCTTTGTTTATATCGGTTTTTTTGTGATTTAAGGGTGATTTTTGTGTGATTTATGTGTAAGATATCTTGAATCTGTAATTTTTTAGGTTTAATTTGTTTGAAAATGATGTATGCTTGTTATTCGTACGAAAATGATTTATGATTGAAGTGGTGCTTGAGTATATTTGGTAAAAATTGATTTTTGATGGTTTGTTTGTTCAAGCATTTAGGATTTGTGGTTTGATTTAGAGTTCATGTTTGAAGAGGGTTTATGCCTAATTTTCGTATGAAATTGCAACTGATTTTAGTTTTTTTTTCCAAGCATTTATTGTTTGTGTTCCAATTGTTATGTGTTTTATTGGTATGAAATTAGTGAACTCATACTAATTTAATGCTTGTGTTCCAATTATTATGTGTTCATGGTTCGAATTATTGAGTTTTATTGGTACATAATTGGTTAAATCATACTAATTTAGCATTTGTGTTCCAATTGTTATGCGTTTTGGGTTCGAATTATTGTGTTTTATTGGTATAAAATTGGTGAAATCATACTAATGATGTTTGTTTGTTTTGATTCGAATAGCGAATGATGTATGTTGTTTAGTGCAAATTGTGCTTGTTTTTGGGTAAATATATGTTTGTTTTCAAATGATGTTTAGTTTTGAATTGACGCGAAAAATTGGTATAAAATTAATGAAATCGTATCAAATAATTATTTTTCATTTGAGAGTTATGACACAATATGTACGAAAGGTACCAACTGTTGGTTGATTTGGTATGAAATTAGTAAAATTTGTACTATTATCTTTATAAACAGTAGTGTAGTGTGAACAATATGGAAATAAAATCGTAAATGTGTTTGTTGATTGGTATGAATTCATTATTTCTTGCTATTTTATCATGATTTTATTTTTGATATACAATTGATACGACCTAACCGGTATGGCGCATAGGAGAATCAACAACAGGTACCTGCATATCTCTAAGTGACTACAACATGTGTTGCGGCAACATGCTCCACTATATTGTATTTTCAGAGGTCGAGCCATCTCCGAACTTTGACACACTCTGCTTCAAAGTTGGCGACGCAGTGTTGCTTTTTCCTACCAAATATTAGTGTGTAAAAATATAAGTACAAATTGTAAAGATATTAGTATTGTAATACTAGTTTCAGTAAGGTACATACTGTCTGTAATCATGTTTGAATGTGTCAATTCACAATGATTATTGGTTGAGAATATAGTCAGTTCCTAACAATCACTTATAACATAATATGAAATACATAAACAATTATGAAGCTGTTGGTACGAATATGAGTTTGTTCGTACCACTCACATATAAAAACTAGACCATGTTGAACAAATTTAAACCCTATCGGGGAACTCTAAACCTAGTGAGAAAAAACATAAACCTATCGGGAAAATTAAAACCCTGTTAGAGAAATCATTTAGAAGAAGTATAGACCATGTAGAAGAAATCTAAACCACGAAGGGAAAAAACTAAACCCTCATGGTAAAAGCTAAACCCTATATAAAAAATCTTAATTTTATGGTGTCTCTTAATCATGTACAAAATGTGAATTGCGTACCAAGTTCATATGCACAACATAAAAAAATGTGTCATCTATTAGCATGTATGATCATAAACTTAATAGGGGCACACTCCTGTCAGCCCGGCCTCACCGTGAGGCCGGATTAAGATTGTCACTTTTGTTTATAAAGATTGGCACTTTTGTTTTCAAAGATTGACACTTTTATATATATATATATATATATATATATATATATATATATATATATAATAATAATATTAACCATAATATCAAAACATTATAATAACAAGTCGATAAAAAAATATAAAATTTTCGATATCAAATAGATTGACACTTTCATTCAGAACAATTGACACTTTTATTCATGAAGATTGGCACTTTTGCTGGAGAATTATATATCCTAAGATTCAATTTATAATCCATATTCAACCTTATAAAAAATTGAAGTTAAATACTAAACAATAATTATAAAACCCTAAATTGATATATGAACCCTATAAAGTAATTTTAAAATTATTATATACATACAAATTACGTATAAATTTTTATTTATAAGATTGACACTTTTATTCATAAAGATTAACACTTTTATTAACAAAGATTGACACTTTACCTAAATGGGTCGGGTCAACACGGACCGGGTCGGATTGACCCGAACCGAAATCGGGTCAACCGGGTCGGGTTGACCCAAGTCAAACCGGGTTGGGTCGGGTCGGGTTGGTGGGTCCAGCCGCATGGTGCGGCTGGCCGCACCCAAGTTTTTGCCAACTTAATATGGTGTTTAAATTTTACTTATCATTTTGATGGTATCATTCATACCATGATTAAATATTGGTTACGCCTCTGTACCCGGTATGAAATGCGAATTACGTACCAAAATATGAATTAAGGTGTGTACGAAATGCAATATTTCATACCTTGTCAAACCAACAAATGAATAATATATTTCTTAGTTTATAATACATGTTAACGATCTCATTTAACTAAAAACTAAACACGTGCCGAGTACGAAAAATGGAATTTCATACCAAAACATTATGCACTAACAGGTACGGAAAATATAAAAACGTACCTATAACAAACACTAAATACAAAAAGGTATGAATAACATATATTTTGTTAAAATAAATTCATAAATGCATAAAGCGGATCATCATCGTCGAGGATGACGACAACTCTGTGCTTACAATGTATAACAAATACATCCGAAAAGGCGATGGTCAGTAGCGACGCGATTGCCTTCCTCTGGCACGACGTCGTAGCGCGATTGCCTTCCATCGATGACGACCAACAACGACGTGGTTGTCTACCTCCGGCACGATACAGCAGCGTGACTGCCTTCCTTCGGCGACGAGCAACAGCGACGTGGCTGCCTTCTTTCAACACGATGCCACAACACGACTATCTTCCTCCGACGATGGCAAGAAACGATGAGAGATAAACGGGGGAGATGAGAGAGAGAGAGAGAGAGAGAGAGAGAGAGAGAGAGAGAGAGTTAAATGAATAAAAGAGAAAGGGAGAGAGGGAAATAGACGTGAAAAAGAAGAAGGATTCACTGGAATGAGGAAGAGAGGAAAAAGAAACGCGTGAAAGATTTTAAAGTAAAAGCTTATGTTCATATGTAGGATATGTTTGTCCCATAAATTTAATTTGTTTACATGGCTTGATTGAGTTAGATCATCATCTTCAACTTCAATTCAACCTCTGCAACATTGATAGATGAACAGATGAGTGATATGTGTGTGAAAATGAAATGATGTCAAAACGAACAAGATATTTTCAGACAAGAATTATTTTCTCTTTTCTTTTCCTTTGACGATTCATGTCTATTTTTTTAATTTTTTATTTTTAAATAGATAGAGTATTTTAAAATTAAAAAATAAATAAATAAATAAATAAAAACTGATGTGGCTTTTAATAGTTTTATATAGTAAGTGAAGGAATTATTGATGATATTTTAGGTAGTGAGCAACTTTAATTTGTCTAATCATTTGTCTTTTGGGATTCGACACGATCTTCTGCTCGCCATTAATATATACTACTATTTGCTAATTCATCTTATTAATGTTAACATATAGTAGGAGTATATGCTTGTAGCATAAATATTACCAAAATTATTTTTTGTATACATCAGAATATTCTACGCACACTAATACATGCATACGCATGTGTGTTTTTTCGTTTCTTCTGATATGATCTCGTGTTGCGTAGATGATGAGTTGAGCTTAACTTACTCCGATCTGTATGGATTAATTTGTTTGCATTTCATTTTCAGCTAATCATATTTATAAGCAAATGTCCTTTTCTTTCTCATATTATCCTAAAATAAATTGAGTCATTTTGTCTCTTCCACAAAGATCGATCGATCAGTATGTACTATATGTATATATGCATTATTGTCACAGCCCCTTATCCCTAAGGACGGCTCAGCCAGAGCGTGACTAGGGGTTGGATAAAAGAATAGGGGAAGAAAGGGGGAAATACCTATAACTCTGTAATTAATAAAAATGAATAACCGAATAGACTAAATCAATAGAAACTCAAAAGAGGATAGGATATGATACAGGCAACTCGAGGCTCAAATATTATATAAGTGTTTAAAGAAGAAACCCTATTCATGTAGATTATAATCCAAATTTACTAAAGACATGAGAATGAAGAAATTCCCGATTCACTAACTTATGAAGTTAGTTACACATTTTTTTAATAAATCCAATGTTGAAGCAAATAGCGGAAGACTATAGCAAACTGGATACATATATGAAGATATGTATCCCCACTGAACCAAATTCAAAATATACAAATTCTTCTCTCAACACAGTCGCCCTTGCCACCTCGCTCAATCTGCAAGGTTTTGAAAATACGAGCAGGGCTGAGTACTTGATATACTCAGTGGAGTTATGCCAAAAATAGTTTCATAAAATAATCATCAATCATGCATTTAGAACAGTTACCACAAGGTTTTATCGAAATGACTTGTGAAACTAAATATCATTTTCTTTCATAAAATATTGGAGTGCACCCCCTTTTCTTCCATTCTTGTATTACCATAACTGTTAGTACGCCGGGCAAGGTGGCCACCTTCCCGGACGTTTCCATTTGCATAAACCGGCCCTTCTTGGGAGCACACAGTTCACGACTTCGTGTACACATAACCTAGCTAGTGAACTTCGGCTAGCTCAGGGCGATCGAATTATTCTCACACAGATAGGCATCATACATAAAACCAAATATTTTATGCATGAAAGTGTTTTATTGTTCTGTTTTGGTTTTAAACATGCTTCACTACAGCAAGAGTATAGATTTTCATAAAAGAACGCCCACCTTTGGCAAAGGTGATCGAGTGAATTCTGGGTTCGTCTCCACATCGCACAATCTCCACCATTTTACTTGACCTTTAAGGAAAAGTCTCGTTTTAGAAGAGATTCGAGCCTTAGGAGACAATGTTATTCATATATCAAAGTAATTATCTTGTTTACTTCTATTAATAAGAGATCTTAGGATTTTATATATATTTCTAACTCTCACACACTTTCGAGTTATCTCATTTGTCTCATTAAATAATTTAGCAAAGATAGGAAACTTTGGCGGAAAAATTCGGCATGACCTCTATGCATCTTAGCCTTTCCGAATATTCCTAAAACTTCAAGCGTCAGCTAAAGGGTCGACTAATCCAAATGAGAACTCCATTTCTCCATTGGAATTAGTCCCAAGACTCAATTTTGGTCAAGACCCTTTACAAAGCGGTAGAAGGTCCGTTATATTAAAACAATTTTCAAAGAGGCTCCAACCTCACATAGATCAACAATCAATTTACGAGACTTCAATTTCATATCAGTCATAACACCTCAATAATTCATTATTCATAAATAACTAAAAATATTTTATCACATTACCTACACAAATTGTATGTTTTGATTAATCAAATCAAACTAAGTTACTTAAACTACTTATTCGAAAATCCAAGTCTCTACTAGATATTTAAGTCAACTTCTTACTGTTAGAAACATAATTCAAAACTTGATAATTTGGGGGTACATCATTTTCGTTTAAATCCCGTAACCAAATCATGAATACTCCCAAGTCTATTCTATTATTAAACACAATCTATATATTATATAAAAACAGAGTACGGAGGGTATTATCGTAAATTCATATAAATTAATTTTATAATAATTTTATGCTAAATTAAAAATGATCTTTACTTAAATCGGTGGACACAACTCTTCATGAAAAGTTTTATGCATGCAATTTCAATAGACACGAAAACTCCGCCGAACACAATATATGTACCCACATAGTCAGACTACCATTATCGGTGTTGGCTGTTGGCTGTTTGGCAATGAAAAAAAGAATATAATATTAAAAAGTCCAACTGTTCGGGCGAAAGGGGTTCGAACACCCGGGTGTTTGCAAACATGGCTGTTTGCTCAAAAAAAGTAATTGTTTTTTTTATGGGCCAATGAGATGGTGACACTTGTCTCCTTCTCATTGGTTCACTTAATTTCAATTAGATTTTATAGATAAACCGATTTATCTTTTGTATTATAAATAATTAGAAAATAATAATTATACCAAAATTCATAATTTTCAATTCTCTATAAATAGAGACCAAACATGATATATTTTCACACACTTTTAATTTCTATCTTTTTTTTTATATTTTCATAATATCCTTTGTAATTTTCCATTTTTTGATATGGATCATGGAGATAACTCTTTTCACATTTCACAAAATTTCGATCCTTCTCAACCTTATCATCCTAGTTTTGGAAACCAAAGTTCTCAAACCACCTCCGGAAACACTTCAAATATTCCATGGAAGACTCACGAAGACATTGCACTAATGTCTGCTTATTGCTTCATTAGTACCAATGCCATTGTTGGGACCAACCAAAAGGATGCCCAGCTATGGAAAAGCATACATGCAATGTTTAAAGCAAGTGATGGCATTCAACTTGAGAGGACGGAAGATTCACTGAGGCAACGATACATACGGCTTAACAGAAATGTCACTAAATGGATTGGTGCATACCAAAAGGCGTGGAAGCGAGCAAAAAGCGGAGAGTCGTATGAGGATATTGAGAAAGACGCTCAGGTAATCTATGGAAAAAAGTTTACGCATCGTGATGTTTTTAATCAAGTTATGTGCAGCAATCCTAAGTGGGAAATGAAGTTGGAACGTGGCAGTATACGCGAGCAACCAGATGATGACAGTATTGAAGAAAGCCACGACAGTTCAAAAAGATCTAGGACTGAGGAGGGTGGAGACTTTGAAACCGACTCCACTCCAGAAACCAATACGAGTGATGCTTCAATCCTTCACCGTCCTACAGGTCGAGATCAAGCTAAGGCTACAGCTAGAAGGAGAGGAAAAGGAGTGGCCTCGCAAATCAGTCATAAAATTTGCTGAAGGAGTAATTTTCAACTTCAAGGATGAATACCTCAGGAAACCCACCGAAGAAGATACAGCCATTCTTCTACATGTTGGGGAGCAACGTGGTTTCCCGGGTATGTTGGGTAGTATTGATTGTATGCACTGGAAATGGAAGAATTGTCCTTCTGCATGGGCGGGTCAATATACAGGAAGAGGCGGTAAACCAACTATTATTTTGGAAGCAGTTGCATCGCATGATTTATGGATCTGGCATGCATTTTTTGGAACACCAGGTTCGAGAAATGATATTAATGTACTTGACCATTCTCCTGTTTTTGATGATATCTTAGAAGGCCGAGCACCTAAAGTCAATTATGTTATAAATGGCCATGAAAGAAATATGGGATATTATCTCACTGATGGCATATATCCTCAATGGGCGGCATTTGTCAAATCTATTACAGCTCCACAAATTCGAAAGCATCAGTTATTTGCTCAACACCAAGAGGCCGTCCGAAAAGATGTTGAACGTGCTTTTGGCGTTCTACAAGCTCGTTTCGCTTTTATTAAAGCCCCTTGTCTTATTTGGGATCGTGATATTATGGGAAAAATAATGATTGCTTGCATTATAATGCATAATATGATAGTTGAAGATGAACGAAATACTTATCTGAACTATCAAGATCCTACAGAATTTATTGAAGATCGACGAAGGCAAAGAAATCGTGAAGAGTCGACTGAAGAAGAGTCTGATGAATTTCTGTATTCGACGGACAGAATTGCAAGCCTGAAGAGCTATATGAAAACGAAATCACAACTCCAAAATAGAGAAGGTCACAAACTTCTTCTAGATGACTTGATCGAGCATATATCGCATAAATTTGACAATCATGTTTGAAGTGTAATTTTCATCACCCTTTTGAGAGTGTACTTGTTAATTAATTTATCTTCTTTTGATTCATGTAATTTAATTTATTAGCGTGTTTATGTTATTTTTATCACATTTGCATTTTAATTTATACTTGTTTTATTCTGTACAAATATTAGGACAATTTATTTAGTTAAGCTATTTCAAAAATAATTAAAAAATATATATATAATGAAGATGTTTGGGTGTTTGGGTGTTCATTGATAAACTATAAAAAGTAGGGTGTTTGAGTTAGTGTGAGTGTTTGAGTGAAAAATTAATTAAATATTCAAAAAGTAGGGTGTTTGGGTGTTGGGTGTTTGGGATTGATAAAGATAGTCTCAAGGCGCATCAACGCCGCAATGGGAAAATGTCGGTCTGGAAATTCTATCCGAATTTAGGAGCATTATAACCGATGACAACTGATGAAAAAACTTGACCAAAGTCCCAATGTGCGGCTGGGAGGCCGGAGAAGAAGAAGAAGAAGAAGAAGAAACTTCGGAATTCTAACATCATCTCCAAATTGATAGGTGCAAATCTCTCTCCTCCTTGTACTACTACTCGCTAAATGGGTTCCAAATCTTATGTGTTTTCGATCGCCATGTTTTTATTGTAGTGAAAGATAATCTTGAAAGGTAAATTATTCGGTTAATTCAAAATCGTCATTCGGAATGACTAATTCTATTCGTAGGATGAAAAACTCTCCATGTAAGAAACTAATTAAAATTTTTGGTATGATAGTTGTGGGCAGAAGAGAGAAAACATTTGATAAAAAAACGCGCCTGGAGTGCCAGGCTCTAATTGCCAATTGCCTCTAACACAGCAAGAAGAAGAAGAACAAGAAGTAGAAGTAGAAGAAGATAAATATTGAACCCGATAAATATCACAAACATTATTAAAAAAAAAAAATTAGATTCGCACAAATTCTATATCAATGATAATCATTGTTGATGAATCTCCGTGGGTTATCTCACGGGTTTATTCTTCATGGAAGGGAATAATGAGGGTTATTGATGCAAGGATAGAAACCTTTAGATTTCGATAGTTTTTCTTTAATGATTAAATACTTAACAAAAAAAACTGCTTATGAATAGGAAGAGGGTGCCATAAATAGTTATAAAATTCTTAATTCATAACTCAGAATTAAATACAAATATAATCGGCCTAATTGTATGCCTTAAGAGAAGGAAAAAATATATGGAAAAATAATTGTAGATAGATGCATTTACTTTTTCACAAAATATTAAAAAAATGGAATAAAATAGTACTATATGTTACCATTTTAAAGTTTATATTATAAAATTTAAATTCAATAATGATATAATTATTTCAATTAATTTTAAATTTTATGAGCGAGCACATCCTTTCACGAAAAGATTCTTCCAGTATTAATCTAGATTAGTTATTACTTTTTTTTTTTTTCTCCTAACAATTACTTATCTCTCTATTTTATTTCCTTTTGCAACGAAAATGCCGAATGCACAATAATCGCATCATGGTACTGGGAAATTTAAAATTAAAATAAAAAAACCGGTATACATGCATATTAATTTTATTAGTTGTCCGGCAGAATATTCAGATAAATGCATAAATAAAATGAAGTTATCAGTCATTTCCTTTAATTTTTTCGTATTTGATGTCTGCCCTTCAATAATTCGTAAAACTTACTCTTTTATGAAATTTTAAGGAGGTAACATTAATAGTGTTAGGTTCAGGATAGATCCTTTATCCACATTTTTGTGTATCAAATGTCAATTTTTCTACTAATTTTATGCATTTTTTTAACAATTTAAACGTATTATAATTTTTGTTAATTTTACAATTATTACTAGGGGTTCACCTATCCATTTTAGGATTTACAATTATCATTTTAACATTTAATTTCAAATTTATTTGGCAAAATAGGGTTGATAAATTATAATTAGGGTATAACCTTTTAATTTCTAATTCTTGTCATAAAAATTTATTTTATTTTTCTTAAAATATTTCTATTTTTATTTTTATCGAAAACATAATTAAAATAATGAATTGGTATACGATTGATATAAAAAAAATGGAGATGCGATCCTCTGTCCCCAAATTGGTGTACCATACACAAAATTAGGAAGTTTAACCTCCTTTCTTTAAACATGAATTTGGGGACAGATAATTTACCCGTGGTAGGTTGTATGCCAATTAATTTAAACATGTTTAACCTCCTTTCTTTTTCATCGGGAAATTGTGATTTATGCGAAATATTTTGTATACTTATGTAGTGACAAACAATTGGAGGCATAGAGTAATGTTTGTTTTTTTTTTTTTTTTTTTTTTTTTTTTTTGTTTTTTTGTTTTTTTTTTTTTTTTGAGGCATAGAGTAATGTTTATGCATGATGAAAACAAAGATTTGCATGTCGAAATAAAGATTAAAAGGCATAACTATCCAAAAACAAAAAAATAAAAATAAAAATAAAAAATTGCAGCACACTAATGTAAAAACTAATGGAAAAGCACCAAGTATGAGGACATCATCATAATTATTTAAACCTATCAATCGTTTACACTAATTATTTGTTGATAAAAATAGTTTTTGAGTTATTGATTATACAAGAGAAGCTATTGTAGCAATTTCATTTTTAAATAAAGTTTAAATAATTACTTCGTCCCACATAACACATAAATGTTGTGATAATTTATTGCGTGGTTTATGTCCTATATAAAGATTTGTATATCATCAGACACGAAATGAAATATATTTAGCAATATATGTATATGATTCTCAATTTCATTGAAATAAGTTCTTTTTTTCTAATGATAATAATGATGATTTCAATGCATATATATGAAAATTTAGTTTCGATATTACTTTACAAAAATACATGGATATTGAGATGGTATAATTTATTGGCAGAGTTGTATATATAAAGTGTAATGTATTTGTATAATATTTTTAATTATCAACATATTAAGATTAATTATTTGCATAAAATTCTTTATTAAATTATTTTACCGCACATCGTGCGGGCTAATATTCTAGTTCCAACTAAAAGATAATTTCAGGCCTAAACTATATCTCGATCATGATTATTATGAGCCTAAGACTTATGTAACCCTTCGCCAATGCCTCCAGCACCTCTGTCTCTCTCTACAACAACAATTCCACAACATGGTTTCCGAAAAATGTCACGACTCATTTTGTCGAACAATTGCAGGGGTAGGGAAATTCCTAAATTCAAACTAAATTCTTACTCCCCTCCACCCCCTTTCGATTCTCTCTCTCTCTCTCTAACGATGCTGCCCCCATTGTAGTAGCTGTGCAAAAGCAGCAGCTGCACAAAAACACAGCAGCAGCAGCTGCACAAAAACACAGCAGACAGACCCCAATTCTATTGTGGACGATCAGTTTCGGACCTGAGCAAGACTCTGCTAATCGACGGCAAGTTCTACCCTTCAACGCCACCATTCTCTCTCTCTCGTACTAGGCTAGCGTCCGACAACAGCAGCGCTGCTCTAACCCCCTTCTCTATCTATCTTCTTATCCTTGATTTCTTGTTTAAATTAAGTATTCTGGGTTCTTCATGGATCTATGTCAAAAATTCAGAGGAGATATCTAGTTCAAGAACTAATTCTTCCATATTTTCCAGTTTTTATGTCTATTGGTTGTGAATATGATAACTCTAGTTCTACCTACAGTTTAGATTTGAAAGGGGCAGCCTACAAGTGAAGAGAAAGGGTTGAAAGAACTTACTAGTATTCTTACTGCTCATGAATCGGAGTATTTGGACAGGAAACGAAATGGAGAATTTTCAGAGCAGCTCTTATAATCGATCTCCCGCACTTCTCGTCGATTTCCCCCTTTCTTCCCCTATTCTTTTATCCAACCCCTAGTCACGCTCCGGCTGAGCTGTCCTTAGGGATAAGGGGCTGTGACAATTATCTCAACTGTTGAACGAGTCTTTGTTATACACTTACATAGTTCAATTATACTCCAAAGGACAATATTTAAGTAGTTAGTATAGTATATTTTATACTCCTACAAGATTACTTGATCACCTTTTCTTTTGATTACATTGTCCAACGATATATATATTTCACTGCTATGGTAAAGTATCCGAACATTATCAATTTATATATATTCTTGAATGATGAGTTTATCGTAGTTATAGTTGAACACAACTTTAAAAGAACTCACATTCAACAAATGGATGTGCACAATGCAAGTTGAAGCAGTGAGTTTTAAATAAGTAGGCTCAGATCATCATGTACAAATGCATACTGTTCTCAAGATTTTACAAAACTGGTAAAAAGTATCCGAACAATGATGAATCTCGCCTGGATTATGCCGCAAAAAACAAGATTAATTAGCTCATACCTGGGAACAAATAGTCTATTTGTACAACAAGAAATTCCATCGTCTGCCATAAAAACTGAAGTCTCAAGCTACCATATTAGGTTCTTCAACAGCATGATTTTTTACTGTGGTGTCAAAATCGAAGCTTTTTGCAACATCGAAGAAATGAGCCACTGCTTCCTCTGGAGTTCCAACAAGAACTCCATGGCCCAGGTTCAGAATGTGGCCCTTCCTCCCAGCACTATTTACAACCCTGTACAGCAACGGCAATCTCATTAGCGTTCTAATACAGTCATCAGATTCAGTCAACAAATGGATTTTTGACTTGCTATAGGTCGTTGTATACAAAGTACTACTATACATGGAATGAGGGGAAATGAACATTAATTTTAAAATAAGTTGTATTTATTCAGACCTTTTGATTTCATCGGTTATGGTAGGAAGGGGAGAAAATAGAGTGGCAGGATCGACATTTCCTTGTATGCCAATGTCACTTCCCAATCGTCTCCTCCCATCAGCCATATCCACTGTCCAGTCGAGCCCAATCACATCAACACCAGTTCCTTTCATCTTTTCTAGAAGTCCACCATTTCCATTGATATAGAGCACTAGTGGGGTTTGAGGGCATTTCTCCTTCACCGTTCTTACTATCTGCACGAACAACATAAAGGTTTTTAGAACGGCAAAGAAATACCAAAAAAAAACTTCAACAATATGACCATGACATGAGAAAGATTTTGTGGAGAGCACCAAAACCCTGCCATTCACCATGAAACAGAATAAAGAAAATGCTCCTCTTATCTTTTTGTTGGTCAGAAATGTTATCGGACAACAGTTAGCTCCATAAAATAAGTGTCAAGATGAAAAGGCTACGGAAGCTGTAATAAATCAATATGTAAGACTTAGTTTGGTGAAACATTTTTTAAAAGGCTTAAATGTATAGATCGTTGCTTTCATTTGGTTTTGATAGTGACGTTACATCATTAACTTCTTTCACATGAAAATATATTAACTATTGAAGGCAAAATGTAAGTCACCTCATCAATATAAGGCTTAGACCAGAGTTCCCACATATGAGGTGGCAACTGGCCACCCCATGAATCAAAAATCTGTATGCAATGAGCTCCAGTTTCCACTTGGTAGACGATGTAATCAGCTATTGCCTTTGTTAGATGAGACAGAAGAGTCCTCAGCAAAGTGGGTGCTGTGTGGCACATGCTCTTTATTGTTGTATATGTTCGAGTCGTCCCACCTTCAACTATATAGGTAGCAATCGTCCACGGAGCTCCAACAAAACCCAAAACGGCAGCTTCTTCACCTACCTACAAGCAAAATATCAATAAATAATTATTTAGTAGGTGCAAAGATGTCTGCTGTGAAATTTTGGCAGAGTTTTAGTAAGTATACAGAGGAAAACAGAATTTTGAACACCAAACAACATAAAGGTCCTCTTGCTTGTACGATGAAAAATTTCACCTAAAGGACATGCCATGTCATGAATTTCAGCTCTTGAAAACAAGGACTGATTTTTTTTTTTTTTTTTTTTCCTTTTCTTTTTTCATGTTTAAAGTTTACAAGGATGTGAAACACCTCTTTAGTTATCAATCGCACTGTCGATCATCCATGAAAGAGGGCCATACTAACCTGTTTCCGCAAAATCTTAAGAGATTCTCCAACAAATTGTAGTTTCTCCAAATCAATAGGGTGCAGTGCTTTTAAGCCTTCTTCGGAACGAATGGGAGACTGAATCACAGGACCTCTCACATCTTCTATGTCAAAGGGAACACCAAATGCAGGCAGTGGGGTAAGAATATCAGAGAAAATAATAACTCCATCGGGTCGAAAAGCTTCCCAAGGCTGCAAAGAAATTTGCACAATGAGATCAGTTGTCTCTGACCTCTCTCTGAAGGATGGATATTTCTCTGCAAGCTTTCTATAAACAGCCATATACCTTCCTGCTTGACGCATCATCCATGCAGGAGGTCGCTTTACTGCTTCCCCTCTAGCAGCCTTCACCAATAATGGATCTGCTTCCATGTGAGAAAATGATGGTAAAGTAATAATCTTGGACAGTCAAATTTACCAAATGTTGTGAAATCAAAATTCTCAAACTTTGAATGGAAATTCGACCTCGCACATAAAATGTATAGGATACACATTAAGATGCTAATCAACTGTTTATATAAAACATCTTTGATCATCTAATCCTTCAAACTAGCAGCTGCTCGGGAGAAAAATTTATAGACCTGATGCGATATAAAGGACTGAATAATATGAATTTCTCTGTTTGAGAAGGAGCTTCAACATAACTACTCAGTCATAGATCGATTCCAGTATTCTAGCAATTATAGTAAATATGGAAAAGCCAATGCTTTCAGCAAAACGAAATAATAATAAAAATGATGAATAGAATTAGGAAAAAACAAATTCCAAACAAAGCACGCTGCATTTACAGCAAAAACTCCTAAACAGGGGCATTTCAGTCATAAGCTTCTAAGCATCAATCCATCTCAAATAAGGGAAGAAGGAAACGTACCAGATGGAGAAGCGGAAGCGTGACAGGAGATGAATTTGCGAGATGAAGCAGGTCCACTGAAACTGGTGGTGGGTACATAATTCAGAGGCGTAAACAAGGTCGAACATCTCCAACCCACACCACAACATGAACTGCGCACAGAAACAATGCTCAATACAATGAAATCAAAAGAAGAAAAGTGAAAATGAGTGAGTGTGTTTTGAGGCGAGAGCTATAGACTTGCCTGGTAATGGTGGAGAAGCCCATCGATCGTTTTCTTTTCTGAGTGTGTCCCTTTGCAGGATTTCTTCCTCTCCCCCTTCCCTTCCCTTATCGCCTCAACTCAACCTCAAGAGAGTGATGGCGGAACAGTAAATAAAAACAAAATAATATGAATGAAAAGGAATGTGCTGAGGAATAAACGTTTTTTGTTTCTCACGTTTTTTTTATATAAGAACTAATTTTAAACATATTATCACTAGATTTAACAACAAATTCATAAGAAATAAATTTACCAGTTATGCCCTAATTTATATACGAGATACCTAATTCATACGAAAAAAACGAATCTATGAAACTACGATAAGCATGTATTATGAAGAAGCCAGTAAGTACCATCCACTTCCGTTTTGTAGAATGCTGAGAACGAATACGCTCCATTAGCTTTCAATACGAGCTAGAACCAGTGAAGAGCGATGAGGGCTGTAACTTGTAAGATTTGCTTTTGGTTATTCGGCTTTTCTTTAGACTAGCGATGCATATATGGGCTTAATCGGGCCGGTCTTAACTCTTAAGGATTTTTTTTAAAAGATACCGTATATGTGTAATGGGCTTTAAAGTCCAAATCTTGACTCACAAATTATCGCAAAAACATGTAATGCTCATGAACTTTATTGAGAATAGGGGTGAGCAAAATATGGTTCGACCCGAAAATCTGAACCGAATTAGGCGGTTTGGTTCGGGTTATAAAAAATGTAAAATTCGGATTTGGTCCGGGTTAGACCCGAACCACCCGAATGCTCACCCCTAATTGAGAATATAAAGGCTAGGAATTCGGGCACCCGACACGAAAATTTCGGGTACCCGAACCCAAAAATCACAAAATCTCAACCCCGACCCCGAACCCGAAATTTTATACGGGTACCCGAATACCCATTCGGGTCCGATTTTATTTAAATTTTTATTTAGAATAATTACTTAATATTATTAAAATTATTTTTCATCTTTTAATTAATTGTAAATTTGATCAATTTGGTATTATCATCCTCCAAATTTAAATTAATTAAATGATAATAACTACTCCCTCCGTCCCAGTTCACTTGTCCACTTTTTTCGGCATGGGATTTTATGCGTAGTGTTAAATTGAAAAAATAAGGGGTCCACTAAAAAAGTAAGGGTTAATTTTTGTCTTTTAAGGAAAGTGGACAAGTGGTATGGGACGGACCAAAATAGTATAGTGGACTAGTGAAGTGGGACGAAGGGAGTATATTACAGTAATTGTTAAAATTGTGATTTGATACATTTAAAACTAAACTAAAAGTGAGTTTCAGTAATAATAGTAATTGATAAAATTTAGTCTTGAGTTACTAATTATGAATTTTTATTTACTTCGATTAAATTAAATGTATAATTTTAAAATTTTATTGCTTAATACTATTAATTATTTATTGAATTAATTATAAAAAAATTGGGGTTTTCGGGTTTTTCGGGTACCCGAAGTTCGGGTTCGGGTAACCCGATACCCGAAATTTTTGGAAATGTCAAACCCGAACCTGACCCCAAACCCGAAGTTTCGGGTTTTGGGTACCCGAAAACCCGAAGGGGTTCGGTTTTTTTATCCCAAACCCGAAAACCCGATCCCGAATTCCCAACCCTAAATATATGTGTTTACAACATGATATTCTCATTTACGTCGATGGGTGGAAAATTACTCTATTAATCAAGGCGGTGGACCTTATACATTCCATTTGAGTGGACAAAATATTCAACGCATTGGAAGCTTATTGCCGGGAAATTCTTACGTGGGTGTAAGTGTATTGCACTCACCTCTTACATTATGATTAAAATATTAATATAATTCCTCACTAATTATATTAATATAATAATCAAATGTGAGGGGTGAGTGTAGTACATCCACACTTATTTAAGAATAAACAGCTTATTGCCACCTGAAGGAAATTCTCCTAAAATTTCACAACTCTACATTTATGAACTTGATGCTGAAGTTGAACATCGCAAAAATACCGTGAGGTTAGTCTATTGTTATCACAACCCATTACTATTGTTTTACACTTTATTAAATTTAAAATTTCTAATTTTTTTCCAATAAAGGTCTATTATAATTTTTTACAGTAATAGTAAGTCAAATGCTAAATACTATGAGCTTCATAAATGATTGATAGGCATGCTTTACTTTGCGTGATAAAAAAAAAAAAAAAAAAAAAAAAAAAAAAAAAAAAAAAAAAAAAAAAACATACCCCTAAACACTACGATTAATATCCCTAATCCCTAATTATGATTGATAGAAAGATTAATATAAAAGAAAAATACCCCTAAGTTATTATAATTCCCTAATGATACGTGCTTTTATTTCAATCTGAATCCCTTTTTTATTACAGCAAAGGAAGTTCACACGATTTTGATGATTCTATGGTCAATGCTCTAAAAGAAATGATTGATAGATATCACACATATGCAAAAACTTATAGAATGGTTCTTGAGCATATATCAAATGATAACTCCGTCGATGTTAAGCTTCAACTTATAGGGAAAAGAACAAAGGATGGAAGGTCATACAATATGTCGTCGTTCATCATGGTGAGGCACAATCAGAATGGAAAGGAGGTGAGCACGTTTATGGATGAAACTACTTCACATCCACTTTATCTGCATCCGAACGATAATCCAGGTTCGATTCTCGTCACTGAGTTGTTAAATGGGGAAAACTATCTGGATTGGAGTAGATCTATGCACACAGCGTTGTTAGCTAAGAATAAAATTGGATTTATTGACGGTAGCATTCCTAGGCCTGAAAATGGTGATCCTATATTGAGTTTTTGGATTAGGAGTAATAGCATGGTTGTATCATGGCTGAGAAATTCTACAATTCCTCAGATTAAATCCAGTTTGTTGTATCTTAGTAATGCTTTTCAAATCTAGACTGATCTCAAAGATCGATTCTCTCAAGGAGATGATGCAAGGATTTATCACCTTAAACATCAGTTATTCAGTCTAAGACAGGGATCTATGGATGTTAATGCATATTACACAAATCTAAGGATTGTATGGGATGAATTTGCTGATTTTCTACCCAAGTCATGGTGTGATTGTGGAGGTTGCAGATGCAATAGCTCTAAGAAATGGAGAGATCATTTACAAAAGGATTTTAACATGCACTTTTTGATGGGATTGAATGATTCCTATGCTTCTCTGAGAACCAATCTTATGAGTATGGATCCTCTTCCAAGTTTTGGGAGAGTTTTTTCTCTTGTTCTACAGGAAGAAAGACAGAGATCTACTGGTGGTAATTCTGTTCCTCAAGGTGGTTATTCACCTTCTAATGTGAGTGAATCTGTTGGTGTACTCACAAATGCTGCTCAGACAGGTTTTGGAAAGCCTAGAGATCGTTTGTATTGTACTCATTGTGGAAAGACAAATCACACAGTTGATAAATGTTTCCAAATCCATGGATTTCCACCTGGTTTTGGCAGAGGCAGAGGTAAATCTCAGGATAGTTCGGGACCAGTAACTAGATCAGTTCATAATGTTGGTCAAATTGGTGAAACTCCTAGTGAATCTGCATCAGTGGCTGCTGCTCTCTCAATGGATCAGTGCTCTCAACTGATAAGTTTTCTACAACATCAAATGAATGTGAGTGGAAGTTCTTCCTCCCAGCAGTCTATGCCATCCATTCCTTCATCATCCACTCCAGTCACACAAACCACACAACCTAACCAGTCTCTTCCACATGTTCATGATCCTAACCTCAGTTTCAGTGGTATGTTCTCTTTTTCCTCTTCTATTCACACTTCAAAATCTGCATCACATACAAATACATGGCTTGTTGACACTGGAGCAACTCACCATGTGTGTTGCACTTTGTCTAGCTTCACTGAAACAACTCCTTTGTACAATGCCTTTGTTACTTTACCCAATAAGGATAGGGTTCCTATTTTGAAAACTGGTTCTGTTAGAATTTCTCCAGATATGCTTCTTAAATCTGTCCTTTTTGTTCCAGCTTTTTCTTATAATCTCTTGTCTGTTAGTTCCTTTCATTCTACCTCAGATTGCACAGTTCAGTTCACTAAGGATATGTGCATTTTTCAGGATTCTTCAAAGGGGAAGATGATTGGGACGGGGCATAGACTAGGAAACTTGTATATTTTGGACTCATCTCCAGTTGTAAATTCAGTTGTCTCCATAAATACTTGGCACTCAAGGTAGGCCATCCTTCCTTCGAGAAACTGAAGTCTATGTCATCTGTAATTCCTGTTTCTTCATCTCAGCAAGAGATTTGTCATGTATGTCCTTTAGCAAAGCAAAGAAAACTATCTTTTCCTTTATCTTCTTCACCTGCAGCGTCTACTTTTGACTTGATTCATTGTGATGTTTGGGACCCTTGTTCCTTTACCACCTGGAAAGACAGCCATTGGGTGCAAATGGGTGTATAGAACCAATTTTTTATCTGATGGCGGTGTGGAACGATACAAAGCTCGTTTAGTAGCTAAAGGATACACTCAACAGGCTGGTATTGATTACTTGGATACCTTCTCACCAGTGGCTAAGTTGGTTTCTGTAAAACTTTTGTTATCTCTGTCAGCTGCAAAAGGTTGGTTCTTGAGTCATTTGGATATCAATAATGCCTTTTTGTATGGTGAGCTTGATGAAGAGATTTATATGGAGATGCCACCTGGTCTTGCATCTCAGGGGGAGTATCCACATCTACTGTGTGTAAATTACAGAAATCACTATATGGCCTCAAGCAGGCTTCAAGGCAGTGGTTCTTGAAGTTTTCAAGAGCCTTGATTGGTTTTGGCTTACAGCAATCGAGTTCTGATCATTCTCTTTTCTTAAGGCATTCTAATGGGCAATTTCTTGGTATCATCATCTATGTTGATGATATACTTGTGGCTAGTAGTAATGTTGAACAGATTGAAGAGTTCAAAGTTTACTTAGGTAAGCATTTTAAATATAAGGATCTTGGAGTGCCAAAGTATTTCTTGGGATTGGAGATTGCTCGTAGCAAACAAGGTATATTTCTCTGTCAAAGAAAATATGCTCTTGATTTGCTGCATGATACAGGTATGTTAGGATTTAAGCCACACAACACCCCAATGGATGCTAATTCTAAGTTGTCACAGGAAGATGATTGTGGTGGTTTGTGTGATCATAAAGAATATCGGAGATTGATAGGGAGATTGCTTTATTTGTGTATTACCAGACCTGACTTGGCTTTTGCTGTCAACAAGCTTAGTCAATTTGTTTCAAAGCCTTATGCACATCATATGACAGCTGCACAAAGGGTGCTTAAGTACGTTAAGGGAACTGTTGGAAAGGGACTGCTCTTTGCTTCTACCTCTAACTTTGAGCTGAGTGCATTTGCAGATGCGGATTGGGCATCATGCTCTGACACTAGACGGTCTGTAACTGGTTTTTGCACTTTTCTTGGTGATTCTCTTCTTTCTTGGAGGTCTAAGAAGCAATCTACAGTATCTAGGTCCTCTGCTGAAGCCGAGTATAGGGCTATGGCGCAAACGAGCTGTGAAATCGTATGGTTGGTGAGCTTGCTTAGTGATTTTGGTGTAAAGCAGGAGAAGGCTGTACCCTTATTTTGTGATAACAAGGCGGCAGTATACATTACTTCAAATTCCACTTTTCACGAAAGAACTAAGCACATAGAGATCGATTGTCACACGGTGAGGGAGAGATAAGAGCAAGGTATGATCAAACCTTTGCACATTAAGGGGGAGATGCAACTTGCTGATATTTTTACGAAGCCATTGTGGCCCTCTGCATTCAACAAAATTCTGGACAAGATGGGATTTTGCAGCATCTACAAAAACCATCTTGAGGGGGAGTAATATGAATGAAAAGGAATGTGCTGAGGAATAAACATGTTTTTGTTTCTCACGTTTTTTTTATTTTCTGCTTTGGCCTTTGCCACGTAGGACAGAGAAGTTAGGGTAGTATAAATTCATTTCTACTGTGTTTCTTTGTAATCAGATTTTTTAGTTCTCTCTCAATGGAGCAGCGTTGTTCTTCCCACAAATATATCTACAAATTCCATCTACTTTCCGATTACAAAACATTATTATTATTATTATTATTATTATTATTATTATTATTATTATTATTATTATTATTATTATTATTATTATTATTATTATTATTATTATTTCAAAATACTAGTTGTACTACAATTTGTCAACTCAGTCGGATCAGGGCCAGCCCGGCCCAAATATGTAATGGCCCAAAATTTAGGGTAATTCTAAACATAGCCTCCAAATTACTCTTCATAGCCCCCACTTTAAAAAATAATGAAAATTTATTAATGATTTTACGATTTCAACCTTATAGCCCCAAATTAAATTCTTAATAGTTCATATAGCCCCCAATATTCAATCTTTACAAAATAAAAAATGAACTCGTAACCTTAATCCTTGGGAAAAACGAATCATCACTGTAGAGTTAATTTCTAACATCTAAACTTCAAATTGTTCCAATCCCTACAATTTGTATTATTGCAGCTACATTCCGTAAATAAAATACTTGTGATCTCTATTTTTATTTTAGATTAATTTTTCAATCACTTTCATTATCTTCGACACTTCAATTCACATGGAGGTGTAGGATGGCAACAATTTCGAAACCGTTGATTCCCCACTACCATCGACAGTAACAGTGTGAACTCGCTGTAATACGAGTCTATAAATACTACAATCCCGACCACCGTTGGTTGCAACACTTGTTGCCGTCACCACTCGCAGAGAGAGAGAGAGAGAGAGAGAGAGAGAGAGAGAGAGAGAGAGAAAGAGAGAGCGGGGGGAGGGGAGGGGGGTCGCGGAGGAGCGGATGAGGAAATACAAATTGCACGACAAATTGACGGAGAAGAAGGGGAAAAAAGATGAAAAGGATTTAATTTCTACCAGAGTAATTTGGGGTTATGGGATTCGACTGCATAAGTTAAATTGGGGGTTATGGGGTATGGGGGCATATGAGTAACTTACTTTTTATTTTAATTATTAATTTTATATTGGGGGCTATGAAGAGTAATTTGGGGGTTATGTTTAGAATTACCCAACAATTTATAGGCTCGGATCGGGCCTTGGTGGCTGATGCAAATAACCACAAATCCAGCCCAATTCACAAGTATAACATCACCATGCAAAAGTCTAGCTGTGACTTAAATAAATAAAATACTCCATGTAGTAGTAATATAATTAGACGTGCATGGGCTCGGAGGCCCGCCGGTTCGGGCCCGGAACCGGCCCGGAAGTCAACGGGCTTAGCCCGGACCGCCGGTCAACGGGCCTGGACCGGACTGGGACCGTCAATACGCCGTGCCGGGCTCGGGCTCCTTCCCCTCGAACCGTAGCCCGGCGGTTAACCGGCGGGCCGGGACCGCCGGGCTTAGCGAGGACCGCCGGGCCTAGCCCGGACCGCCGGGCCCAACCCCACCTCCTAGCCGTTTTTTTGGCTCCACACCACCTCCTAGCCGTTGGACCACCCCACCCCACCCATTCAAGCCCCAAAACCACCCCTATACACTCTCAACTATATATACTACACTCTTATACAACATAATTCACCCAAATTACTCTCAATCTCTCTCAATCTCTCTATATACATTCTACACTACTTACTCTCAACTCTCAACTCAAGCTCTTGTCTCAATCTCTCTATCTTTCAAGCTTACACTTACATACACTCTTACTTACTTACACTCACTTTCCCAATGGATAAGTTGTCAACAATGTTGGGTAAGGGTAAGGGTAAGGCCATTGCCACTCAAAGCGAAGGTGAATCTCGACCGAAAGCGAAATCGAGGTCCAAGACGGAAAGGGCGGCAATGGCGGAGGAGATTGATAGGCTAATGGCCGAGCGTCTTCAACAAGAAGAGGATTCGAGAATTTATGCGATGGTTCATGAAATGGAGGAGCACAATTACGAATACCAAGGTTCCGCCAACGACGTCGATGATGATGAAGGCGACGACGAGGGCAACGACGAAGGCGACGACGAAGTCATGCCTCCTCTGCCTCCGAAGACGGCCTCGTCCCACATCTTCCTCAAACACTTTAAAAAAGTGGAGGTCGTTCTTGCCGAAGGTCTTGCTCCCTATCCCGATCCGCGAAAGAGATACGTGGCGTATTGCAACTATTGCTCATCATCCTTCAAATGGATCGAAGGGGGAGGCTATGGCACGTTGTCAAGGCACATGGAAAGAGTTCATCCTTTCGAGGCCGGAATATCAACCTCTCAAACTCAAATCCGAGGTACCGCCTCTTCGACTACGGATTACCCGGGTACGTCTCCTTTATTTAAATTTGACAAAAATCGATATGAAGATAGGATTGCTAGATTTGTTGTTATGGATAAACAACCTTTTAATTTTGCGGATAGGATAGCGTATGAAGATAATTTTAAAGAGGGATTAAGTCCCAATGCTAATAAAGTCACTAGATCAAATGTTCTTAAAAGGATTAGGAGACAATACATGGAAAAAAAGGTTGATTTGATGAATTATTTGACTCGTTTGGGGCATAAAGTTTCTATTTGTGCCGATGTTTGGACCGATAATTATAATAGGAATAGTTTTATGGGAATTACTTGTCATTGGATTGATACAAAATGGAAAGTTCAAAAACGTTTGATTGCATTTAGGGAGTTCGAGGAGCCTCATTCGGCTCAAAATATTGCTCTACTTATTATTACCGTTTTAAATGAGTATCGTTTGGTTAACAAAGTATTTTCGGTTGGTTTTGATAATGCATCGTCAAACACGGCTAGTATTCCTCAACTCATTGATGCATGTTCACCTTCTTTTCAAGGAAAATATTTTCATTCTAGATGCATTTGTCATATTTTAAATTTATGTGTTCAAGATGCGCTTAGTATTCTAGATGAAACCGTTTCTCCTATTCGGAATGCCATTAAAATATTGCATTCAAAAAAAGCCGTGGGAAAGAAATGGCAAAAGTATTGTCGTCAAAAGAATCTTGTGTATACGTGTTTTAGACTTGACGTCTCACATCGTTGGAATTCTACGTATGAAATGCTTAATGGTACTATGGAGTATAAGGGGCATTTATGTGATTTTTTTAGAAAGGAGTTTAGGGACGTTCAATTAGTTCTTACCGAGTCTCATTGGGATGCTTGCATGGAGGTTTTTAGATTGTTTAAAGTTTTTTATAATGCTACTAAACAATTATCGGGTGTTTACTATCCTACTTCGGTTGATGTTTTGGAACATTGCACGTATATTGCTTTGTCTTTTAAAAGTTGTTTTCAAAAGCCACACTTTACGGGTGTGATTTATTTTATGGTTCAAAAGTGGCTCAAGTATTTTAGGGAGATCCCGGAAGTGTTCTTGCTTGCTAAGTGTTTAGATCCTAAATGGAGATATGATGGTGTTTGTCAAATGTTGACTCTTTATTATGATGCTTTTAAACAAATGGACATGAGTGGTTTTGTAATTGATGGTGAACAAATCTTCTTTGATCTTCCGGATGTTGATTTAATCAAGGTTAGGCTAAATAGGAGTTTGAGAACTCTTTTTGATGAATATTATTCGTTGCATGGTAGTAGAGACGATTCTTCTAGCAACTCTAGTGCTTCTTCTAATTTTTCTATGACATCTTCTTCATTTGCTTTACCTCCTTTTATGGATCCAATGGATCCCTTAGTTCAACAAATGCAAGGTATGTACAATACTAGAACCTATGAAAATCCAATGGCCCAAGGTAATGGTGAATTGGATGTATTTTTGCAATCTCGTTTTATTTATGGTGTTGAAGATAGTGCTCCATCGATCGATGTGTTGCGATGGTGGTCGAAGAGAACGGAGTTCCCCATACTCTCTATCATGGCGAAGGAGTTATTCGCCGTCCCTGCATCTACCGTGTCCGTTGAACAAGCCTTTAGCACGGGAGGACTCATGCTAGATCAAAGAAGATCAACCATGAAGGCGGAAAACATTGAAGCTACAATGTTGCTAGATGATTGGTGTAGGGCCGACACTAGAACTCAAGAACTGGAGTGGGATGATCGAAATGAGAGCGACACCGAAGCCTTCACGGAATCGGATCGTGGTAAATCCGGATCCGGTAGAGAGTAGAAATCATTCCAATGTAATCGAACTACGTGGACTTTGATTCCTCTTAGAGGATACGTAAGCAACTCAAATTTTTAAATAAATTGAGCTCAAGTCCCTTAATAAAATTTATTTTTCATTTCAATGTCAACAACTCAACATCTACTTATTGTAGTGTCAAATTTCTTAAATTAAAGTTAAGTTATTTGTTCTAAATTATCAATGAAAAATTCTAAGTAAAGTTAGTGAATTACTCAAAATTTTACTACAATTCAATGAATTCTTTTAACTTTAGAAAAATAAAAAAACTCAAAATTTAAATATAAAAGTTAACATTTTCTATTTATAAGATTATTAGAATAATAAAAATTATAATTACAAATTTTTACAAGCAAGAAAAAAAAAAAAAAAAATTGAGGAAAAGCCGTAGCTATATGAAAACAGGGGAGGGCTTCCCCTGTTTTTGCCCCCCAATTCTCCCAACCCCCCAAGTCCAACCCCATGCATGCATGACTGCCGGGCCTAGGGCCGGCCCGGGTAGCCCGCCGTGCTTGAACCGGCCCGGGACCGGCGGGCTCAAGCCCAGCCCGGAACCGTCTTCTTCCTCTACCGGTCCGGGCCCGGTCCTCCCGACTTCAGGACCGCGGCCCGGCGGGCCCAGGCCCGATTACACGTCTAAATATAATACTATGAAATATAGTTGCCTATTCCTATATAAGAATAAGAATGAATACAAATTGAAATAAAACTCCCTTCCAATCCATTGATAAAATAAAATGTAATTACTACAGTATAATTTAGAAATGTTTGCATTTGCATGTGTGAGTCTCCTCCCTGTCATGCAATAGTAGTTAAAGGTCGTTAATTTCGTAAGAGTAGCAAGACTCATCACCAATATATCTATAATCTTGTTTCGTCCTTCCTAAACCATGTATCGCTTTTCCCTCCACCTCCAAATGTCCATCCGCACTCTGCTTATTCTTCACCTCATAATATGAAGAAGATCCAAATTCCGACCTTTTCTCCCATTTCTCCTCCAAATCCAACTTCACGCTACCTCTATACCTATCATCCGCTCCCTTTCCGTCGAGGACGACGCCGAACTTTGATCTCAAATCGATTGAGAAAACCGCCGCGGACGCCTTCTCTGCCGCCACGCTCTCTTGCAACTTAATCACTTGCTTCACTTTTTGAAAATTCCCACCGTCCCTCAACTCCATCGCGTTTTTGTACCTCAATTCTTGCCTCGATTTTGTCGTCACTACTCCCTCAGATGACTCCACGCGGCCTTTCGAAACTATGGATCTGCTAAACTTCGCGGTAAACTTTCCGGCGGCGGAAGCAGAGAGTTTCGATTTAGTGGAAGACGAAAGCGGCGAAACTTTGTGTTCCAACACCTTCCCCTTCGTCTTTCCCCATTTCTTATCCAACCAAAGATGGAGATTCGCGTTAACATGTTAGGACGGTGGACCACGTTCTGAGGCAGCAAGCACGAACAGAGACAGCACGAACAGAGGTAAAGTCGAGTCGAGTAGGAACTCTCCCCGCAAGAAGCTGTACGCCCCGGTAGTGCTCACGGAACAGGCGTAGCTTCCCAAAAGGTGAAACGACTTTCGTCTCGGAGGTAGCAGCACCGCAAACCACCGAGCCCCGGCGAACTGGATGAAAACGAGGACTGAACTCGTGTGAAAATGATCAAGGAAAAGGATGCAGAGATATGAATTTGTGTGTCAGCTAATGGCCAAGAAGGCCTCTATTTATAGGCATCATCCCATGGGAGGAGTTAATGGACACCATTAAGGCAACGTCAGTTACTGGCAGCCCATTATGTCCATTAAGTTAGTGGACGAGAGTTACAAACGTTTGAATTCGGTTCATTGAACCTGGACGAACCAGATCAACGAATCTGGACAGATCTTGTGGAGATCTTTGGAAAGAAGCTATCAACAGTGAAATTGATTCCATTATGGAAAACAATACTTGGGTGTTAACCGAACTTCCTCAAGGAAGTAAGTCTTTAGGCTGTAAATGGATCCTAAAGAGAAAGTATAACGCCGATGGTACTGTTGATAAGTATAAAGCTAGACTTGTGGTCCAAGGCTTTAGACAAAGAGAAGGATATGATTTCTTTGACACTTACTCACCTGTAACGAGACATACGTCTATTAGAGTGCTTCTCGCTATTGCTGCTTTGCACAATCTTGAGATTCATCAAATGGATGTGAAGACTGCGTTTTTAAATGGTGAGT
Source organism: Thymus mandschuricus (assembly GCA_029379335.1). Classification (NCBI taxonomy): domain Eukaryota; kingdom Viridiplantae; phylum Streptophyta; class Magnoliopsida; order Lamiales; family Lamiaceae; genus Thymus; species Thymus mandschuricus. Next base: position 30,503,498 of record CM057079.1, on the reverse strand, counting down.
TAGATGATGAAATCTATATGAAGCAACCGGAAGGGTTTGTAGTACAAGGGAAAGAACACCTAGTATGCAAACTAAAAAGGTCTTTGTATGGATTGAAACAAGCGCCTCTTCAGTGGCACTTGAAGTTTGACAAAACAATGTTGTCAAATGGTTTCAAAATTAACGAGTGTGACAAGTGTGTATACATAAAGACGACTAATAACGGTTATGTTATAGTTTGTCTATATGTAGATGACATGTTGATCATGGGGAGTAACACTCGTATAATTTTAGAAACAAAGAGAATGCTAAGTAGAAACTTTAGCATGAAGGATTTGGGTTTAGCCGACGTGATACTTGGAATGAGGATTCTAAGAAAGCCGGATGGAATTGTTCTGACTCAGTCTCATTATGATGAGAAAGTGCTCAGAAAATTCAACGCTTTTGAGTATTCACCAGCTAAGACTCCTATGGATCCTAGTGTTCACTTGAACAAGAATCGAGGAGATTCTGTTGCTCAAGAGGAGTATGCTAAGATCATTGGCAGTTTGATGTATATCACAAATTGTACAAGGCCAGATCTAGCGTGTTCTGTGAACAAGTTGAGTAGATTTACAAGTAATCCGAGTGATGATCACTGGAAAGCTCTTGTAAGGGTTTTAAGGTATCTTAAACATACTCAAAATTTTGGAATTCACTTCACGAGGGAACCCCCTATACTTGAAGGGTATAGTGATGCGAACTGGATATCCGATGCGAAAGACTCGTTTTCAACGAGCGGCTACGTGTTCACTATTGGGGGAGGGGCTGTGTCGTGGAAATCCTCAAAACAGACGTGTATAGCACGATCGACCATGGAATCGGAATTCATAGCTTTGGACAAAGCTGGTGAAGAAGCCGAATGGCTTAGAAATTTCCTCGAGGATATTCCGAGTTGGTCGAAGCCTGTGTCGTCGGTGATGATTCACTCAGATAGCCAAGCGGCTATAGGACGAGCACAGAATAATATGTATAATGGCAAGTCTCGACACATACGTCGACGCTATAATACTGTTAGACATTTGATCTCAAGTGGTGTTATCTCGTTGAGTTTTATTAGATCAACCGATAACCTAGCGGATCCGCTAACGAAAGCAATAAATCGAGATCAATTACATAAGCTAGTTAAGGGAATGGGGCTAAAATCCACAATATGAAGGATTGTAGTGGTAACCCTACCATATAATTTGGAAGTATCCATAATATGGTTCAAAGGGACAACTAAGCTACAATACTTCAAGTTGAAAACACTCAAACTGTGTGTACATTCCTTAAAGAAAGCTATGAGTGTTTGTCTGCATGTGGTGAGGATAAGTCGATAAGACTTTTAATGATTCTTGGGAGAAAACCTTGGAGAGGTTTTAGCAAAGCAGAATGCTATGTATAAGAATCACCTATATAAGTAAGAAGTAAAGGCCGCTTCGATGATATACTTATGAATCAAAAGGGGTGATCCAGGGCCTGAAATGGACACAAACGTGAGAACGGATGAGATTGAGACGATATTGTGTCAACGTCGTTGTCTTGGTATACACCAAGGAGAACTAGTTCAAGGCATCATGTCCACTAGGTCGCCGGTATACTCGATGAGGTTGACTATGGAGAGGTTCAAGGCAAAAAACCACCTATCCTAATACAATAAAGTCTCTTGAGGACTGAGCTTTGAATTTGCATACATTTGCATAAGGCTATCTCGCTCATGGGGGGGATTGTTGGAATTTGGCTTTGACCAAATAAATGAATAATAATTTATATTTAATTTATTAAATTAAATGATAAATTATTAATCTACTCCGAGAGTAGATGATCGTGATATATTGATATGCTCAAATCCGAATTCCGGTGAGTGAGATATAATATATCAAAGATTGAGAGTTGGTGGAGTTATTACAAGATGGATAGACTCTTGTAATAAACTTGTCCCACATTGATTAAAGAACATTAATTAGTTGAGTATTTAACTAACTATACTAATGGGCTAATTAATCAAGTGGGCCAGAGAGTGAGTGACGGGCTCTCGCGCGCACACACACACGCGCGCGCGCCGCCGCCGCCGCCGCCCGTCCGTCCGTCCGGCCGGCCGGGCTCGGGCTCGGGCTCGTGGCTCGTGGCTCGTGGCCGTGGACTTGGACTTGGATCTTGGATCTTGGCAATTGGTCCTTTGGGCTGTTCCTTGGGCCTGTGAGTGGGCTTGGGCTTGGGCCTCCATGTATTATCTTTTTGGGCCAGAAAAGCAAATGGGATTGGGCCTAGATTCAGGCCCAATACGAGAAAGCCCAGCCCACAAGATCTGTCCAGATTCGTTGATCTGGTTCGTCCAGGTTCAATGAACCGAATTCAAACGGTTGTAACTCTCGTCCACTAACTTAATGGACATAATGGGCTGCCAGTAACTGACGTGGGCCTTAATGGTGTCCATTAACTCCTCCCATGGGCTGATGCCTATAAATAGAGGCCTTCTTGGCCATTAGCTGACACACAAATTCATATCTCTGCATCCTTTTCCTTGATCATTTTCACACGAGTTCAGTCCTCGTTTTCATCCAGTTCGCCGGGGCTCGGTGGTTTGCGGTGCTGCTACCTCCGAGACGAAAGTCGTTTTACCTTTTGGGAAGCTACGCCTGTTCCGTGAGCACTACCGGGGCGTACAGCTTCTTGCGGGGAGAGTTCCTACTCGACTCGACTTTACCTCTGTTCGTGCTGTCTCTGTTCGTGCTTGCTGCCTCAGAACGTGGTCCACCGTCCTAACATAACATACCATACATTCAGAGCGTTTGTCACGCTAAATTCAAAGGAATGAGGCTTCCCATCTAATAATCTCCCCAGAAAAGGAGTGATCTCGATGTCGTAAGTCGGCAGATTGAATGATCCAATCCCGGAAATCGGCCTCCAGAAAAACGGGTTGACGCCGCCGGTGAAGATCACCGGAAAAGGCCACACTGCCCCCACCGCACTGCCGTCAAGCCGAACGACTACCTCGCGGAATGGGCCATTTCCGTCGACGCCGGTGAGGTTGTTAACGGAAATGTAGTCGTTAGGAAAATTGGAATACCAGAACTCATCGTTTTCATGGAAGGAAACGTACACCTCCATCACTGCTCTGTAAGTATTACCAGGAATCTCGAGCTCTTTCCCTTGCACATCGGTGGAGTTGTTGATCTCGAACCAGAGTCCGTCGTTCAACAGCGGAGTTCTAGAGATGGGGAGGATCAAATCAGCCGCAGAATCGCCGTTAACGTTGCCGTGATCTATAACGGCGGATGGGTAGAAATGGAAGGTGAGGTTAACGTGGTAGACGCCGATGTAAGTGGAATCAACGATGTTTCTCATGTAGACAGAAATGTTTTGGTCCTTTGTCAGTAAGGAACGGTACTTGGTGATATCCTTTTTGACTGTTCAGACAACGCTGGCGGCGGTGGGCTCGGCGGTGCAGCTGCGGAGGAGCTCAGTGCCGCCGATCCAGATGCCGAAGATTATGTCGAACTGTCGTCCCTTGCAAGTTGCTGTCCATTCGAGGACAGCCTTTTGGAAATGATGGCATTTTGGTGTGTATATAGCGAGGATGGGTGGCTTGGTGTAGGTGTATGCGAATTCTTGGTGGAGGAGGATAGAGTGTGAGCAGGGATGAGTTTTGGGGAGAGGGATTGATTGGTGTTTAGATGTTAGGAATTTCGTAGTGTTTTCGAGTCCGTTTTCGTTGTGTTTTCGTGTCTTTGTGTGTGTTTATGGCTATGATTTGGTTGTTTTGGAGTCTTTGGTATTGTAGGATGAAAAGGGCGGAAACGAGAAGAAAACAAGAAGAAAGAAGCATTATATCGAAGAGGGGTTCGATAGGAGCACGTAGGCGAAAACGGAGGTCAATTTGGAGTTCGGACGAGGAAGATACGGCCGAAACAAGAAAGATGCACAAAGTGACCAGATCCAGGATCTGGACGCCATCCAACTCATCTGGACGCCGTCCAACATGACGTCCAAGAAGGCTGGACTGGCGTCCAGCGTGTTCAAAGCCGAGTTATGCAGTTTCAAGAACTGGACGCCGTCCAACTCCGGCGGCCAGCTGGTTTTCCTTTTATATCTAGGTTTTTACCTAGTATATATATTACCTCCTTGTGCACGAATTATAGACATCTTTTAACATATTTTAGCTTTAGTTGTCAGCACTTACTCACTTTAGATTAGTTTTACTTTGTTCGGATCCGGATTCTTAGTTCGTGCAATTTAATTCAAGAGTTTTCTTTTATTTCGAGTTCTTTGTTCTTCATTAATTCTCGTAAGTTCTTTATTGTTTTTATTTAATTGCTTTACTTGAGTTCTTTAGTTCTAGATTTAATTTCTTAATTGCTTCGTTTTATTTGCTTAGTTTAATCTCGTTCTTAGTTCGATTTTCAAGTTCTAGTTTATATTCGTTTTTCTTGCTTTCAAATCTCTCGTTTTTGAAAGATTTCATAGTTAGATTTATTTCCCTTTTAATTTCCAGATTTCATTAAACATGTCTAGAATAGTTATTGTTTTCTTTATTGCTTCTTTTCGATTCTTGCCTAGGTAGTTTAATCGTTTTCTTAGTTTAATTCTTAGATTTATTTCTTGAGTTCTAGATTAGTTATTTATTTGCTTTTGATTTATTGCTTTGATTTATTTTATTTGCCTAGGATTTAAAACAAAAACCCCAAAATATTCTTTACTTGCTTTCTTAGATTAGGATTTACTACATAATTGATTGCCCTGTTAAGTTTTCCTTGAGATTCGATACTTAGGTTTTACTTACTAGTGCTACGATAGGATTTCGTTCTATTGCGAACACTTTTTAGTGAAACAGGGATCGGCCTCGTTACTTCGAAGTAAGTGGTGGGAGCAGCGGCGGCGGTGCCGGTGAGTGTGAGGGTGAAAAGGAGGAGGAAGGCTATCATTTTCGATATATTCTGCACTCTCCAATCAAATCATATGTACTACTAATAATAATTTGTGGCTAAAACTGTGGTGAGAAATTTTTCAAATTAATTGTTTAATTTCCGAAATTTATTTTGTCAATAAAAGAAAAAGAAAAGGAATAAGGAATGTTATTTAATTTTTGAAGATTTTTCACTAACTGTTGAAAATTGAAATATTTATCTACCGCCATTATTTGAATCTCGATAATTTATCTCTCTCCTCTCTTATTGGATTTTTCGTCTTTTTGCGCGGGTGTGGGGTGGAAACTTGAACAAATGCAAAAGGCAAATCTTCTTCATCCGAACCCTAACTCAGAACCACTCTGAACAACTGAATTCCGGTTAGAAATGTCGATTTCCGGGCAAGCGAGCCGGAAACGGTCGCTAAAGGAAATAGATAAAAGAGGGCCATACTAACCTGTTTCCGCAAAATCTTAAGAGATTCTCCAACAAATTGTAGTTTCTCCAAATCAATAGGGTGCAGTGCTTTTAAGCCTTCTTCAGAACGAATGGGAGACTGAATCACGGGACCTCTCACATCTTCTATGTCAAAAGGAGCACCAAATGCAGGCAGTGGAGTAAGAATATCAGAGAAAATAATAACTCCATCTGGTCGAAAAGCTTCCCAATAATTGAATATTGTAAGAAGTGGCGGAGGGAGGGGGGGCTGGGGTAAGCTGAAGCACCCCCCAACTTTTTTTTTTTTTGTATGATAATTATATGACAACTGAAAATTTAGGCTATATGACAACTGAAAATTTAGGTTAACACCCCCGATTAATAGTTTCTGCCTCCGCCACACTGATTGTAAGTTTTTGTGTTTTTGTTGGGGTTGTTGCATGCTTCTACCACTCACCGCCGATGGTGCATGTGACAACAACGGTGACAACTTCTAGAGGAGGCGTTGACGATTGCGCGATGGTAACAAAAATGATGAAAGGTTAAGAAGAGAGAGGATCATCGGAGACGGAGTTCACACGACTACGCGTTTGGGAGGGGAGGGGGGCAATGGAGCCTCATGAAACTTGTTGTGTTCCTGTCCTCACAATTCTCTTCCCCTCTCGACCATCTTGGCATTTTCACTAACACCATCCATCGCTCTTTTGCCTTCCAGCCACTATTGAGAGAGAGAGAGAGAGAGAGAGAGAGTGTTATACGGTTTGGGTGGGATGTGAGGTGAGTTAGTAATTAATTTGTTTTAAGATCTCTAACAACATGTACAATGGTTGTGTTTTTGTTTATGTGGCAAACATAAAAACTCACTCCTTAAATTCCATTACCATTGGAGAATCCCAAAATAAGAGCCCAAGTTCTTGAATAAGAACCAGGTTCTTTAAAAAATCATATTCAAGTGAGACCATTGAATTGTGATAAGAACCCTTGTTAAAAACTTTATCATTATGATTTTTTAATAACAATTGGTTCTTATCTACGTGACACCTCCAAGAAACCAATATGGGGTTCTAGCATTGCACATGCTCTAATTTAGGCTCAAAACGAAAATGCCATTATAAACTTGACATCCCAAAATGGCAAAAGTGTCATGATGACAGGGAGAGTATAATTTATAATTCCAATTTATTTTTTGATTTTTGATCTCTTAAATCTAAACTCATCAAAACAATAATATTTTTCAGAATTAAAATAAAAATCGAACCAAAATCTAAAATAAACAAACCAAATTTATAGTACTTCTTTCGTCCCATCCTACTTAACGCGTTTTTATTACTATGCTATATTAACATATACCTTCTCTGTGTACTCTGACATGGCCACAATTTTTTATTGGAATGTTCGCTTTCAATTGATTTCTTTTTGTTTTAAGCCCAACACGGATACATTACTACCTTCGTCTCGTTAAATTAGCCCCATTTTCCAAAACGGCCCGTCTCAACTAATAGCTACATTTTCGTATATGACATATTATTAGAGTTAATGGGTCATCCCATCAAAAAATAATAAGGGCCCTAATTACAGTTAATTAACCATAATTGGGCCCCTAATTGTTCAGCCCAAATCAGGGAAAAAGGAAGGGAGCCCATTTTGTGAGGGGTCAAATCCCTACCCCTCATTTGCTGCTGCTTAGTTGGTCATTTTCATTTCTCTCGAACTCTCTCGAGCTCTCCTCCGCCTCCCTGTCTGTGAAACCCTAGATCTCCCTCTCCCTCTCCCGATCTGTCCCTCTCCCTCTCCCCTCCATCTCCGTCGATGGTTGGAGCAAAACTATCCATCCCTTCGGATGATGAAGGGAGCCCCCAAAACCCTACCCCTCCCTCGCCGCCGTCTCCCCCCGCGGGAAATCTCCCTAAACGCGGCCGCAGGCGTTCTCGTCCCATCTCCCTCCTCCCAGATCTGACCCCCTGGGTCGTAATCGCCGCCGTCTGCCTCGCCGGGAAAGGGGGGCGAAACTGGAGGAATATCCAGACTCTCCGCCGTCCTCCCCCCCCGCCTCGGCAAACCCTAGATCTTGGGCTCCCGTCACCGGAGGCGCCGGCGTTGCCCGTCCTAGCTGCTCCTCCATCTCCGGACAGATTTGACCCGAAGAAATGGAGGCGGCTCCCAGATTACTTCTACCGGTACCGGATTCTCCCATCGTGGGCCACCGTCGGCGGCGGAGTTGAAGCGGCTGGGAGCTCCGAGGCGGCGCTGTGCACTGACGATGGAGATGGGGTGATCTGAGCAGTAATACATGGCGGTGAATAGTTTCCTTAATCTCTTTTTATGAATCCTCAGCACTAATATGTTTTACATGAATTGAATTTCCTCCTTTCCTGTAGTGTACTATATCTAAACTAATGCGTTGCTTTTATGTAACATTTTAGAGCTGAGGGTTCATAAAAAGATTGATAGATGGGTTGATTTGATGCTCTGTTGTTGCTGGATATGCAGATGGGGTGAACTGGATATGCGGATGGGGTGAACTGGAGATGCAGATGGGGTGATCTGAGCAGTAATTCATCTGGGAGAATTCTAGACCTCTCTTTATGTGATTGTGTGAAATCCCCTTCTGTGATTTTATGTGAATTGTGATGGTTGCTCTGTGTATGATGTGATTAGAAGTTGCTGATGACAGTTTTTGGTCAAATGTTGCTCTGTTCTTCCTCTATTAGCTTCTGTGATGACAATTTCCCCTGATTAAATGTATATGCTGATGATGGAAACTTGTTGATGACATTAATTTTGGTCAAATGATGCTCTGTTCTTGGTGTATTACCTTCTGTGAATACAATTTCATGTGATTAAATGTATATGTTGTGATAAAAAGCTGTTGATGACATTATATGGTCAAATGATGCTCTGTTCTTGGTGTATTACATTCTGTGATGACTATTTCATGTGATTAAATGTATATGTTGTGATAAAAAGCTGCTGATGAGATTATATGGTCAAATGATGCTCTGTTCTTGGTGTATTACCTCCTGTGATGACTATTTGATGTGATTAAATGTACATGTTGTGATAAAAAGTTGCTGATGACTCATTATATGGTCAAATGATGCTCTGTTCCTGTTGCTCACATTGTTTGTTGTGATGATAATATGCTTATGACTCAAATAATATCTTGAGATGGAGGTATTATGTGGATGTGTGGATTCCCTGCTGATGTTATCTGAATTGTGGTTGATGCTCTGTTCTTGGGTAATTGTGGGATTTAGGGCTGTTAATTAGCTGCAGTGATGACATGTTTAAGTAGATTTGTATGCTTTGGCCTCTATTGAAGTGGTTTCAACCTCTGTTACTTGGTTTTGGTTGTCTGTGCCTACACTATTGGATGATTTTACAATATGCTGATGACAGTTGGTAGTCAAATGATGCTTTGCCATAAACATGACTGAGAATACATGAGATTCAATGATGTGCATTACTGAATTAGTTGCTGGTGACATTTACACTTACAAAAACTATAACCTGCTGCTACTAAATGTACTTGAAATGGAAACTTAAACATACACACTCTGAAAACTAATACATACTGCTATTAGATGCTGTCTTCATGTCTTCATGTTTACTTTCCCATTTCAGTCTTCACTCTATGCATTCAAATCAAACAATTCACCTGCACCTTGTGGGACATTGATGCCTAATTCTTCCATCAAAATGTCTAATCCTTCAGTTCTTTCTTCTGCAATCAAATGATCTATGCATTCCCTAAATATGTATTCTGGAACATCAAGGTTTTGAGGTAGTAAACCCTGCCTTAACAATGAATCCTTGGACATATGTGGCAATTTGAAGTTGTTCATGCCTTTGCATTTCATTATCTCAACTAAAACACACTGCAATGATAAAAAAAAAACCTTGTTTAATGTTTGTGGCTCCATTATTTGGAAACTTTCCTGCACTGCCTTGATGAGATCCTCTGGATTTTCACTTCATCCTCTGCTGTAAACTTTGGATTGCTGTAAACAGGCCTAAATCATTTGCATTACAATTTGGGCTATTTGATGGTTGTTGGACTAGCTGAATGTGGAAACCATCTGCATTTGCTGCTTCTTGGAATTCTGGATCAATGTTGTTGATGTGTGTTCTGCAGTTATCTTGCTGTATTTGTATTCTCTTGCTCATACTTGTTGGCCATTTCAGTTTGATGGCAGGCAGAATCTGAACATAAATGTTGATGTGTTAAGTGTGTTAATAAAACCTCACAATTGATAGAAACTGATGGAAATAAAAAAAGGCAGACTACCTCTTTTAAAATGCAATCTTTCACCACTGTTTTTGTGATGCTTTGAATTGGTTTTAGCTCCACTGTGCCTTTTTGGTCTCTTGTTGTTGTTTCTCTTTGCTGTGTACTCCTCTATGAATGGTCATATACCAATCTTTCCATCAAAAACAACACTCCCATCCTCTGCAAACACTGGTCTACTAACTGCACACATGAACATGACTTTTGGGATGAAGTTTTTTGACTGTGTAACTCTAAGGGGGTCTGCCTCCATTGGGGTCAGATAATATCTGCAGCTTTTTCTTTGTAAGTAGAACCATTTTTCATCTATATGAATGGTATTTTCCATGGGCTTGAATGTGGGAGTGTTCCTAGTAAAATCGAAGTGTAAGGCTCGTAGACTAAAACCTAACCTCCATAACATGTTAGGAGCTGTCAATAGAGGCCTTATAGCATTACTATGGTGTCTGAGCAGTAACTTAGCCCATCTTCCCACTGTGGCTCTTGAAATCAGTGGACCTAATGCATCACTAAGTGAGGAAATGGTACCTCTTTTACTAGGGTCAATAACCTCAATAACAGCATAGTTGATTGTGTGCTTCTTCTTTCTGATTATGCCATCTCTATTTGCAGCAACATTCATAGCGTCACCCCTTTCTCTTTGCTGTTTTGCAGATTTCCAGATTCGAGTAACACTCCATCTGAAAATTTGGAAGAGATCAGCAACTGTGTTGATGCTTCCATGGGATATCTTCCCATCCTTGAAGTGCTGCAGCAAGTATTGCATGAGCTGAGTCCTCCTCTCTGCTGGAACATCTGCCATCTTCCCCATCTTCTCCTTCTTCTCCTTCTGTTCTTGAGAGAGTTTGCTCAGTTTTGATGTTGTTTCAGTCCAAATGATGGAAACTGATGGATATAGAGGTTGTATGATGTGATTTGGGGGAAAATTTAAATGTTAAATTTCCCCCCTAAGATGAACTGATCTGTTTAGCACTTTCTTTTTTTTTATTCATTTTTTATTCGGTGAACAATAAAATGATGAACAGTAACTCCGCTACAATACATTTTTGAACAGTAAACGAAAACCCTAATTTTTTGCTAATGTTGTACTTAAATTCCCTTATCCTCTTTTCCTTGGTTCTTGGTCCCAAATCAAATGGGGCTTATTTGATGAGATGGAGGTAGTATATCACATTAAACACTCATCTTATTCCTTTTTATCCCAATTATTCCCACATTTATGCAATTAACACTTTACTTATCTCCACCGTTATGTCATAAACTTGAATTTCTTAAAAACAACACTGAAAAATCATAAACGAAACGTGTCAAATGATCGTAAACAAAGGGATTGTTAAAATGTATCAAGAAGGATAGAGTAGTATTTTGGTTCGTTTTGATATAATTTCATCTCATCCAAAAGCTCGAACTTATAGAGAGGGGCGATATATACTTTTAATATGAGTGTAGTTGATATCAGCATGACACAAGACCTCAACGTTGGCTGAGAGCTTTAGTACCATGACATAATTTCGTTTCATCTAAAAGTCCGAACTTGTAAAGAGAGGTGATATTGGTTTGAATTATTTATCACAATACTCTCTCCGTCCTGCTTCAATTGACTAATTTCAATTTGACACGAAATTTTAAACGTAACGTGAAAAGTGAAAATTAAGAAATTCAGAACGTCACAATTATAAAAGAAAGTTAAGTGAAGTAGAACCGGAAAAGTACGTTTTACTTGGGTGGTTAAGTATAGGGTATAGAGGTGTAGATGTACACGCGTGTGGGGCTATACATACATATGGGTCATTTACTACTTCAACTTATAGGGGTGTGTGGGTATTGTGGCAGAGAAAGATAAGAAAGAAAGAGTGCAGTAATGAATGGGTGGGGATGGGCCCAAGTGGCAGGGCGTGGGAGAGGACGAACATGACTCTGTCGGCCTTCTCTTCTTTTCTCTGTGACGCTCCAATTCGTGCTTATTCTCATCAATTCTTTTGTTTCTCTCTCTCTCCTCCCTCTCCCTCAGCTTCATTACAAGCAACCAACCTGTCTCTTGTTGGAGACTTAGTTGGCTGTTGGAAGCCCAGCAACACCATCTCCTCCTTAAAATATTTTCCCATCATCTTCCCTCCTCCTCTTCTTCTTCTTCACCCTAACCCTAATTTTCCTATTTCAATGCCATTCTCTTAATTTTTAGGGTTTTCTTTTGATTTGTACACATTTTTGTCAAATTTAGTAAATTTTGGGATCTGGTTTTTTTTTTTTTTTTTTTTTTTTTTTTGCCATGTGGTTTTTTTTATAAAGAGTAATTTTTAGATAGATCGTTGCGTTTTTTTTTTTTGGTTGCATAAAATTAGAGGGAAAAATCATGTCATTAAATGGCGAAGAGAGGGAAGCGAGGGTGCAAATCAGCCCGGTGGAGAAAGCGAGGGGATCCGACCCGAATAGCTGCGGATCCAAGCCCAAACCCGCGAACCCGCGAACCAGCTACCGCGAGTGCCTGAAGAACCACGCCGCCAACATCGGCGGCAACGTCACCGACGGCTGCGGCGAGTTCATGCCCGGCGGCGACGACGGCACCCTCGAGGCCCTCAACTGCGCCGCCTGCAGCTGCCACCGCAACTTCCACCGCAAGGAGAGCCATCCGGGCGAGGGCGGCGGCGTCGGGTCGGCGATGGTGCACCCGCTCCAGCTCACCCCGCCGCTGCCCTCCCCCTCATTCAGCCACCACCGCATGGGCGGCGGCGGCGGAGCTCACTGGGGCGGCTCGATGATGCAGCCGGTGAGAATGGCGTTCGGCAGCGGCGGAGGCGGTGGGACTGACTCGTCGAGCGAGGAGCTCAACTTCAGCGCCTTCCATCCGAACGCGGTGGCGCCGCCCCCGCCGCAGAAGAGGTTCCGGTCGAAGTTCACGGCGGCGCAGAAGGAGAAGATGCTGGAGTTCGCGGAGAAGGTGGGGTGGAGGATTCCGCGGGAGGACGACGCGGAGTTGCAGAGGTTTTGTGCGGAGGTGGGAGTGAAGAGGCAGGTGTTCAAAGTATGGATGCATAATAACAAGAACATTTCTTCTTCCAATAAAACTACTCCTCAACAAATCTGAATTGATTAATTCACTTCAATCGTTATTTATTGTTCCTTAATGTAAATTAGATTTCAAGATTTGGGCACTGTCATCGTATTTATATTAGCTGTGGTTGAGTATCTCATTGATTACTTCTCTCTTAATTAAGATAATGGTAATGTGGGTAGGAACTGGATTTCATGAGTGCATGCTTACGGACGTGATTAGTAACACTAATTATGTTTTTAGTATTTTATGATTTTTATCTTCCTGATTACTACTTCCTCGGTCTCTGTCTTTCATATTAGTGTGATTATCAATTTTATTTGTGATTATTCCACGTTTGAGACAGTTTTCAAATTGGAGTGATTACTTAGTCCTCTGTTCCTTCTGAAGCGATCACTTTCTTTTGGGCACGCGTATAAAGAAAATTGAGGTTTATTTTATAATAGTGGTGGTCCACATATTTAAAATTGGGATTTAGTGTATAAAGGTAATGTAATAAGGGGTTAATGAGACGTGCACATGAGTTTGTTAGGCCAAAATAGGAAACTGACCACGTCTTAAAATGGTAACGTAGTCATTTCAGAAGAAATGGAGAGAGTACCTTGAATTACTCCTTCCGCCCAACTTAATTAGTTATCAATTTTTTTTTTGTCTGTTCCATTTCATTGGTCCATTTTTTTTAAAATGAAACAAATTAACATACTCAAATAGTTTTTTTTTAAAACTTCACTATCTCTATTTGTAACAGTTGTGTCACAACCTAGGTGAATTAATTGAGTGGAATGAAAAGAGTATTTACCAACTTTATTATCTTAATTTATACGAGGTGAGTTGTTTTAATTTTTTTTGAGGTGGGTCTCTTATTTCACTATTTCCAATTTCCTCCTATTTTACGTACTTTATTCATCTCATATCAATTGTCTTATTTCATTTCAAAATAATATATTTTATAAAAGTTTTAAAAGTGAAAAATAAAGGGTTCACAGTAAAAATTAAGAGCTAATTTTTTCCATTTTATGAAAAAATAAAATTCATGTGAGACGATTTCGATTAGGAAAGTACGACAATTGAAATGAGATGGATGAGGTATTATGTTATGGGACAACCCTTAAAATAGTCATTTTGATATATTAAACACAAATAATAGCCACTCATAATAAAAACACAAAAACTAGCCACTTTTACTAAATTTACAACAATACATGATTAACATTACTCATGTATTCATGTATTATGAAATAAAATATAACCAATACATGAATAAATAAACTTTAGACCAATACATGAATACATGACTCGTGTATTCATGTATTATGAAATAAACTTTAGACCAATACATGAATACATGAATACATGACTCGTGTATTCATGTATTATGAAATAAAATTTGACCAATATATGAATTGATGAATGCACGAATATATGATTCATATACTCGTGTATTTTAAAATAAAATCCGACCAATACATGAATACATGACTCGTATATTTGTGAATTTTAAAGTAAATTTTAAATAATAAATTAGTATCCGACTCGTGTATTTGTGTATTTTGAAATAAAATTATACTCCCTCCGTCCACCTATTTCTGACACGTTTTCCTTTTTGGGCCGTCCACCTATTTCTGACACGTTTCCTTTTTTGGAAAGAATTAGCCACTAAGTAGTACAATTAGTAAATCCCTTATTACACTTAACATTCCATACTTAAATCTCATCCACTCATTTTTTCTGCACGTAGTTCAATATAATTTAAATTTCGAAAGTTTAAATTATTATAACTTGCTCGTTTGTTATCGGATTTTTATGATTTTTATATCAAATTAAAGGTCTTTATACGATCTTTCATTTAAGATCAGACAAGAACATGTTTTTATGCATATATGATGCTCTATTTCTAAAATATGTTTATTCCTTACAAAATACACTTTATACACTACATCCATAAGCACAATACACTTTACACACTAACCACTCCCGTCTTAAAACCCGTGCAAAAAGCAAACGTGTCAGAAATAGGTGGACGGAGGGAGTATTAAAAAAGGAGGGGGGGGGGGGGGGGGGGAATAAGAATGATATAAAAAAAACGAAAGGAAAAAAAAAAAGAAAAAATGGGAAAACGAAAAAACAAGAAGAAAAGAATAGGAAAAAAAGAAAAAGGAGCCAGAGGGAACGATTAAAAAAAAGGAAAAAAGGGGAAAAAAAATAATAAAAGAAAAGAAGCAACAGCCCAAAGAGAATGAAGAAGAAAAATAATAGGGAGAAGAGAAGCAAAACATTTAAGGGTAAATAAGATAATTAACACAAAAAATGGTTAGTATTTATATTTTTTATATTGGTGGCTATTATTTATGTTTACAATATGAAAGTGGCTACTTCTATGTATTTTCCCTTATTTTTTCCCCTTAAAACATGTGACTTTTCTCTATCCATACTAGCACGGGGATGGAGAGAGTATATTATTGGATCCTAAATTGTATTTTTATGGTATATCTTCTATTGCAATGATTGATAATTTACATGTCAAAGTACTTATGCAACCAACAATAATTTAAAAAAAAACTTAGTACTCCCTTTATCCCTTTCAAATTGAGTCATTTCTTTTGTTAATTTCTAACACGGTTTTCCATACTTCTGGATGATGTGTTTTAAAATGTATTTTTGAAGAATTTTTTTCTTTTACGCATGTCATAGTATCCCGTAAAAGAAAAAAAAAATATTCAAAAATCCATTTTAAAACGGATCATCTAGAAGCATGAAAAATCGTGTCAGAAATCGAAAAAAGAAATGACTCATTTTAAAAGGGACAAAGGAGCAATGAACTAGATTTTGAGATATTTTATCATTTTCTACCATGTTTTTCAATTTAGGGTAGTACCGTGTGATACAGTGCTTTCAGATTTCAATCAATCTAGTTACTCAGTGTAAAAGTCTGAAAGAGGAACATGGGTGTGCTGTGCGTTGAGGGAGCATATGCACTATTCATATTTGTTTCATGAATTTTGTCTATGCTTTTGTTCAAAAAAGCACTTCATTTCTTAATTATGTTTATCAAAATATGAACCTACTGCCTAACTCGGTTTTGAGTCAAATGCTAAATTAAGGTTTGCAACTATTTTAACATAATAAAAACTATTCGTTTTTAGGGACAATTTCAAAGTCTACTTCCGCGCTTTTTAGGTAAAGTTCACGTCATAATTCGTCAATTCTCCTATTCAAATTAGAGCATGCACATCGGCGCCTAGGGTCGGCGATCGACTTCGATGTGTAAAGTTGCCATGTCACGATCTGTCGATCTCATAGGAGGTCAATGATGCAGCCGCTAACTAGGCAACCAGCGGTTGGTGTGGAGGTTAGCTTTACACTTGCCGGATAATGAAGGTCGACCACAGGGCGGGTTCTGTAGTTCGTGAGGTCCTAAGCACAAAAAAATAATAATAATAATAATAATAATAATAATAATAATAATAATAATAATAATAATAAAATAAATAAAATAAAAATAAAAATAAAAAAATTGGCCCTTCATAAGATGAGGCGATTCTGATGGCGGGTTAGACTCAACGTTCACAAGGGCTAAATTATCTTACACTTTGGTTGCGTTCTCTTTGATGCGAAAGAAAATGAGAGAAAAGAGAAAATCACCCTATAAATTTCACCATTTTTCTCACCTTTTATCAATGAGGGGGGATTTTACTCCTTAAATTGGAGAAAATATTTACAATACCAAATTGGAGAGATAATATTTTCTCTCAATTGTAGTGCAAATGAAGGGGAAAAATTAGAAAATGTGAGCAAAGATGAGAAAAGGGGTGAAATTTATAGGGTGATTTTCTCTCTTTCTCTCATTTTCTTTCGCATCAAAGAGAATAATACAACCTATATATATGGTGTGTTTTGCATTTTAATTTTGTTTTTAAATACATATATAGTTTTGTCGGGTTAAATTTATATATACTCACTCCGTTTCTTCTGAAACGGCCTGTTTCTTTTCGGCACAAATATTAATAAAATTGAGGTTTGTTGTATAATAGTGGTGATCTACATACTTAAAATGAGAATTTAGTGTATAAAGGTAATATATTAAGGGGTTAATGGGGGTGCACATGAGATTGTCGGGCTAAAATAGGAAGCATGTCGTTTCAGAAGAAACGGAGGGAGTACTTAATCTAATCCAACTAGTTCTATACTTCTAGCTTCGTTCATGTTCAGAAGCCAAAACAGATACTACCTCCATCCCGTTTAAGTAGACTTGTATTCCTTTTCGGGACATCTCATTTATTAGACTCGTTTCTATAAAAGGAAACAATTTATCACATCACCATCTACATCACACTTAATTAGCCTAAATTTGTGAGTAGTACTAATAATTTAAATTAAATTAAACTCTAATTTACCATCACATCTCCATCACATCACCCTTTTATCCCATTTCCCTTGGCTCTTGTGCCATTTAGAAACGAGTCAACTTAAACGGGATGGAGGTAGTACTTAATACTCCCTTAGTTCTACTTAAAATGTGTAAAACAACGGCACATATATAACAAGATAAAATCATTTGTATGACAGATATCCCTTTTATAATTATGTAGGCATAAAATTGAAAAATGGACTTCAAAATTTTGGGGCCCTAACAGTGTTCTAAAAGACGCCGCCTAGGTCCGCCTAGGCGCTAGTCAGTACCTCGCCGCCCGACTAATATGAAATCCGCCTAGGCTTTATGCGATACCCAACGAGCCGCTTTTGAAACTTAATCAATAGTCTATATGTGTTAATTAATTTTATGTTTAGGCAAACTATGTTACTCTATGTATGATTTTGGATTTATAATTATGAAACTAACCTATCAATTGTCATAATATGTGTATTTATTATAAATTTGGCAACAATATTGTAAGAATAGTAAAATTAAGCATTATACTTCGAATCCGCCTAGGCCCCGCCTAGGCGCTAGTCACCCCTCCACCGCCCGACTAGCGCCTAGCGCTTTGTAGAACATTGGGCCCTAGGCACATACCTCTTGGGCCTATAGGCAAGACGGTCGACCAACACGTGGCGTGCCATCATGGTCCGTTTGTTTTTCCCTGATTTTACTTGTTTTAGTTTTTAAAGTTCTTTCTTTTTTTTTTTTTTTTTCCTGATTTCCTTTCCTTCTATTATCTGATTTTTATTTTTCATTTTTTTTAAAAATTTTGCTTCATCTTTCATTTCATTTATTTTTTGTTTATCCCTTTCAATTCCCTTTTTATTTATTTCCCTTTTCTTTCCAATCAATAATGAAACATTGGAACTCGATAAAATGTAATCGAAACACAATTTTATATTCTGAAACGTAAAAAAATTAAATCAAAACAAAAAATAGAAAACAAACAATAAAATACTAGTAGTTGGAAGTGAAGGGGAGTGGATTGATGAGCCTTCGAGAGTGAAGGAAGCAGTTAGAGATCATTTTAGGAGGTTGTTTCTTAAGAGGGGGTGAGGGCAAGGATAGGAGAGGGCGCGGAGGTGCCTCAACTTGAGGTGAGTGAGGGAGAGAGTCTGGTGGGACCATTTACTGAGGAAGAGGTGAAATCAGTGGTATGGGATTGCAACGACTCCAAGAGTCCAGGCCCAGACGGATTCAATATGGGCTTTTTTAAAAAGTGTTGGGAGGTGGTGAAGGAAGATTTAATGAGAGTGATGAGACAGTTTTTCGATAATGGGAGACTAGCTAGAGGATGCAATTCTTTGTTTATTGTTTTAATTCCAAAAAAGGAGGGAGCTTGGGGGATTAGCCAGAATGAGGCCGGTGTCGCTTATTTGGAGCCTTTATAAAATAATTTCGAAGGTGCTCGCTAGAAGGATGAGGGGAGTTATGGAAAAATTGATTGGGGAAGCCCAGTCTGCGTTTCTTAAAGGTAGAAATATTTTAGATGGGGTTATCGTTTGGAATGAAGTAGTGGAGGAAGCTAGGGTGTTGAAAAAGGAGAGGATTGTGTTCAAAGTCGATTTTGCTAAGGCTTGTGACTCGATTGATGGGGATTATCTTTTGGAAATGCTTGGTAGGATGAATTTTCCGGAGAGGTGGGTAGGTTGGATCAGGACATATGTATTTCAACGGCTTCGACAAATGTTTTGGTTAATGGAAGTCCCTCTAGCGATTTCTGTTTTTTGGTGGCAGCAGAGGAGTTGAACTTGCTTACTAGGGAGGCAGTGAGGGAAGGGCTTATCATCCGGCTCTTGTGGGGAAGGATAAGATTGAAATCTCCCATATCCAGTACGCAGACGATACCATTTTTGTGGGAAAAAGGGAGCAGGGAGAATGCAGCCGCCTTTAAACTGCTACTGCTGAATTTCGAGAGGTTTTCGGGTTTGAAGGTGAAATTTGGGAAAAGTAGTGTTTTTGGGTTTAATATTGTGGAGGGGAGGATGGAGGGGATTGCGGAGGAGCTAGGGTGTCGTGTGGGAGGAGCTAGGGTGTTGGGGGGGGGGGGGGGGGGGGGGGGGGGGGGGGGGGGATGAACGGGAAAGAGGTGTGGAAGGAGGTTCTTGACAAGGTTAAAAACAGGATAGGTGGATGGGGATCGAAATTCATCTCGATGGTGGGTAGAGCTATGCCGGTAAAGTCTACTCTTTCGACAACACCGATTTATTGGCTGTCATTCCTACCATTGCCAAAGATGGTTGATGGTATGCTTCGATCTCTTCTCTGCAATTTCTTTTGGGGTGGTAACAAGGTTACGAAGAAAATCACGTGGCTTAAATGGGAGGACCTTTGCAAGCCTTTTAAAAAAGGAGGGTTGGGTATAGAAAATTTGGAATTCTTTAGTAAAGCGCTAATTGTCAAATGGGTGTGGAGATATATGGTGGAGGGAGAGAGGTTGTGGATAAAAATTTTAAGATCTACACATGGAGAATTGGAGAAGATTAGAGGATATGAGGGGGTTGATAGGAGGGAAAAAAAGCCATCAGACTGGTGGGGGAAAGTCTTGGCTACTGTCGATGGAGGGGGTGGGGAGTGGTTCTGGAACAAATTGTCTCAACAGTTGGGGAATGGGATGAAAGCTGATTTTTGGGACGATGCTTGGGTGGGAGAGAAAATCTTGAGGGAGAGATTCCCACAATTGTTTCATTTGTCTACTAGGAAGAGAGCTAAAGTGAATGATATGGGAGGATGGGTAGATGAGAGGTGGGAATTGAGAGTGGAGTGGAGAAGGGATCTACTGGAGAGGGAGAGTCAGTCTGTGGATGAATTCTTTAATTTTTTGAGGGGGTTTTCGGTGAGAGAAGGGGTAGAGGATAGATGGCGATGGGGCGATAAAAATGAGGGGATGTTTACAGTTCGAGAGGCTTATAAGGCGATCCTTGGTTGTCAAAGTACTACAAATCAAATGGTACCTTCTACAGGGGTATTTGGGTGCATTTGGG
Organism: Thymus mandschuricus; assembly: GCA_029379335.1. NCBI lineage: Eukaryota > Viridiplantae > Streptophyta > Magnoliopsida > Lamiales > Lamiaceae > Thymus > Thymus mandschuricus. The sequence continues at coordinate 30,483,409 of CM057079.1, read as the reverse complement.
GTGTGCAGGGGTCGATCAAGGCTAAGGTTACTACTTGACGGTTGATGTGGAATAGGTTGCCTACTTATGATAAAGTGAGGAAACAAATCAACCTTGGTGACGTGGCCTTGCGATGTTGTTCTGTATATTTGGAGACTTCTCTCCATCTGTTTATCCAATGAGAGAGGGTTTAAGTTTTGTGGAATAAGATTGTAGATTGGGTGGGAGTGAAATGGGCTTATCCAAACAGTGTTGTTTCACACTTTGTCTCCTCCGCAAATCTCCAAGAGGGAGGTAAGTGGGAAAAAAGGCTTGGACGACTATGTACGTGTGTGGTGTGGGTGGTTTGATGGTGGCGTAATTTAGTTCGATTCTCTCAAAATGATTGGAATTTCAAACGTATGGAGGACGAAATCAAATGTCGTTTTTGGAGTTGGTGTTTTATAAAGGGTGAAGAGGTTGGAATTCGGAGGTTCGAGGATTGGAGTAATAGAGAGCTAGGAGTTGTTCTTTGTTAAGTAGAGAGAGGCGCACCTCTGGTGTTTTATTTTCCTCTCTGTTGTATTCTTGGCACTTCTTGTGTTGCTATCCCTCCCCCCCCAGTTATAATCTACTCTTTTTCTGATTAAAAAAAAACAATAAAATACAAAATCTTTTTAATAGCAACCTCCGGTCAGCAATGGTCTCCAATGCAACATTTTTCACAATTTTCATTTAGCATTAAAATACTATATATATATTTTCATACAACAACCTCTAATCAACAAATTTATAATGCTAATGCTCTTATAGTAATTTGAAAATTCATAAGCCAAATTCATGAATAGTGCAATTATTTTACATAATTCACAACTTAAGAGGAACCACGTGTGCAAGTTTCTTTGCATGTGGCTCGTCCGTAATAACTTCTTCGGATTTGCGTGAACTAGCATGAATTTTTTTTGGGTTATGGAGCATACATTGTACACCAACGTTGTAAGTTCGAATCTAACTCTTCTCTTCTAAGAATCTTTTGATTTTGATGAAAAAGATTGAGGCACGACCAGGGGCGATTCTACCTTAGGGCTGCACTGGGCTTCAGCCCAGTGCAATCCCAAAACTTAAACCTTTCTATATGTATTATGTTCATGCCTCAACTTAATATTAGCTCAATCCAGATTAAATACAGAGCCCAAAAAGTTAAATATTTTACTAAATTTTATTGTGTATACACTGGAGTTTAGGCCGTATACAGATTACGAGGCATCAATTTGTGAAAATCAAATCCTAAGATTATTTTTATATGCATTTTCCCTTTATTTTGGAATTTTATAACTATCTTAATTTTATATCTTTTCTATTAATTGTTTTTGAAAGAATTTTCACATTTCAATACATTATTATATTATGCATTTGCTCTGTAAATCCAAGTATAACCAAAACCTAACATATTAACTCATGAATGCTCTTTTATTATTAAATTAACTAGTATTCCCTCAATAACACATAAATTGTCTATAAAGGTAAATATTTGTAAGGTATTGAAAAATATTATTTGTGAACAATAAAGTGAGATAGAGGGAGTAGTATTTTTTTATAGCAAAGATATATACATGCTTCATGTTTAGAATTTATAAGTTAAATTTGCTTGAAATGAATTAGATAGGTTAGGGTGGGAAAAAAAGGAAAAGGAGAGCAAGAGTATTTCGCTAAAGATATGGGTATAGAAAAAAATATTTATGGAGCTTTATGTATTAACGTCGTGTAGCAAACAAATTGAGTAAACATTTAAGTGTTAAAAATTTTGGTATATATATGAGTGCGTCAAAAAAATTTACTTTTCAGTCCACCCCATTGACAATCTCTGGCTTCGCCCCTGGGCACGACGATCAATGGCCAATCTCTGGCTTAAGCCCCTACCCATTTTTTTTTTCCCCTTCTAATTTTTTAATACAATAAAATTAGGGAAATTTGATGAAATTATGTTTCAGCCCTTAGGGTTTTGATGTTGCGGAGGAAGAAAATTGTTAAGAGTGAACGATGAGAAGGGGCTTAAAGTAGAGAGAAACACGTGTTCAACTGAAATAAAATTTTCGAAACTAGCGAAGCCCCTACTATCAGCTGCTTTCAATATTATTATTATTATTATTATTATTATTATTATTATTATTATTATTATTATTATTATTATTATTATTATTATTATTATTATTATTATTATTATTATTTTTTTTTTTTATTTTTTTTTTAATTTCTCTTCATCTTTCATTTCGTTTTTTTTTTTTTTTTTTTTTTTTTTTTTTTTTTTTTTTTCCGTTTATCCCTTTCAATTCCCTTATTATTTATTTCCTTTTTCTTTCCAATCAATAATAAAATAAGATAGTAGCGAATCCACTAATATCTGATTTTTTTTTTTTTTTTTCGCTTCATCCTTCATTTCGTTTTTTTCCGTTTATCCCTTTCAATTCCCTTTTTATTTATTTCCTTTTTCTTTCCAATAAATAATGAAACATTGGAACTCGATAAAATGTAATCGAAACAAAATTTTGTATTTTGAAACGTCAGAAAAATTAAATCGAAACAATAACTAGAAAACAAACAATAAAATACTAAAATTTTTTAACAGCAACCTCCAGTCAGCAATGGTCTCCAACGCAACACTTTTCACAATTTTCATTTAGCATTAAAATACTATATTTTTCATACAACAACCTCTAATCAGCAAGTCTATAATGCTAATGCTCTTATAGTAATTTGAATATTCACAAGCCAAATTCATGAATAGTGCAATTATTTTACATAATTCACAACTTAAGAGGAACCACGTGTGCAAGTTTCTTTGCATGTGGCTCGTCCGTAATAACTTCTTCGGATTTGTGTTAACTAGCATGAGATTTTTTTTGAGTTATGGAGCATACATTGTACACCAACGTCGTAAGCGAATCTAACTCTTTCTTCAAAGAATCTTTTGATTTTGATGAAAAAGATTGAGGCACGAAGATCTTTTTATCTTCCATTATAGAATCGTAGAGCGGAACAATTAGTGCAATTAATTCTACAATAAGGATGGAAAAGATGGAATTTGACGAAGTAACATTGTGGTTATCACTGAAGAATTTGCATGAATGGCCGTCTCTAAATATTTGAAATAGTAGGAGGTTAAACTTAAAAGTAAAATAAAATTTTGACAAATTAGACTTCAGCATTAGTAAAATCAAATCAAGACAACTTAAAGTCCTTCAGAATCGTAGATCGATGTTATATGTTTGAGTATTAGTTCTCACTTTTACAATAACTAGTGGAGATCACGTGCGTTGCACGTGGATCCGTAATTTTTTATTATCTCCTTACCTTAGGTGTACCGATGAAAAAAGAACAATTAATAATTTCAAATTTTAAAAAATATTGCAATTAAAATTTAAATTAATTTTAGAAAACAAACATTCATGTATATAAAAAATAAAAGATTAAAAAAATAATTTATATTATTCTCAATGTCTAAAACTTAAACATCTAAATTAAAGTTGAATGTTTATTCACATTAATTTTTTTCTTGTTTGATTTTGATGGACAAGAAAACACCTTTTGATCCTTTTTCGTTGCGGCACAAGCTTGTCCAAGGTTCAGCAAATCATGTGGTTTTTCAGTCTCCGTAGGGCGGTAGGGCCCTCCGTGGTCGAACCATCTTTCGGTTTTTCCATCTCCTTGGTCGAACCATCTTTAGGCTTTTTTGGCTTTGAAAAGGTAGGGATCTCTGCTAGTTTTGCCATGATCGCTTCGAACATGGTTGTATGCCCTTCTACAGTTTTCTGCATCATCGAAATTATCCCAACGAACTCTGCCTTCAAACCTTTCACCATCTTCTCTATCTCCTTCATACGTGCTTCTAATCTCGTCCCCATGAAAGCAATCCGGCAAGTCGGATTTGTAATATTTTTTTTATCTACTTAACTTAGATGTACATATGAAGAATGAATAATTAATAATTTGAAAACTTAACAAACATGAAAAATAAAATTTAAATTAATAAAAATAAAACTAATATTTATGTTTACAAAAAAAAAAAAAATAATACTATTCTCAACATCTAAAACTTAAACATCCAAATTAAAAAGTGGGTGTTTATTCACATCAATCATTTTTCTTGTTTGATTTTTATGGACGGAGAACACATTTTGATCCTTTTGCTATTCCGCACAAGCTTGTCCAACGTGATGTGATAAGAATATCAATGCAATCTTAAAACTTCTTTTCTATTATCTTTCTTTCTCCTTTCCTTGCACTTCATCAAGTTTCACCTCGCCATTTAATTTTTTATTTTCTTCCACTTGAGCCGGCTTGATGTTTTTCTTGGCCCTTTTATTTTCTGCAACTTTACTCTCTTGGCTGATTTTTTCTTTTCTCCAATTTGAGTTGTTTCAACTTCATTTTGCTTTACGATCTCTTGGTTGGATTTTGCATTTCTTCAGCTTGATTTAATCTGTACTCTTGAATTGATGTATCTCCACAGGTGTTGATGCAGTTAACCCTTTGTAGTGTGTTGGCTATGATACTTAGGTTACCACTGCTATCAATCTTGACAGACTTGATCGCAATCATGAAACGAATTTCGGTTGAATTTTGTATGCTCAAACCTTTATAGTATAAAGATTCATTTTCATCCTAGAGAAATGTACTTCTAAAGAAATATAATATATCCTAGATAGTGGCGGACGCAGGATTTGAAGTAAGGGGTGTCAAAAATCGTAACTAAATTATACTCCCTCTGTTCCACTAATGCGGGAACATTTTCGGCATGGTAATTAAGACTAGAGTGATGATATTAAAATGATAGGTCGGGTTAAAGTGATGTATATGAACTTTACTCGGTTAAAATTTTTTATTTTGAGAAAGATCCTTATATCAATAGACATCCCAAAAGAAAACGTCTCTTTATAAATGAAGTAGAGGGAGTAATAGTAATATCAAGAACATGATTTTACATGGGAGTCTTGTTAAAACAATAAAATGATTTTACATATGTTTAAACTACTTTTATATGTAATAACAAGTGTAATGGTAAAATATATATAGTTGAAAATAAATTTTAAGGGGTGTCAATTGACACCCCTTGGCCCTATGTGGATACGCCCCTGATCCTAGAGTTATATTGCACGTATACTTTGATCCGCTTCCAACAATCCTTTCTTTTGTGCTGCCTCTTTAAAAGTTAGACATTTATATCCATTAACTGTCATCAAATAAGAGAAAGATGTTAGTTAGCTAACATGATTTAAGAGTAGTTTTTCATAATACCTTTCACCTTCAATTAGACTTACAACGTTAATACATCTAATAACATTGCCTCATTTTCTTTCTATCCAACATCTATTTTTCTTGTCCCAATCATAGTGCTCAGAAAATTCTTTAAAAAGATATTTTTTTGCCTTTCACTTGTAGCACACATAGAAAAATATTTTGTTAAAATTGTTTTCGAAACATGATCACATGACACCAAGGCTTTCCAAATTTTGTGTTGCATGATAAGCTACAAACTACTCATTCGGAAGGTGAATCTGTAAGTTGATTACTGCAGGAGAAATGTTTTTCAAATAATATTCATAAATTCTCCACATTGCTTCTTGAGCAGAAACCCAAAGCGCATCTGAAATTGCTTGATTTCATCAATTTGGGTCTGGTCTTGGTTTTGTGACATATTGATTGCCATTATACAATGACCCTTATAAATATATTTATATAACTACTTTACAAACTGTTATACCAGAACATACTTAGACATTAATATGACAATTATATGTGGACAATATGTAAGGAATATATGGTACAAACCATCTGTTATCGAGATATGCATTTCGAACACATATTGTTGTCCCGGTATTTCTTCTTCAATAAACTGGATATCCATCTTTTCCATGTATTGTGTATATACAATATGATTGTGGGTAGTGACATTTGCATTTTCCTTTTACTATACAAGAATTACTTGGATTATCCCGTCCACATAGTCCGTGCATCATATATGTTTTCACCAATTCAAATAATTTAGGGTTATTCTCTTCATCATCAGGTAGTTCTACACTCATGAATTTATCAATTCCTTCTTAAGTGTTTATCATAGATTCCGACTTAAAACATACCAACATATGTAAATGTGGTAGACATCCACGTGTATAGCTACATCACAAAAATTCTCACTTTTAATTATCTTGGTCCCGGGAAAGAGTAATTGGTGTAGGGGGGGGGGGGGGGGGGAATACACCAATAACCAACCGTTTTTGACTTTTATAAAATCAGGTCGATCAAAGGTCGATTGTCAAGGTCGATCCTTATCAGAGACAGGTTGATCTATCAAGCTCGTTTAGGAACTAGCTTGATTTATCAAACTGTGCTTATGCGGAAGTTGGTGGAGGTTGATTTACTCTTTGAAAAATCTAAGGTCGTTACTGAAATGCAGGTTGATGCTTGATATGCAGGTTGATGCTCGTCAGTTTGATAATAAAATGAAAGGGCGATAAATAAAGAGAGAGAGAGAGAGAGAGAGAGAGAGAGAGAGAGAGAGAGACACCGCGATATAGCGTGGTTCGAAGAAACCCTCCTACGTCCACGTCAGGTCGACTCGACCTGAGAATCCCTTTACCTTTGGATTCAACCTCTCTCTTATTTATACTGACTGAGTATCAGTTCTAAATACACTCTAACCTGAATATATCTAGACACGAGTTTTGGGTCGTGACCCTTACAACCTTTCATACAAAACGTACAAACAACCTTTCACACACTACAAAGCTTGACTAACTCTACAATGGTGAAACACTAAACAATCTTTCTAACTTCGAACGGGTCGGAGAAGAAAATGTTGAATCAACGACAAGCAGCAGTGAACGCTTCGTCGTTGGGCTTTTATCGGAGTTGAAAGTCTCTCTTTGTCAAGTGTTTGGGAAACTAATCGGATTTCGAACACTTGAATGGATATGAACTTGAGAGAGACTTTGGCAGAGATTTGGCGTTGATAGCTTGAGTTTCCCGTACATGAATCCGATAATGGCTGAAGTATTTATAGGCAGTTTTGAAAAACTAGCCGTTGGAGTCAGGTTGACGTGGCACTAGCCGTTGGAGGCTGACTCACTTCTAGCCGTTGGGAAAGTTCGTCCTTGCTGGCACACCACGTGGCAAGGATCAGGTCGTGTTGCTCCATGAAGGCGGGGTATCGACCTTGATGAGATAATCCAGCACTTGAAATCTTCTAAGACAATGCAGGCTGGAAGCTTGATAAGGAAGGTCGATAGACAGGCAGATATGCCAGCTTGATCCGAATGAGGCAGGTCGATAATCGACCTTTCTCTTACAGGGTGGATCGAACTTGCATTTGAACATTAGAGAGTATCGACCTGCACTAACAGGTAGCAGGTCGATCTATCGGCCTTGACCCTAAACAAGTAAAATGTGCCTAAGTGTGGTTTCGATAAACATCATCAAAATCAAACTGCAAGGGGTTCCCAACAATTTCCTCCTTTTTGATGATGTCGAAACCATACACTTTACAAGTAATTCCTAAGATTTTAAAACAATGAAAGATCGATTAACCATTAAGGTTGATAAGGAATTATATGAAAGGCAGATAATAACAATTAAAAAATAAAGCAGTAAAGGCAGATGCCTGGACAAAGAGATATTGTCGTCAGGTCAAAAGATGATTTTTGCTTCATTCAGCTCGAAAGCGTACTTTACATTTGGAAATTTACAAATCATGCTTCGAACTTAAATGAATACCAAAAACAAACAAAATCATCTATCTACTTCTGCTGGGCACGGGCTGCTATGCGCTCTTCCTGGATCTGCTCCCTCGACTTCGCCTGCATACTTGCGTAAATTCCATCCCTTATACGGCAGTAGGCGGGATCGGAATTTGAGACGTTGACGTTCAGGCCGATGGCGGTCAGTGCGATGTACCGGTCGATTCGGGAATAATCAAGGTAGCCCGAATCGCCAATAATCAAGGGCGTGAAAAATTGCTTGGCAGGAGCCCTTAGAATCGCATCGGTCTCTGCAGCCTTCTTTCGAAGTTCACCAATGAAGTCTTGGTGAGGAAATTTGAGCATGTAGGCTGCATATGCATCATCGGCGTCTTCAGGCAGGGAGGGGTCCTTGATCCAGTAGTGAAGGAGGATGAAGCAGCTGTTGAGCTCCCGCAGCAGGGCGTTCTGGCGCTCATCAAGCCATTCAACGGCCTGTTGCTGGACTCCAGCATCCAAAATGAGTTCTGAGGCCGACTCACTGACCCAGTCAGATTCGGCCTTCTTCCTCGCTTCAGCAGCCCGGCGCTCCGCTATAAAGCGTTTTTGCTCGACGGGGTTCATGGCCTGCTCCGGCGTTGCACCAGCCAGATGCATGGCTTGAATCAGCTCGGCCTCTTTAGCCAATCGAGCTTTGGCGGCGGCGGCCTCAGCAGCAGCGGCAGCTGCTATGGGATCGGCCTGGGAGGCGACGGCCTTGGAGGAGGCGGCCTGGGAAGCAGGCTTCTTTTGAGGCGGAGGAGGAGGAGGGGGAGGAGCCAAGGAAGATGAAGAGGTTTTGGTTTGCTTGTCCTCTTCTTCTTGGCAACGGCGGCGGCTCTTTCTTCTTCCCCCTTTTCGACATCATCAGAAAGGGCTTTGATGAGGGAAAGAAGAGTAGCGTCCTCCTCCTGCAGCTTGGACACGGCATCCCTCAACTCCTGTTGGCCATTGAGAAGGGAGGAGAGGGTGTCGTGAATGGCGTTGATTTGGTCATTGGAGGCCGATGCCGAATTTGAGATTGATGAGGTCAGGTCGGTCACACGCTGATCGACCTTGGCAACGTCCTCCTTGACTTCCCCGATCTCTTCCAGGGACGCCATTCTGTTTGCAACGAGCTGGGCCGGCAGGAGCTTGTCAGTGTATTCCTTCAGTTGATTCACGGCAAATGACGTGACTCGCTCCCTGGCAGCTTCATCGGCCTGGGTCTTGGCTTCATTCACAATATCGACCCGGGCCTCTGCTACGGCCTGCTTGATCTGGTCGGGAAGGCTGATGACAAGAGAATCGAGCTTTGCAGATAGAGAATTGAGCTCGACCTCCATGTCAACCTTCAAAGTTTGAGGAGACGGAGCAGCAGCATCAAGGGCTTGATCACCACCCTCATTCCTGGATGGCGATTGCTCTGGAGTTCGAATCGCATCGAACTCGTCTCCATGAATGGCGGCTGAGTTGTAGAGGGCGCGAGAGTTGATGTAGAGGGGGCGAAGGTCGATGCCCAGAATTTTTGCTTCGACCTTCATGCGCCGCAGCACAAGAGATTTGAAATTGGCGGCTGCATCCTCCACACTGTAGAAGTTGAACTCGGCCTCCAACTCCAGTTCCTCGACCTTCAGGTCGTTGAGGGAAACGACCTGCAACAGGGCATCAAAAACGTAGTAATAGCTCGACTTACAAACCAGATAGAACTGGAGGCGAGCGGCAAGATCGAGGGACTTGGGGAGTTGAACAATCCCCGGCATCAGGTCGATGACCTTCAGCCTGGCTTCGGCCTTCATCGAAGCCACCATGGCTTGAGCAGTAGACACGGGCTGCTCAATGATCTGTTGAGAAGGCAGGAAGGTGTCTTGGGGTTCCTCCTCTCCAGTGAGATCCTGGATTTCCACCGATCCAACGCGAACGCGAGGAGGGGAGCGAGAAGGAGAGGGCGAGGAACCGGCAACGACCTGCTGAGAGGATGCAGGGCGATGCTACGAGGCGGACGGCTCGATCGCGGTACGGACTGGAGAAGGAGTCCGTTCCGGGGTAGATAAGGGAGAGGGCGAGGGCGTAGGCAGCCTGACATTCAAAGGCTCCACGGCCACGGGCTCCATTGGAAGGAGCTGGCGAAACGGCCTGGTCGGATGAGGAGCAGTTGGCTTCGATTTCTTTGGAGGGGGAGTCCTTTTGGCAGGACGAGAAGGCACTGGCACATCATCGGCCTTCCTCTTCTTTTGGACAGGGCGAGCCGGCACCCTCCACCCAATTTTGGACTGACCAGTCCGATTGAGATGCTCCCTTACGTGGTTTGACGACCCGTAGTAATTTTGCGGCGCGACCCCAATCGCCATCTCCAATTGATGGAGATCTTTAGGAATGAAGTTGTGGGGGAAGTCGTCCGCGTCCGACCATTTCCGTTGTTTGAAAAAGGAAATTATTATGCAGGTCGCCTTCGTCCCAAGACGAAGCGGCCTCTTATCCATGTGGAGACGCACTCCCACCACGGCCTCTCCGTCCATTTCGCACTCGATCTGCCTGGCCTCCTCCCAGAGCAGGGAGACCATCAGCTTGGCCCAGCTGATAGGCAGGTTGAGTATCACGGCCGTCATTATCTGGAATTTGAAGGGCGTGACTTGGTCTTGATTTCCAACGTGCCCTAGAAAGCACCGTTGAATGAAGTCCATAAGTAGCCTGAATTTTGGACGCAACTCGGTCCTCTTGAACGACCTCTCCAAATACGGCCCTGGTTCAATAAGGACCCGGTCGATCACTTGCTGCAGTTGCTCCTTTTTGATGTCGGAGAGTTGCATTTCTCCGCCATCCCCGATGCCGAAGGCGGCCTTTACGGCGTCAAGGACGTTGATGTGATGAACGGCCTTCTGGGTTCCGAGGGAGATAGTGTGAGAAGAAACGGAGTCGCCCTTGTTCCAGTTGTAGAAGAACGCACTCACGATCTTCGGGAGAAACTTCGCCGGTCTGGTAGAGATAATCTGGTGGAAAGGAAAGCACGTTTCCACCAGCGCGTACATGGAATCCAGATCGCAGAACCCGAAGTTCTCACGAACCATATACGGTTCGTATTTGACGTGAGACTCCAAATAAGCAGAGATCTCGTCCCAGTGCATCTCCGGTTTGCCGGAAGTTGATGTTTGTGCCATTGATGCTGATTTTCTGCAACAAGATAGATAGATTAGTTTCAAACACTTGATGAAAGATGAAAGCAAAGACATCGATAAAGTACAAACCACGGTGATATTTTTGTGCAACGAGTGAAAAACGGTGAGTAAGGAACCAGCAGTTGAATAAAAGACACGACGGCGGCAGTTGATTTTGCAGAGAGAAAATTAGGTTTTGAAGAAGAAGATGATGAGAGTAAGTAACGTTTCGAAACGAAAAAACTGCATGATTTATAGAAAGTTTGAATGGCTAGGATCTCTCGAATTTGAAAGGGTTAAAATCTCTACTTTAATTCTCATCACACGATGAGAGCGCGTGGAATGTGAAACGTTACACATCCGCGCGTGAGCTATTATGAAAACGTGCGAAAACTTGCACTTTTTCAGAGAGACAGCAGGGAATTAAATGCAACCTCGGTCAATGTGTCAATATTTGACACTTGACTGGATGTTTTGCAAAAATAGCAATCATTATTCCCTTTTTCCTAATTTACTGCAAAATAACAGAGCCTTAAACAATGAAACACATTGAGAAAATAAATTTTAATAATTGAAAGAATTCAATGCGTATTAAAGAAGTTAAATGTTCGACAAAAGGGTGATACTACCCTTTTGATTCTCCCTTCATTAATGCAGGTGGCATTCAGGTTGATATCGAACTTGTAATATCGGCCTGGTGGCAAATGTCGGCCCTGATGTTGTGATGTCGGCCCTGTCGATATGAACGGCCTGGAGGAAGACATCGGCCATTGTTCCCCCTTAAACGATGGATCACTCGATTAAGAGTTCCCCCTTAATTTGAGGAACACAGGTCGATTTTGCTGATTTCAACGTCGGCCTGATGAATAGATATCGGCCTGTTGGCAGGGAATGGCCTATTTTAAAAAGATGACGGGCTGCTGAATCACAAAACTCTGTTCCCCCTTAATAACGGCCTGATTTCTAGAACTGGCCTGCATAGAAGTTGACGGCCTATTCACTCATGAACGGCCTGTTGTGAAGAAACGGCCCTTTTGACTCACAACCGTCCTGTAGAAAAGAGACTTGTTGGTCCCGAACGGACTGTTTTGAAAAAGGTAATAGGCTGTTGAGAAGGTGACGGCCTGTAGACTTACGATCGTCCTGATGACTCAACATTTAATAACCCTAACTTTCCACACTGCATTTGAATCTTTCTTCGGCCAGTGGCTTGGTTAGGATATCAGCCCGTTGAATATCAGTGTGTATCTTCTCAATAACCACGTTCTTCTTTTCCACGTGATCGCGAATAAAGTGATGTCGAATATCCACGTGTTTGCATCTTGAATGGAGAACTGGATTTTGAGTAATGGCGATAGCACTCGAGCTGTCGCAGAATATAGGCACTTCACTGACTTCAACTTCATAATCTTTGAGTTGTTGTTTGATCCACAAGATTTGTGCACAACAACTCCCTGCGGCCATGTATTCGGCCTCTGTGGTGGAGGTGGCTACTGAAGTTTGTTTCTTTGAAAACCACGAAATCAGCTTGTTTCCGAGAAAATGGCAAGTACCCGAGGTAGATTTCCTATCGAGTTTGCACCCTGCATGATCAGAATCTGAATAACCTGTAAGCTGCAAATTATCATCACAAGGATACCAAAGACCTAAATTTGTGGTTCCTTTGATGTATCGAAGAATTTTCTTTGCTGCTTCCAAGTGGAATTCCTTCGGATTAGCTTGAAATCTAGCACACACTCCAACTGCAAAAGTGATATCAGGTCGACTAGCAGTTAGATAAAGTAATGAACCAATTATACCCATGTACTGTGTTATGTTGGCTGGTTTTCCTTCGGGATCCGGGTCGATCTTCCCACCAGAGAGCATCGGTATTTTGACAGGCTTGCTGTCTTTGACCCCAAACTTGTCAACCAGCTCGTGTGCGTACTTTGTTTGGCTAATGAAGATTCCTTCATCGGACTGCTTGACCTGCAACCCTAGAAAGAAATTCATTTCCCCCATCATAGACATTTTATATTTTTCTGTCATGAGGTTACCAAATTTTTCGCATAAAATGGGAGATTTGATCAAAAAATGATATCATCAACATAAATTTGTACTAAAAGGATATGTTCATTCACTTTGATAGTGAATAGCGTTTTGTCGACTGAACCACGCTTGAATCCTGATTCGATGAGAAAGGATGATAGCGTCTCATACCAAGCTCGAGGAGCTTGCTTAAGTCCGTATACGGCCTTGTGCAGTTTGTAGACTTTGCTTGAATCACCCTCCTCGAATCCTGGAGGCTGTTCCACATAGACTTCCTCTTCGAGAACGCCATTGAGGAACGCACGTTTAACATCCATCTGGTAGACTTTGAATCGTTGATGAGCGGCATAAGCTAGAAACAGCCTTATAGCTTCTAATCTTGCAACGGGGGCAAACGTCTCATCATAATCGATTCCTTCTTGTTGACAGTAACCCTTTGCTACCAATCGGGCTTTATTTCTGACAACTTCTCCAGATTCATCTCTCTTGTTTTTGTAAACCTATTTGACTCCAATGACGCCCTGATGATAAGGACGATAAACTAGAGACCATACTTCATTTCTTTTGAATTCATTGAGTTCTTCTTGCATGGCTTGAATCCAGTCAGCATCACGAAGAGCTTCAATGGCATCTTTGGGTTCAATTTGAGAGAGATAACAGCTTAGAAGTGCGCTTTCACCAATCGTCCTTCTTGTTCGCACTCCTTGGTTTGGGTTCCCAACAATGAGCTCCTTTGGATGATCATCGATCCATCGTCTGCGTCGTGATCTTTCTTCATTTGAAATGATTGGATCGGGCTCATTAATGGGTTCGTCAAACTCCGGGTGAGTTGAAGGTTGATCAATGGGCACGTGCTATTGCTCGGGCTGTTGATCAGGCTGCTGTTCGGCCTGGATGTTGAGCTGCTCCATTGTGCTATCGAGCTGCTCGATTTGGGATGTAAGGTCGTGAACAGCATCAGTCTGGGGGACTGAGAATGGGGGATCAGCCTGGTTAAGTCCGGCTGATGTATTACAGCTCGAAATATGAACGTTACTTGCATCACTTCCCCCTTGCTGTGTGACCTTTGGATCAGATTGATCCTCTTCCTTCAAATCATTTGGAGTCCATACTAGCAGGTCGTCAATGGGGGAGTTAGAAAGCCTGTTAGCAGCGGACTGATCTGGACCTGTACTTAACTCTCTGTACAGACAAGTAGAATCATCAAACACAACATGAGGTGTTACCTCCACAACTAGGGTTTTCTTATTAAAGACTCTATAAGCTTTGCTAACCTCCGAGTATCCTAAAAATACTCCTGGATCGGCCTTGCTATCAAAAGTTTTTAATTGAGATTTCCCATTGTTATGTATGTAACACAAGCACCCAAAAGCTTTAAAATACTTTAACCTGGGGAGCTTGTTGTTCCACAGCTCGTATGGTGTCTTTCCATGTCGGGTTGTGATGATCGACCTGTTTTGGGTATAGCAGGCAGTGTTAACGGCCTCTGCCCAAAACTTCTTTGGAAGGTTGGTTTCATCCAACATGGTACGAGCTGCTTCCTTCAGCGACCTGTTACGGCGTTCCACTACGCCATTTTGTTGAGGTGTACGAGCTGCTGAGGTTTGATGATGAATTCCACTCTTTGTGCAATATTCTTCGATCATAGCATTGATAAATTCGGTGCCTTGATCGGATCGAATGGAGATGATGGATTTCTCCTTTTGATTGCACAGTTTGCTCAGCAATGCAGGTAGCTTCTCTAATGTCTCCTTCTTCTTGTACATGAAAATAACCCACGTAAATCTAGAATAATCATCTATAATAACGAGAGCATATTTTCTACCGTTTATACTCAAGGGAGTGACTGGACCAAAGAGGTCGAGATGGAGAAGCTCAAGAATTCGATTTGAGGCTTGTGCCGTCACGCTTGGAAAGGATGATCTTGTTTGCTTTCCAGCTTGACAGGCTTTGCAGATGTGATCACGATCGAAGACTTGATCTGGCAGGTCGTTCACCAGCTTGTTGCGTGCGAGCTTGTTGATGGCCTTGAAGTTCAAATGACTCAACCTCTTGTGCCATAGCCAGCTTGTCTCGGAATCTGCCTTTGTGACCAGGCAGGTCTCTATCCAATCATTCCATTGAACAATGTAGAGTCTATCCTGCAAGATTCCGGTAAGAAGTATTTCTCCTTCCTCATTTTTCACGAGACATTTGTTAGCAGTGAATTCTACTCGTTTACCACTCGAGCAGAATTGCGACACAGAGAATAGGTTATGATTAAGACCTTCAACATATGAGACATTAGAGATAGTTGTTTTACCAACTTTTAGATCGCCCTGGCCTCTCGTAAGTCCCTTAGAATTTCCTCCAAAGGTTACAAGTGGCCCGTCTCGGTCTTGATAGTTTGATAGTAGCGTTTTGTCACACGTCATGTGCTTTGAGCATCCACTATCAATGATCCATACAGTTCCACGAGCTGCTTGGCTCCTTCTTTGAGCCTTCCCAACCTGCAATTAGTTAAACTTAGCGACCCATTTGAGATTGGGTGCTACATCAGTTGCGGGAACTGCCTTTGGGACCCAGATTTGTTTCGCCGGTCTGCTTCTATCCGAGGCTGAGGACGAGGCAGTGGCGGTCTTGGGCTTGGGAGCCTTGGATTTCTTTGAGCGAGGGCGACGAGGCTGATAATACTGCTCTTCATGTAGACCAGGTTGATACTGCCAGTCTTGAAAGTTCGACTGTTGAGGATAGTGGTAGTGACAACCTTGATGAGCAGGAAAGAAGAACTGAGGGTGATACGGCCTTTGATAGTACTGGCCTTTGTATCGCCCTGGATGAACAGCCTGCTTTTGATGTGAGGGGGCAGGTCGACGATGCTGTGCAGGTCGACTCTCTTTCTTTTGAGGAACAGGCTGTTCCTTCTTGTGCTGCTTTAAGAGAATGGCTTGGGGCTGTCGAACTGGGTTCTTCAGCTTGACCATCTTATCTGGAAGAGCTTGATGACCTTTTCTGATATTCATTGATTTAGATTGCGCCTTCACGAACGTGATCTCGCAGTCTTTATCCTTGCTTTCCTTGGATCTTCCATTAAATCCAATACCAGAGTGATCGCGCGGATTGCGTTGCATGGATTGGACTTCTTCCAACTTCTTTCCACTTTTCTTCAACTGACTCAAAGTGAGTTGAAGTTTTTTTTCCTTTTTCACGAGGAGTTCGTGTCGAATAACCAAGTCAGCCAATTTTGAGGTAAGGTTGTGTATTTCGGCATCTTTGGTCTTGAGGGACTCGTCCTTCTCGAGTGCCCTGGTATCGAACTCCTTAACCCGGAAAGTCAATTCATCAACCTTTGACTTTAGGGCTTCGATCTCCCTTTCTTTTTCCTCATCATAGGGAGAGAATCTTTCTTCTAATGCCAGCTTGTATTTTTCATTTTTGTTCATTAGCTCAGCATTAACTTCAACGACCTCTTTGAGTGTTTCCACGAGGTCGGCATAGTCATCGAGCTGTTTCTTGATTTCTTCCCAAGACACAGCCTCGGATAGGTCTTCACCTTCTTCTGCACATTCATCGTCAGAAAAAGAAAGTGAAATGGGTTGAGGATCTACCTTTGAAGATCCCTCGTTTTGTTGGTGCTCTCCAACGAAACATTCTTCGTCATCACTTTCATCGAAAGCGATGTAACCTTCGTCATCACTTGACGAGCTGTCTGAGAGATGAGCCTCCTTTGATTCTTCGGCGATCATGGCAGCTCGTTGTTCCTTGAGCTTTTTATCGCGCTTTGCACGGAGCTCGTCTCTCTCGGCCTTGGTCAGATCTGGACAGTCGGTCTTGTAGTGACCTGGCCTGCCACAACTAAAGCAACCACCCTCGGGTGTGTTAGAAGAATTGAAGGTTGAGGGTTCACCTTCTCCCTTTTTGTCAGAGCGGTCGTGGTTGCGGTTTGAGAAATTTCGCTTGTTGTGACGATAGAACTTTTTGTATTTGACAACCTTTCCTAGGAGCTTCTCATTTCTCCTAGCAGCTAGAGCATAGTCGAGAGTTATTTTCTCGAACTTTTTGACGATGGATTCGTCAATCGGACTTGGGGTAGCAGAGGCTGAGTCGGCCTTGAAAGCTACCTCTTTATCGTTCTTTTCATCAACCTTCTTGCTGGTGGAAGGCTGTGCTGATCCATGGATTCGGATCATCTCATATTCATTTCCGACAAGGATGTCAAAAAGATCTTCGGTGGTGAGGAAGTTTAAGTCCGAACGGGCTGGATGCATGGCGGCGTATACGTGCCAATTTGCAGGTAGGGCACGCATCACTTTTAGATTCTTCTCGCGCTGCGTATATTTGTGAGGGTTGATTGCAGCGACTTCGAGAATGATTTCTGTGAAGCGAATTTTCATTGCTTCTATGGTTTCTCCTGAAACCATCTTGAAGTCATCGAACTTGCTGCACGCCGTAGACAGCTTGTTCTCCTTCATTTCCTCTGAACCCAGGCTGATGGACCGGAGGGTGTCCCACATCTCTTTGGCTGTTTCAAGATTTCGAATCTTGGCAAGGTAGACGCCCTTCACGGTGCTAGAGATGAGTCCCTTTGCGTAGTCATCGAGACTGGCCTCCTTCCTTTCCTCGGTTGCGTAGTCGCGAGGATTTTTGAGGACTTTTTCGTAAGTGGCCTCCCCGGGGGATGTTCCATCCACGATGATCTTCGCTGCATAAATGGGGGAGGGGCCATTTTCGATGATATCCCACATAAGGACGTGATGTGCCTTGAGACACATCTTGATCCGGAAGCTCCAGTCTTCATAGCCTTGGATGGAGAAATCTTCACAAACCCTGAGAAGAGAAGCCTCCATAGCAAATAATATGATATGATATGAATGAAAAGATTTTTCCAAAGGATCGGTTCAAAGTGACCAAAAGTTTAAAAGAAAAACTTTAGTACGCAAAGCAGCGGTCAAAAGAACCACTGCTCTGATACCACTTGTTGGTCCCGGGAAAGAGTAATTGGTGTATGGGGGGGGGGGGGGGGGGGGGAGGGGGGGAATACACCAATAACCAACCGTTTTTGACTTTTATAAAATCAGGTCGATCAAAGGTCGATTGTCAAGGTCGATCCTTATCAGAGACAGGTTGATCTATCAAGCTCGTTTGGGAACTAGCTTGATTTATCAAACTGTGCTTATGCGGAAGTTGGTGGAGGTTGATTTACTCTTTGAAAAATCTAAGGTCGTTACTGAAATGCAGGTTGATGCTTGATATGCAGGTTGATGCTCGTCAGTTTGATAATAAAATGAAAGGGCGATAAATAAAGAGAGAGAGAGAGAGAGAGAGAGAGAGAGAGAGACACCGCGATATAGCGTGGTTCGGAGAAACCCTCCTACGTCCACGTCAGGTCGACTCGACCTGAGAATCCCTTTACCTTTGGATTCAACCTCTCTCTTATTTATACTGACTGAGTATCAGTTCTAAATACACTCTAACCTGAATATATCTAGACACGAGTTTTGGGTCGTGACCCTTACAACCTTTCATACAAAACGTACAAACAACCTTTCACACACTACAAAGCTTGACTAACTCTACAATGGTGAAACACTAAACAATCTTTCTAACTTCGAACGGGTCGGAGAAGAAAATGTTGAATCAACGACAAGCAGCAGTGAACGCTTCGTCGTTGGGCTTTTATCGGAGTTGAAAGTCTCTCTTTGTCAAGTGTTTGGGAAACTAATCGGATTTCGAACACTTGAATGGATATGAACTTGAGAGAGACTTTGGCAGAGATCTGGCGTTGATAGCTTGAGTTTCCCGTACATGAATCCGATAATGGCTGAAGTATTTATAGGCAGTTTTGAAAAACTAGCCGTTGGAGTCAGGCTGACGTGGCACTAGCCGTTGGAGGCTGACTCACTTCTAGCCGTTGGGAAAGTTCGTCCATGCTGGCACACCACGTGGCAAGGATCATGTCGTGTTGCTCCATGAAGGCGGGGCATCGACCTTGATGAGATAATCCAGCACTTGAAATCTTCTAAGACAATGCAGGCTGGAAGCTTGATAAGGAAGGTCGATAGACAGGCAGATATGCCAGCTTGATCCGAATGAGGCAGGTCGATAATCGACCTTTCTCTTACAGGGTGGATCGAACTTGCATTTGAACATTAGAGAGTATCGACCTGCACTAACAGGTAGCAGGTCGATCTATCGGCCTTGACCCTAAACAAGTAAAATGTGCCTAAGTGTGGTTTCGATAAACATCATCAAAATCAAACTGCAAGGGGTTCCCAACAAATTAATTGATCGATCTTTCAAGTCTTGTAACTTCGCTCGAAACACTCCTCAAGTTTAATTTGGACGATCTTGAGTTATTCGACCTTCATACAATGAGTCTTGTATTTCTTTCCATTCCAGGTTACAAGTCATTGTAATGAATATATCTGGTTTTTCAAATTTTTGTACCAATGCCAACGCATCAAGATATTTACGTTGCATATCTCTTGGCCCTCAATAAATGTTGCAGGAAAACAATTCTCTTCCAAACTTCATTTCCCCTTGTCTCTCCTTTAAAAACATTGTCCACTATCCCTTGTTACAACTCTGCTCTCATATTTGATTGGTTTCGACGGAAAAAATCTAATCTCGCCGTTTTCAAATTTTTTATACATGTCAACAACGAGCTGCTGTAACAATCTTCTGGCTAATAAAAAAGTACAGATTGTCTTGAATTTCTTATTCGTGGCTTGTAACAAATATAGTCTCGACATGTTACTTTTTTATCGTTTTATTTCCTCACACCTGTAATGTACTATACAAATTTAGCTTTGCTAGATAAAAGAATATACAACCAATAACATCACATGTGATGTGATGTGGTAGAATTTTATTTCATCATCATAAGATGGGCCCATGTGGCCTTTTCATTTAAATAATATTACTAATATTACTCGTAAAGAAATCATCACATACTAATTCTTTATAGACATCAGAAAATGTATATCGCATTGTTGGTTCGACAAATCATATAAGCACAGTTATTCACCCCATGTATATTACTATGTCCTGCAATACATGCATAACTTTGTGCATGAAGAATATACTATATATGTTATTAAATTCATATTATTATTAACTTTATGTGTCTTCTTATATGCCAATGGCGATGATCTACCACTCAATTATTTCATTACATCAATATTGATTGATCAAAATGAAAGATTGATCGAAGGTATGAATATTATCTATTAATAACGCTATTAAATTCAGATTATTATTTTATATAGAAAAAATTAAATAGACGTACCTTGTTCTTTTGGGGAGATTACATCATTACCAATTGTGATTTTTGGTATTGTAGAATGAGCATCATTTATTCTATGAGCCGAAGATATAGACACTATTTTTATTTTATGTTTTGATGCCAACCATTTTCGCCACTTGGAAAGATGAGTGGATATTGTAATTATGCTCTATTCTATGCCTCTTGCCTGAATGAGCATGAACCACAATATCCCTCTCTAGTGGAATACTTTCCCCATTCCCTTCAACCTATATAGTTGCTACTTGATCACCTTGTGGAGAGTTTTTTTTTTTTTTTTTTTTGATCGGGACCTTGTGGAGAGTTATATATACGTTGATCAAAACTCACATCTTTTGAAATACGAAGTTGAACATTGTTCATGGAACTATAGTCCTTCAATCTTCAAAATATTTTAGCATATGAATTGGCCTGCCTGTATAGATTCGTAGTTGTATTAAAAATAATTTTATATTAAATTAAAAAGTTACCTGAAAATGAGTTTGACTTGTGCAATGCCGAACAAAAAAGAAACTACGTGTGCTTATGAGAATTATGAGAATTATTCGAGTATCCGCCTTTAATTTATATGTGCAAGAACTGTAATAAATCATCAATATATATATATATATATATATATATATATATATAAAATAGGGAGTGGTTCTGGTGAAAACTAAATATTTCGTGCAAACTGCAAACCATGCATTTTTATACATAATATGATGCATATTTATGCATACACTATGCCAAATTCTGTCATAGGTAACACTGCATACATAACGGTATTTTCACGGAACCGTTATGTATGTGAACACTTTTAAATAGATAACAGTTGCCGTTATGTATGTGACTGTAGCTTTAATCAATCATAACGGTTATGAACGGAGTGTTATCTATAATCACTACTATACTTAACAGTTTAGTAAGAACCGTTATGTATTGAAGTGTTATGTTTTGTTTTAATAACGGTTTATAAAAAGCGATAAGAATATACTGTTATTAATAATATTTTAATTATTATTATTTTAATTATTTACTATTTACAAACATTTAAAATTTTACATCCCCAAATCATCTCTCTCTCTCCCGCCCTACCTCTCTCCCTCTCCCGCGACGTCTTTCTTCCTCCCCAAAATTTCTTCCTCGACTAACAACCGGAGACGCGACCGACGACGGAGACCGGTGACGCGACGAACGGAGACCGGCGACGCGACCGACGACGGTCTCAACCAGTCTCGCCTAGCTTCCTACAAGCAGGCGAGCTCTCTCTCTCTATCTCTATCTCTATCTCTCCCCTGCCTTTTATTTTCTGGGCTGCTCTTTCCGTCAATTCCACCCACTGGCTCTGAATTTCCTGTGTTTCTAATTTACTTGTTGCTTCAGATCTCTGCATTCCGTCTCCCAATTTCTAGGGCTCTAGCTGCACTTGGTCGATTCTGGGCTTGACTCCTGGACAGGTGATATTTCGTTGTTTATTAGTTCATTTATGCTTCGATTTTACTTGATTTTCTGTAACTAGTAAGGAAGTTGAAGATTTAACTTGATTTTGGATTTGGATGTTAAGAGAAGTTTCATAGTGGGGAACTCAGTGCATGCTGTGATTAGGGGACTTAGTTTTTGTGTTGGGGAATGATGCTTAGTTCGAAAGAAATGGTCGAAACTTTCGATTTATGTTTTTTGCTATGTTTTTTTTTTTTTTTTTTTTTTTTTTTTTTTTTTTTTTTTTTTTTTTTTTTACTTTTTTGTTGAATTGAATGAAGTTTTAATCGGTTAATTTCTCGATTCGATGTGTTCCTATAGTTAGGGGTCCAGATTCTGTGAAATCGTTTCAACACGATTCCTAAATATTGCAGTGCTTGGATTCTTGCTTAAATTTGATGCTATCGTTTTGAAATACTTTGTAGGATGTGGTATTTATAGAAGTTCTTCATTCTTTTGCTGATGCCGAGTTTCCTGTTTTGCAGCAGATGCGTGTGATTTCTTAGTTTTTTTATTACAAATACTTGATTCAATTAAGGGAAGGGATTTATCAGTTTAATGATTTGTAATTTCAGAACAGCAGCTGCTGCAGGATTATAGAATGGTCACTGTCTCCATTTAAATTGGCGAAGTTGTTACGTCCTGATTCTCCATAGGACAAGGTATGAACTCTTTCTGGTTTGTTAGTTTTATTAATTGCAGAAGGAATTTAATTATACTTATTTTCAAGATTTTAAGCTTAGGTAATCATAATATAAGTATTCTAATGTAGTTTCTGATTGTATCTATCGTGTTTATTAGCTTTTTTCTTCTAGAATTGTCACTGATTTTTTTATTTTTTTTTCCTTTCGTGAATCATACGTATGGAGCATGTTGTATGGAGCATGGTATAATTACTTACATTTTTCTTTGTGGATATTCTTTCATACGACCATGATGATCTTGACTTCTTGGCTGTTGAATGGATATTATATTATGCGTTTGTGTTGTAAATTCATCATCTGCACAACTTTTTTTATATTAAAGACAAGATTTTTCTGGTGTTTTTGGGTGTTGATGAATCAGTTCTGATTGCGTTTGAGACCATTTGAGTTTATGGGTTTCTGTAATTCCTTTTTTGTTTTTTTTTTTTTTTGTTTTTAATTGATGTTAATTGTTGAAGATGATGGTCTTCTGAATTGTGATAATCCTAATTTTTTCCTTCTCTTTCTTTCTTCTTGTGGAGTTATTGTTTCTGGCTGTCACTCCGAGTTGAGATGAGTTTTTCCCAAATTGTTGAAGGAAATTGCGTTTTTTTTTTTCCTTTCTTTCTTCATTCGTTTATTGTACTTTTTGGGAATGATGTTAATGAAAACTGTTTTTTCTCTATCAGTTCTAACAATTGAGCTCAGGATTTGATTTAAATACGAATCTCGATTGAAAAATGCTATTTTGGTTTAGTTCTTTTCACTTGAAATATTGAGCTGAACCTTATTTGGTAGTTCAACACATGTATTTGTCTTTATTCAGTTGTCATTCAGTAGATAATTACCTGAGTAACCATCTCTCTTTGCTTCCCCCTTTTCATTTTTTCAGGATATATTTGTGTTTCTGAAGGACGGAAAAAGGATGGACCACAAGTCCCTCCCAGGGACATAATATATGAGTACATACTGTTTAGAGGAACTTATATTAAGGTACTAGCTGGCTTCATTCTCTGTCTCTTCTGGGTTTCAGGACTCATTCATTCGAGAAGCTTTCTTCATCTCCAACTTAACTTGTTATATTTATTATCATCTGATTTTGTCAATCCCATTCTTGGCTTGAGTTAATCAATTGTGTAACTCTCCATAGGACCTGACAGTCAAATCTTCCCCTCCTCCTCCTCCACCAGTTCAGACTGCACATTCCATCAACAGTGATCCGACAATTATTCAGGCAAGTACTAACTTGCCAATGAAAATAAATATCAAGATTGCATCAATGGCTACTTGTTGAATATGATTGCTTCTATTTTGTGCTGTTGTAGTGTTTGCTTGGGTTCATATAATACTTTCGCATTTCTTGATGCGATATATCTCACTTTTACCAGTAGGAATCAAGTATGTTCGAAATATACTCCACTATGGTTCATCAAATAGTTTCATGCGCTCAAATACACTGAAAAGAATATAGTTTGATTAGTCCCCTTACATTAAGAATATTTCTTTTCGTGCATCTCTTGTGTTTCGTACCTAGATAAATTAACAATTATTATTACTTTGATTAAACAAACTTACGGCTCAATTATTAAGAGAATTATTCACATTAGTAGAGAGAGTTCAGATATATTGCTGATATTAAAATCCCTAAATTTGCCATCTTTCTAGAGAGAATTAGTCACATTGGTTATCTGTTTTTTGGATGTTTTTTACATTCTTCTACTGGTTTCCAGAATTTGAATTGATGTCGATATGCCAGTATTATTTCATGTTCATAATATCAAATTAGTATTTCCTAAATTAAGTGTTAATGAACCAGTGTTAAGTTCTTGACTAATAAAAACAAAACATAGTAGTATTTTACTCATACTTTATAACTCTGTCAATTAATTTCTTGTGTTTCTAACTTCAGTTGTGTGAAAACTAATCTATTCCAATATGAAAATCACATTAGAAAATCTGAGTCACATCTTGGATATTAGAAAATCTCATGTCTATTTCTCCCTTAACTCTTTCAGGCAGAATAGAGGTTATTAGTTAGTTAAAGGAAAAATGGACAAAACATGGATGTCAATGAATAGATTGTCAAAAGAGTACGAGGATGGAGTTGAAGCTTTTCTGAGCTTTGCATTGGAAAATGGGCGTGACCCTAACTTCATATCATGTCCTTGTACACAATGTGCCAATGGCAATAAGATTTTGTTATTTCCTGCTTCTTCTAGCTGTGGAAATCTGTTATTTCCTCTTTTAATATACTTTGTTCATTTTCTTCTAAATGTTATACTTTCTTGTTGTGTAATTTGTACAGTGATGTGCAAGCATTTGAAGACAAGTGGGTAGTAAAGTTGTTGGAAAGATGGTGGAGTGAGCACAATCGATCGGTTGAATTGTCAAACATAGGGAAAGTTTTTGGAAGTGACTTTCGTGTAAGAAAAAAACTAGTTGATATTTGCTGTTTTTATTTTCAGGAATCTGGATGGTCTGGATATTGGCTTATCTCTTTTGGATTATGTAGACAATGTTTTGGTGGAAATATATGTGTTTCATTTTGCATCAATTACGTAGTACATGTTACATTATCGTTATGTAAGCAGGAAAACCGTTATAAATTGTCAGGAAAAAATAACACTAAAATAAGTCTTTCGTAACGGTTACGAACCGTTATGTATAAGAATAATTAATAATGGTACATCACAACATATAATAACGCTATAAAATCGTTATGAAAAAAACTACTAAAAGATAACACTTTGAAACCGTAATGTATGACTACAAAACCGTAATCTTTATTTACCATATTATAACGGTTGATTATAAATTAATATCGGTTGCAAACCGTTATCAAAAGTTACTATACATAACGGTTGTTTAAAAAATTAATAACGGTTTCGAAGCGTTATCAAAAGTAACTATACATAACGGTATATTAGTGTTATGTATTAAATTTTGAACCGTTATGAAAAACTCACATAGATAACGGTACATAACCGTTATGTATGAGTGGGACTTTTTATAACACCAGTATTCTTAGCGGTTTCCTTTTGCACATAGATAACGCAAATTTTGCGTTATGTATGAACTTTTTTGGCATAGTGATAACAGGTTGCATAAAAAAATAATATTATATAATGCATTTTTATTAATAAAAAAAATATATTTATTTATGCAACATGTTATGCATTAAAATGCATGGTTTGCAGATTGCACGAAATATTTAGTTTTCATATGATCCACTACCTATATATATATATATATATATATATATATATATATATATATATATATATATATATATATATATATATATATATATATATTAAGGTCGTTCATTATAGTAAGTAGCAAGAATTCTTATTTACATATTAGAAATTTAGAATTAGGATATGTTTTATTTAATGTGAAAGAGGTAAACATAATTATAGCCAATATTTCAATTATATAATAATTTATAATTTAAATTTGATAATTCAAATATTGTAATTTTAATATTTTAAAATTTTATTCTTTATTTAAATTATATAATTATTCATCGATGTTTAGTTAGAATAACCAAGCCAAACGTATTCACAGCCAATATTTTTTATAATTATCAAATTTTGATAGTTCAAAATTCTTTATCTATTAGAATTAGGATATGTTTTATTTAATGGCGAATAGGTACACATAATTAGAGTATACAATGATTTATAACTTAAATTTGGATAATTCAAATATTGTTAATTTTAATATTCTAGAGATTTGTCTAATGATAGGGTAAATATTATAATGATAAGGGTAAAAGTGGCAATTCAAATTTTGTAAACAAGACACTTTTTATAATAGTATATAGATGTTGAGATGATTGAACTTATACTTCTGGTTATTTTGGGAAAATATATTTTTTTTAATGACAAACCTCTAAAAGTCGTGGGGAATTGTTTTGTGTTCACCACAAAAAATAGATCAATAGTAGTAGCCCGAGGGGAAAAAATTGAGAGTGTTGTATCTGGTGACTATTTTCAAGGATTGCATTGATGTTGTTGCAACAACTAATAACGTGGATTTGTGGCATCGTCGGCTTAGTCGCATGAGTAGTAAGGGACGGATGATTCGATTCGAATATTAAGGTACTCATAATATATGAGTTGATTTTGACTCGTGTAGATTGTTGATTTGGGAAAAAAAGCTCAGTTTTTTGTAAGGTGGCGAAGTTGTGAGACTGTAGAAGCTGGAGTTAGTACAATGTAGTAACCACTCGTGCTCGGCGCCAACAACATTATTTATCTGATTATCATACTATCTATGACCTTCATTAACCACGATCTGCAATAAATGTATTGGTTTATTTATCGAAAAATAATTCTGATATGTTTTGATGCTTTCAAGAACTGAAGACTCTTGTATAAATTAAAATATGACAAAAAGTATTTTGTTTGTTGATAAACATGTTTTTTCTATGATCTATAACGTTGTTGGGCTTTGATTTATAACGTTGTTGGGCTTTTGATGCTTTGACTATTCCTCAAGTGCCGCCTATTGTTGAAGAGTCTGTTGTTTAAGACGTTAACTACATCAACAACAATAGGAATTTTGGGAACTACCGTTCGAATCAGGGAGGTTATCAAAGTGGAAATCAAAGGTATCCATATCACGGGAACAAGAATGCATACTCGAATCTCTCGTATGGTAACCCAAATAATGCAGTGCAGCCTCCTCTAAATTTCAGTGTGTCGAATGGAATTATCAATGAGGAAAAGGAGATGGATTTTGAAGGCCGAATGACGAAGTACATGGTAGTTAATACCAAATACATGGCTGAGAGTCAGACTCGTATGTGAAAAATTGGAAAGCTTGGTGTTGCAAGGTTTGACAAGCAGCAACAATCGGTTTGATCAATTAGAGCCTCAGATGAAGATGTTCGAGAAACAGTTGGGACAAATGGCTGAAGCAATCAACAAGCAACATCAGCCTGGAAAATTTCCGAGCAATACAGTTGTCAACCCTCGAGAGCATTGCAAAGCAATCGAAACGAGAAATGGTTTGAGCTATGAGGGTCCGAAGATGCCACTTGAGAAACCACAAGCTGTTGAAGACACTACAATTGTACCCCCAAAATAAAAAATAAACTGCTACTCCCTTCAGAAGTGGACTAATATTGCAATCCATGAGAGAGAGAGAGAGAGTCCATGGCTGCATATTGCAAGCCTATTTATGTTTCTCTTTTTAGGACTGATTAAAAAAAGGCTAAAAATAGAGAAAAACATATACTCTGTATTAGTTTTTGGGCCTACCTTTTCACTTCGTCTCGGGCCTAATAATTCTCAGGAAGCGTCACTCGAACTCGCTTTCTCAAGTCAAGCTTGAACCTCAGGAGGGTGACGACGGAGCGCAGTCTAACCAAGTCGGCAGTTCGAATCATCTTAGGTGTGTGCATGCGTGTATAGATGTGTGAATTGTGTTTGTCTGATAACAAAAAGTTTGAACCTCAAGAGGGTTACAATGGAATGGACCTTGACTGAAAGCAGAATCGACCTAATTAATCTTGTTCCGGATGTGCCTCATCGTTTCGATTTCCGGTTGTAGATCCGTGACACCAGAACGTTCGACCGTTCCCCTACCGGTGCAAGGTTTGAGTGCAAATGCAACATCAACCGATGATCATGTTATAATGATTCTGAAATATATCAAGTTTTTGTAGAGTTTCCATTATTTTTGGCTTTTGACGTTGTTAGATGATGATTGGTGTACATTATTATTTGAAGGAAAGTTAATTTATTTAGTTAGATTTATTAAAATCTTCCCCATATTATCGCGGATGGGATCCTCTGTTTCCAAATTGATGTACCAATGGTGTACAAGATATAAAATTAGGAAGTTTTGAATTCTCTCTGTTAGTTGTCATTTTGAGTGTGGTTATTAGTGTATGTCAAAACTTCTTAATTTTGTATCGGGTACACCATTGGTACACCAATTTTAGGATAGAGGATCCCATCCGATATTGTCGAACACAAACCTTTTCTTCATTTTCTCCTACTGTATGAAAAAAATAGTAATGTTAAGTAATGAACC
Organism: Thymus mandschuricus; assembly: GCA_029379335.1. Taxonomy (NCBI): domain Eukaryota; kingdom Viridiplantae; phylum Streptophyta; class Magnoliopsida; order Lamiales; family Lamiaceae; genus Thymus; species Thymus mandschuricus. Next base: position 30,455,046 of record CM057079.1, on the reverse strand, counting down.
TTAATTAACTTAAGTTATTTAGGTAAATTTTGTCGGAGATGGTTTTTTTTTTTTTTTCATCAATTGGGTTTTACCATTAGGCTGTGTTCTCTTTGATGCGAAAGAAAATGGGAGAAAATAGAAAACCACCCTATAAATTCCACCATTTTCGTCACCTTATCTCACATTTTATCAATGAGGGAGAATTTTACTCTTTAAATTGGAGAAAATATTTACAACACCAAATTCGTGAGCTAATATTTTCTTTCCATTATAGTGCAAATGAAGGGGAAAATATAGAAAGGGTGAGAAAATGTGAGAAATAAGGAAGATTTTAAGGGTGATTTTCTCTTTTCTCTCATTTTCTTTCGCATCAAAGAGAATGCAACCTTAATTGAATTATTATAGTATTACAATAAAACCTCTTTATAAGAATATAATTCACATAAGAATAACCTCTCTACAATAATGAGTTTATTAGATGGTCTCTTAGATCTGGTCGTATCTCATTTTGGGAAGATATTTGGTTTAAGAATTCTCCTTTATCTGATTATTTGCCTCATGATTCTTCTCATTCTTGTGTGTCTAGTACTTGGTTTGAGTCTACGTGGGATTTAAATCGTCTTCATGCTTTATGTGCTCCTTTTCTGCCACCTGATTTAATTGTTGAGTTGAGCTGGACTCCGATTTTGTAGGAAGAGGAGGATGGGATGAGATGGAGCTTACCAAGTCATGGTGAATTCTCCGTGGCATCTGCTTGGGAAAAGGTCAGGTACAGGATGCCCAAACAATCTCTCTTTGGTGATATTTGGAATTCTTGTCTTACTCCTTCTATCTTTGTTTTTCTTTGGCGTCTCCTTCATGGTAGAATCTCTGTTGATGTTCTCCTTTATTCGCGGGGAATATCTCTTGCTTCCCGATGTCAATGTTGTGTGTCTTCTCAGGTTGAAACCATCTTGCATGTTTTTTAGTCGAGTGAGCTAGCTAGGGAGGTTTGGGCTTATTTTGATGTGTGGTTTCCTGCTCGGTCGCACTCTCACCTTCACACAAATATTGCACGTAGTATAGTTAGATGGAGGCAGCGTTTTTTACGTTCTTCTTGTATGCATTTATCTTTTCTGATTCCTTGTTTAATCCTTTGGTTTATCTGGTTGGAGAGGAATGATCACAAACATCGTGGTATCCCTTTTCGGAGTTGTCATGTGATTTCTCAGGTTATTTGGCACCTTCGTACTCTGGTTACTGCGGGTTTGCTCATCCCTTCCTACTGGGAGGGTTGTAAACCGAATGTAGATTTCATGCCGAGCTCAGTACGGGTTCACAGATCTATGCGCTCTCGTATGGTTAGGTGGATTCCCCCCGATGCTCTATGGGTTAAGCTCAACACGGATGGTTCCTTTGATGCTGAAGCTCAGAGAGCGTCAGGAGGAGGTTTAGTTCGAGATCACGAGGGTTCATTGATTCAGGCTTTCTGTTGTCCGGTGGAGGCTAGTTCTAGTTTTGAGGCGGAGCTTTGGGCTCTTCTTCATGGACTGGAATTAGCCATTACTTATTCCACACATATTTGGGTTGAATTGGATGCATCTTCTATTGTCACTTTGTTTTCTTCCGGGAAACGAGGGGCGGCGGATGTTCGGCATATTATGGGTCGGATTCGTGTGCGTTTACGAGGTATCCATGTTCGTTTCTCTCACATCTAAAGAGAAGGGAACCGACCGGCGGATTTCATGGCTCGCCAGGGTTCTCAGTCTGGTTCCATGAATTTTTTTGATACATCTAGTGCCCCCATACCTTCCAGGGCCTAGTTCGGATGGATCAGTTGGGATATCCCAATTTCAGATTCAGATATATTTAGATTATGTTTTGTTTCATTATCTCTATTCTCATGTTGATAGATGATGATATGTTAGTTTCTCGAGTTGATCACTTTTGGATCCCTCGATGTATTATGTCTTGGTGGATTTTTTGTTCTTTTCATTTCCTGCTTGTTGCAGTTGCTAGCCATCCTTTTAGATCAGTCATAGATAGATTCTCGTGTAGTTGTATGGGGTTTTGGATTAATCAATCTTGGTTAATCCTTGACCCAACATTGAGCGTTATTTTTTTTTATATATATACAGGTTGGGGGTCCGGTTAACTCCCCACCCTAGTGGTGTTTCTTTAAGGAAAAAAAAAAAAAAAACAAAACTCTCTACAATAATAAAAAATTGAATACTCCATATAAGAATAACCGGTTTATAATAATAATAATAATAATAATAATAATAATAATAATAATAATAATAATAATAATAATAATAATAATAATAATAATAATAATAATAATAATAATAATAATAATAATAATAATAATAATAATAATTCACAAGCTCAATTGGGACCAGTTATATACTATATGAATAATCTTCATATTGTAATAAGGAATAATTTTTTCTGGTCTCTCTGCCTCCATATAAAAATAAAAGACAATATGTATAGGAAAATATATATAATTACTTTTAAACCTTAAGATGAATAAAGATATTTATGAAATTGATGAGCAAACACTTATTATTTATGCACTCATGAACAATAATTTTTACTAGCTCCTAAATTGATACGTCATTTTTCCGTATTTTCAAAGTTAATCTATATTATATAGTCAAATTCATGTTGATTATGTACATAGATTTGCTAATCGGCGTATATATACATGTAGTTTAATAAGTGTTTATCGAATGTTATACTTTAAAGAAAAAAAAAAATTCAGATGTAAAACTCTTTAAAGGAATAACCTCCATATAAAAATAACTTTTTCTAGTTTCGATAATACGACTGCATAGAGGTTTTACTATTGAATATCAGTTTTGATGAGGGTTAACATACGGAAAAAAGATGAAACAACAGAAATGTGAAAACTCGACTATAAGTCGGGAATAACAACAACGAATGAAATTCTAAAACTCAAACGACCCTTTTTTTTCCCTTTTAAATGTGAAGGTCGAAGACAACTATTGAATATATATGACTGTTTAAATAATAAAAGCGAATGATTTTAAACGAGATGAAGAAGTACTCATTTTCGATCCTACAAGGTTTGTTGACCGACGTAACATGCCTTTTGTTTTGGCCCTATTTTTTTAGAGTATTTTTCTTTTTTGAATAATTTTAATTGAAAAAAAAAATAAAAGGCTAAAATGTTCATTTCTGATTCAATTTTGTCGAGTATATAAATTCCTTTCCATTTGAACTAGAGAGAGGAGAGAGAGAAAGCGCGCGATTCTTCAAAGTTTCTGCATTCATTCAAAAATGGCAGAAGAGGCGGCGGACTCCAAATTGCTTGGCTCCGCCGAGGACCAAAACCCTAACTCCGTCAATGCAACGATTGGCTCCGGCATCCGTGGCGGCGACGCCAACAACGCCGCTCAAAGCCGTCACTAACGACGACGAGCGCGAGAAGACCTTGGAATTCGCCGACGAGTTGATGGCATGTGGCTCTAAAGCCGCGAAGGAGGGCGATTACAGCGAAGCCACTGATTGCTACAGCCGTGCCCTAGAAATCAGGTAATATGCATCAGTAGGCATTCCACGCTTGACTAGATCTTGTGCTTCGCTTCACCAGTTCAAAATTAGGTCGGGAAATTCGAATTGCGAACATCACATTTTTCCTTTGTCGTTAGAGAATTTATCTTTTTATTTTTGAGTTTTGAATTTATACTTGTTACATTGTTTCAGACTTTCAGTGGAATATGCGAATAAGAATTCTCCAGTGCTCTGTCATTTTCTCATGATATTTTTTCTTTCTATTATCTGAAATTGATGTGTGGTTTGTAAATGGTGCTAGGGTTGCTAAATTTGGTGAACTTGCTCCTGAGTGTGCTTCTGCTTACAGTAAATATGGATGTGCCCTGCTATACAAAGCCCAAGAGGAGGCTGATCCGTTGGGTTCTATGCCGAAAAAAGAGGGTGAAGGCTCAGGAAAAAATGCCGTTGAAGGAGAATCCTCAGCTGGCTCAGCCACAAATAATGCAGAAGAAGGTGCAAATGCAAATCCTTCTTTAACTGTTTGCATTCCATTTTCTAAGTGCAGTGATCATGTGAGCTCAATTATGCTGTTGAATACGGAGTATGTGCTTATATTCGGTGTTGTGAATAAGGTATCACTATCAGGACTTAGATACATTTGTTGTTCAGAACATTTGGAGCAGGTATAGACAATCATGTATTAGGTTCTTCATGTATCTTTGTTTAGGAGATGTTCGGAGCAAGCTTGTTTTGTGGGGATCTGCCTAATACTCGCTGCTGTTCTGTTGGAGAAAAATGTTGTTCTTGTACTTAGATTTATTGATAAGTTTCTCGTTTTGTCTAGAAGGTTAGGCACTGGTGACTTTCATGTCAACTTAGTTTGTTTTGACATAGGTATTTAAAATGTACACTGTGATTTGTGACATCTAAAATACCTAAAATTTGACTTGTTGATCTTTTGAGTGTTAGTAATGAGAAGCTTGACATAGTTCTTTCTGGACCTGAGTTCCTCACCTACCATGATGAGAATACTTATTTCTTGTACTGGGTATATGCAGCTTATGTAGCTATTTGCTACTTGTACGTACATTCTGTAATGTTCTCTTGAAGGATGTGAGGTTTGTTCTTCAAATGGATTTTTCGTTTTGGAATTAGGCGTAGAAGGGAAAGCTGAAGAAGGAGACAGTGGAAGCGATGTGGAAGCTGAAGACCAACCTGATGGTGACGAGGATGAGTCTGATCTTGATTTGGCTTGGAAGATGCTTGATGCTGCTCGTGTCATTGTTGAGAAGGATTCGGTTGATACGATGGAAAAGGTGGACATATTGCCAGCTTTGGCAGAAGTAGCACTAGAAAGAGGTCTCTATCTTGTTCTCTGTTCTTACCTCCTTTTCCCCAAATTGTTCTTAGTATCGTATTTTTATCTAATGAAGAGATGTTATTTGGTCTTTGTTTGCTCACTATAGAAGCTTTTTTGTCTTCCAGAGGATGTTGATACTTCATTGAGTGACTACTTAAAGGCGCTTTCGATGTTGGAGCGCTTGGTTGAACCTGACAGTCGGCTCATCGCTGAGCTGTATCCTTTACAGTTTTAAGAAAATGGTTTGAATTGTTTATTTACAACTTCATGAGTAGGATGTAGATTAATATTATTATTTGGGGCAGAAGAGTGTTCGGGAAACATATAAGCAAAAAAATATCCCATTCCCGTTTAACTTCCTTGACAGAAATTCAGGAATTTCAGGGTCTGCTTGTGTCTTGAAATTGGTTCAAAAGCACAGGAAGCTATTCCATATTGTCAGAAAGCTATTTCAGTTTGCAAGTCAAGAGTTCAGAGACTTTCTGATGAAGCAAAGAAGTTACCAGGTTCAGTAGAAACATCAGCCACTTCAGTAACAGGACCAACTGTTCAACAATCTTCTACTATAGGTTATACAGAAACCGAGATTGTAACTCTGACTGGTTTCTGCGGTGAGCTAGAAAAGAAGGTTAGACCATCGCAAAATCCTTCCTTATGAAGATTTCGTTTACCATTCCAATTACTAATAATTTTTTTTTTTTTTTTTTCTTGCGGCTTGAAGATCTTCAGCAACTCATGGCAAACCCAAAATCTCTCCTCGCCGAATTCCTGGGTGAGATTATGTCTGCAAAAGCTAAGGCTATGGAGAAGGACGCTATTTCAGCAGCCATTAGCTCCTCGCAAATGGGCACATTAACTACTGGTGGACATGCAGAATCTTCTACTGTCTTGGCAGGTCACACTGATGGCGCTTCTGCACTTACACATCTAGGTGTGGTGGGAAGAGGAGTGAAGCGAGTTGTTATGAGCTCGACTACGGATTCCAGCCCTGCAAAGAAACCTGCAGTTGATTCCTCAAAGAATGGCGATGAAGGTGCGTCTTGAAAAATCCGTGATGATGTCTAACTAAACGAATGGAAATGGGGCCAGTACTGGTTCAGAACGATCACTGATCAACTTATTACTTACATAGACTGTCTTCCTTATCAAGACCCCTGCATGTATTGCATTTCTTCTGAAGGGCAATGAAATTTGGCTACTTGCTTTAAGCTTAAACTTCTAGAGTTTATATCAGCTTTTTTTGGTCGTTGAACTGCTTGTTGCGCAGCGAACTGCTTCAAGTTCGAGCTGTGTTGTTGTCGTTGATTTTCCTTTTTAAAAGTTTGGGGAGTAAATTGTGAGATAGTTTCTAATAAGATTGAAGTAGTTAGCCACGTGAGGTTTAAGAAAATTAAGTAGAATTAACTGATAAAATGTTTCTATGGCAGAAATTATTCTGCGACACAAGAAGAGGAGTACACATACCTCATTTCACTCATTTCACATGTTGCGCTACTTGAAAAGGAGAAAGGAGAAGAACAAAGAAAGAGAAGTTCATATTAGAAGCGCAGTAGAGGTAAATTGATTTTAATTTTGATTATCTTAAAAAAGGAAGAGCGTATGAAGTCATTTTAAGTGTTTCGTAATGTTATTTTTGTTAATTTGTGGATATTAAATTTGGATAAATTTGGATATATTCCAATAATGAAATGTTTACTGGATGATATTTGACTGCTTAAATCTGTTAAATAGGAAGACGAGAACCGGTATGATCTCCTACCTTTGAGGGCAAAAGCAAAGGGTGACTGTCTCGTATTGTGTCACTTCCAAATGAAAGACGGTCCCCGAGCAGTGCTACTTCCTAAGGAGTGTACTAGGAGCGGGCCGGGGTCCTACAGGGTTTGTGAAGTCGGTCAGGGTTGGCTCGTATGGAGCTCGGGCTATGAGTCCGTTTTATTCAGTCCAAGTGATATTGAAAACACTTACAAAATTCCCTTACCTTATTACTGCGTCGAAGCATATGTCAAGGCTGGTTCGCTTTCTGCCTCTCCATGTCCATCTCTTGAAGAATTTTATCTTGTTGTATGTTGGGAGACATTGGGCAAAAATGACCGGAGGGACCGCCATGTATGCTGCCTTTCGTGGGCGAATGGAGATAGAGAAGATTGTAGAGTCACACCGGTTGAGGTGTGGGCTGAGACACTAGTGTATGGATGGGAAAAGTTCAAAGAGGAGTCCAATGGGGAGCAGTCCGATGATAAGGTCTTGTGCACATACGGAAGAGCATACAACGAGGGCTTTACTGATTTCCATCTAGACGAAATCTTTTTAAAATCTGGAGCTAATGTGGGAGTAAACATGGATTGTTTCTCAACCCTCCCACAAGTCTTATTCCCATCGAGTCAGCCCCTCAAGAGAGAGAATACGAGAAGATTTTCTTGTGATGTAGGAAAAACATCTCGTCTTAGTGGTGTCAAGCATGAACAGTTTAGAGATCATTGTAGAAGCTTGCCTAAGATATCTCGTAGTCTTAAGCGTGATTTCCCAGCAGTGCATTGGGCACATAGACGGTCTTTAGAACATTTGAGCTTGCTTAAAGACTAGTGTGCTAATAGTGGGAGATTCGCATGTGTAATAGGAAAAAAATATTCTCTCAACTCGTCCTCAACGAGATCGCATCAGCGATGTGAGGTTCTACAAAGGAGATTTTTACTTTGTTACTGCATTCGGGAGGGTAGCAAAGCTGGACATGGGACTCCCCAAATTCGCTCTGAACATTCAAAGAGCTGACCGTGATCCGAATTCCTTCATGGTTGCTTCGGTTATATCGAGAGCTCCACCTGGAGAAATGAACAGTCGTCTTCACTACTTGGTTGAATCATCATCTGGTGAACTGATGTTTGTAACTCGAAAGAAGAATGAGAAAGACAAAATTATGATGCAGATCAACACAGATACAGGTTCTCTCAATGAAGTTGTTGGTGGGGTGGACTGCCATTTTGTGGGCAAGAACAACACCATTGCCTACGATGCTAGGAACTTTGAAGCTTTTCTTGATCCTAACGCAATCTACTCCACGGATATGATTTGGATTTGCCACAATACTGGTAATTTTGTCGCTGAACTACACTTCCAAGCATTTGCATTGATGCGTACATTGGTTTCTTTTGCTCTTAAATTGCTACTGCCACTAAAGTCCTAAGGCAACAACAAAAAAAAAAACCAATGTACGCAATGCAAATGGTTGGAAGTGTAGTTCAGTGACAAAATTACCAGTATTGGGGCAATCCAAATCATATCCGTGGAGTAGATTGCGTTAGGATCAAGAAAAACTTCAAAGTTCGTAGCATCGTAGGCAATGGTGTTGTTCTTGCCCACAAAATGGCAGTCCACCCCACCAACAACTTCATTGAGATCACATGTATCTGTGTTGATCTGCATCATAATTTTGTCTTTCCCATTCTTCTTTCGAGTTACAAACATCAGTTCACCAGATGATGATTCAACCAAGTAGTGAAGACGACTGTTCATTTCTCCAGGTGGAGCTCTCGATATAACCGAAGCAACCATGAAGGAATTTTGATCACGGTCAGCTCTTTGAAAGTTCAGAGCGAATTTGGGGAGTCCCATGTCCAGCTTTGCTACCCTCCCGAATGCGGTAACAAAGTAAAAATCTCCTTTGTAGAACCTCACATCGCTGACGCGATCTCGTTGGATGAGTTGAGAGAATATTTTTTCCTTTTACACATGCGAATCTCCCACTATTAGCACACTCGTCTTTAAGCAAGCTCAAATGCTCTAAAGAGCGTCTATGTGCCCAATGCACTGCTGGGAAATCACGCTTAAGACTACGAGATATCTTAGGCAAGCTTCTACAATGATCTCTAAACTGTTCATGCTTGACACCACTAAGACGAGATGTTTTTCCTACATCACAAGAAAATCTTCTCGTATTCTCTCTCTTGAGGGGCTGACTCGATGGGAATAAGACTTGTGGGAGGGTTGAGAAACAATCCATGTTTACTCCCACATTAGTTCCAGATTTTAAAAAGATTTCGTCTAGATGGAAATCAGTAAAGCCCCCGTTGTATGCTCTTCCGTAGGTGCACAAGACCTTATCATCGGACTGCTCCCCATTGGACTCCTCTTTGAACTTTTCCCATCCATACACTAGTGTCTCAGCCCACACCTCAACCGGTGTGACTCTACAATCTTCTCTATCTCCATTCGCCCACGAAAGGCAGCATACATGGCGGTCCCTCCGGTCATTTTTGCCCAATGTCTCCCAACATACAACAAGATAAAATTCTTCAAGAGATGGACATGGAGAGGCAGAAAGCGAACCAGCCTTGACATATGCTTCGACGCAGTAATAAGGTAAGGGAATTTTGTAAGTGTTTTCAATATCACTTGGACTGAATAAAACGGACTCATAGCCCGAGCTCCATACGAGCCAACCCTGACCGACTTCACAAACCCTGTAGGACCCCGGCCTGCTCCTAGTACACTCCTTAGGAAGTAGCACTGCTCGGGGACCGTCTTTCGTTGGCGGGGGAGAGATTGAACGTTTCGTGGATACCGAAATAAATGGCCGGAAACGGAACATGAAGACCAGCCTCAAAATGGTCAACGTAAACTGTTACAAAACCCCGAGGGGGCCGGCAAGCCCTATCACCGGAGGTAGGTTGAAGAAGAAGGGCAGAAGGGGGGAATTTAAAATTAACAGCAAGGTTGTAAAGGGTGGAAGTAGAAACAAAAGAGTCATAGGTCCCCACCTTCCCAAAAACAACATCGGAATTTTCTGGAAATTTTACTTCCACCCCATACGGATTTTCACAATCCGACCGCACACAAGCCCGCATGTGATCGGGAAAATGGACAGGTGGGGAGGAGGAAGAAGAAGCGGTGGCGGTTTCTTCCACCGCCGCCGAGTTTGAGGGAGAAACAGATGAAGAGACAACGGCGACGTCTTCCGCCACCGATGTAGATGGCACGGAAGAACTAGAGGTAGACAAGGAAAAAAAAGAAGACATACTTACTTTTGAAGAGTACTGAAGATTTGCAGAAATTCGAGGTTGATGAAGATGAACAGTAGAGAGGATTCGAAAGTTAGGGTTTCGTTCTTCACAATTTGAAGGGAGTAAATGATTAATTTTTCCCAATCATCAACATTAAAGGGGGAAGAGTTAATGCGTATTGAGTACGCTAGTTAATGCGACGGCGTTTCGCGAATCGCCCGTCCAATCCCTGCTTTATCGGTACCCCAACAGTCGCATTTAATGCACCTGACAACTTTATATGGTTTCGGCGGGAGATGAGTTCGGTAATGCCGAACTACAATTTTCAAAAAGAAGATCGCCAAGCTGAGTTCGGATTCCCACGAACTCCAGGTTTTCGAAGGGGGTACGCCAAGCTGAGTTTGGATTCCCACGAACTCCAAGTTTTCAAGGGGGTACGCCAAGCTAAGTTCGGAAGATCGCCAAGCCGAGTTCGGATTCCCACGAACTCCAATTTTTCGAGGGGTTACGCCAAGCTGAGTTCGGATTCCCATGAACTCCAAGTTTTTGAGGGGGTACGCCAAGCTGAGTTCGGATTCCCATGAGCCAAGCTGATTTCCGATTCAGCGAACTCCAAGTCTTCAAGGGGGTACGCCAAAGTTCAGTTCGGATTCTCACGATCTCCATATTCCCAAGGGAGTACATCTTGACACGAAGTAAACACAACTACAGACCACCATCACCCCACGCTTTTGGGGGGGGGGGGGGGGGATGTGATAGGAAATGGCCCATCTCCCTAGGCCCAGAAGCCCAGTAGGCCCAGATCGGCACAAGCCCAATAAGCCCAGATCGGCGCAGGCCCAGCAGGCCCAGATCGGCACAAGCCCAACCGGCCCAGTCCACACTAAATGCAGGCCCAGGGAGCCCTAAAGACCTAGAACGTGGGTTGATGGAGGAGAAACCGGAACAGGACAACTACCCATGACCCCAATTCCTCCACTCCACAACCGGCGTCGACGGCGATTATAAATAGAGGAATCACTTGTATTGTAGACACTGACGCTATTCTGAATAACATATATACTCTCTTTTTCTCCATGGACGTAGATCACCTTGATCGAACCACGTAAATCCTCTCGTGTCTTTTTACCTTTCGCACACAAAACACATACATATTTGGGCCGCAAATCGAGGGTTCAATTTCCTGCTCTGCTTCCCGTCTTTCCCGAAGCCCCGTCCACGTACATGTGCCAACAGTCTGGTGGTTCTGCCACAACCGTGCGAACTGGCTCTGGTGCCGAGGTCGGGACTTCGGCTATTGAGGTCTCAACCAAGAAGTCTGCTAATGTTTGCCCTTTGATGGCCTGGCGAGGGGCATAAGTAATATCATGCTCTCCCAATTCTATGGCCCACTTCGTTATTCGTCCTGATGCTTCGGGTTTCGTCAGTACCTGCCGAAGTGGTGAGTCTGTTCGGACCTGTATAGGATGCGCGTGAAAGTACGGACGTAACCGCCGAGCAGCGTTGACCAGGGCCAAAGCGAGCTTTTCTAATGGTTGATACCGCACCTCGGGTCCCTTGAGTGACCGTCTTATAAAGTATACGGGCAACTGGCGCCCCGCTTCTTCTCGTACGAGAACCACGCTGATGGCCTCTTCCGAGGTCGCCAGATACAGGAACAGTACCTCTTCTTCTTTTGGGACTGACAGCGTTGGCAAGTTGCTTAGATAGTTTTTCAATTGGCTTAGTGCGAGGTGGTGTTCCGAGCTCCAATTAAACTCGGGTGCTTTCTTCAAGATTTTGAAAAAGGGCAACTACTTCTCTGCGGCTTTGGAAAGAAATCTGCTCAGTGCGGCGAGGCACCCAGTAAGCCTATGCACATCGTTGATCGATCTCGGATCCTTCATCTCTAGCACGGCCTTAACTTTTGATGGATTTGCCCTTAGTCCCTCTTGGGAGATCCAACAGCCTAAAAACATCCCCGAGGTCACAGCGAAGGTGCATTTTTGGGGGTTGAGCTTTAGGTTGACCTCGCGAAGGAGGGAGAGCACAGTTCGGAGATCGGTGACACTGGTACTCTCCTCCTTACTTTTCACCACTATGTCATCGACATAGACTTCCACTTCTTTCCCAATGTGGTTCTTAAATATCTTATCTACCATCCTTTGGTAGGTAGCTCCTGCATTCTTCAGTCCGAATGGCATTTTGCGGTAAGCAAAGATGCCGAAGTCCGTAATGAATGCTGTCTTTTCTGCGTCCTCGGCATCCATTAGGACTTGGTGGTATCCCTTGTACAAATCAAGGAAGCTGAAAATCCTATGACCGACCAGGGAATCCACATTTTTATCGATGTCGGGAAGAGGGTAGCAATCCTTTGGGCAGTGCTTGTTGAGATCGGTGTAATCAATGCACATGCGCCATCCTCCCCCAGCTTTCTTGACCATCACCGGGTTTGCGATCCAAGTCGGGTAGGTGACTTCGAACAGGATTCCGGCATCAAGCAATTGAGTCACCTCGATCTTTATGACTTGATTTCGCTCAGCGGCGAAAGAGCGCTGTTTCTGTTTTATCGGTCTGACCTCGGGATCGATCTTAAGCCGATGTGTGATTAGCTGGGGTGATACTCCTGTCATGTCCAATGGGGACCATGCGAAGACATCTTTGTACTCCCTTAGAAGCCGAATAACCTGCTCGCGAAGATGTGGGTGTTCGGTGAGTCCCACTTTGACCACCTTTTCGAGGTCATCTTCGTATAATACCACTTCCCTCTCTTCGGCAGGCGACGCCCTCTTCGGCTCCTCGGAGTTCAGTAATTGCTATGCTTGGGGCAATTGGGGTGGTGCCCCTTGCCCTTTGAGTGCTACATGCAGACACTCCCTTGCTATTTTCTGGTTGCCTCGAATTACTGCTACCCCCCCCCCCCCCCCCCCCCTTGGTCGGGATTTTGATGGCCAGGTGATAGGTAGAGCAAATCGCTCTCACCGCATTCATCCAAGTCCTCCCCAGAATAATGTTGTAGGGGGACTTGGCCTCCACCACGATGAACTCAGTCACGTCGGTGGAGCTCCGTGGCCCTTTCCCTATGGTGACCGGGAGTTCGATTGTTCCCAGTGGGTGAGTTTCTTCTTGGGCGAAGCTTCGCAAAGGCCGTGTGGTCGGCATGATCTTCGACTTATCCAACTCCATGTTGTCGAAGCAGTGTTTGAACATGATATTCACCGATGCCCCAGTGTCTATGTGTATCCTCTTGATAAGTTTGTTAGCGACCACGGCCTCTACGACAATGGCATCGGAGTGCGGCACCATGGGAGGCACTGGGTCCTCGGCAGAGAAGGTTATGGCCTCTTCTTTCTTGAATCTTTTACTGGCTGGCTCTCAGTTCGGGAGATTCCGTGCTCCATTCTTGAGGGATGACTTCGTCTGCCCCTTGGCAAGTGCGGAGATCGTCGCAACGACCCCGTCGTATTGATAATCTCCGTCCTCATCGGCATCGTCTTCATTGTGCTTAGCCTTCTTCTCGGCTTCCGAACTGCAACTTCCTCCTTTATACTGCCTCTTCTTCTTTTGATTCCGGGGGGCGTCTACCTGGTTGACCCCCGCACTTCGGTCTTGATATTTTTTTAGTTGGCCATTGCGGACTAGGCTCTCGATGTCCTGAGCTAGATTCCTGCAGTTCTCCGTCTCGTGCCCGTAGTCTTCGTGGAATTGGCAATATTTGTTCTTTGACCTCGGCTTGCCATCTTCTCGCATCGGCCTAGGTTTCTCGAACAGATTAGCATGCAACTCGAGGATTTCAGTCATCGGTTTGTTTAACGGAGTGAACTGCGGAGTGGACCTCTGTGCGGATTGAGACACGGGTGGACCTCGAGGCTGTGCTGGATTCTTCCGAGGTCCGAGACGAGACTCTATCGGACCTCGCTGAATTCGCTCCATCACCCCTTTCCTAGGTGCGTCTTCTTTCTTTTTTGAGGTTTCACCTCGGTCCACCTCCCTTCGACGCCTGGTCGCCTCATCTATCTTGGCGAACTTGTCCGCTATAGCCCATAGTTCGGTAGTAGTCTTTGGTTCCTTCGCCAGAATCTCCCTGTAGAGCTGGTCCGAACTGATGGCGTTTTGGAACGCCGAGATGATGAGGAGGTCGCTGGTACAGCGAGTCTGTAAACACTCCCTGTCGAACCGGGTCATGAAATCTTGTAGCGCTTCACCTCGGCTCTGCTTCACGGTTAGCAGATGTGCCGGGGTGTGTCTTACTTCGGCACGCTGGGAGAAGCTTCTAGCGAACACATTCATTAGATCGGCATACGACCTAATCGACCCGGGTGGCAGACTGTCGAACCACTCTCGCGCATTATCAATCAGCAGCTCGGGGAATAGTTTACACATGTGAACACTTCCTAGATTCTGGTTCAGCATGCTGTATTTGAATTGGCTAAGGAAATTGCTTGGATTTCCCACTCCATTGTATGGTTTGATCTTTGGCACCGTGTACCCAAAGGGCATGGGTGTGTTGAGAATTTCTTCAGACAGAGGACTGATGATCCTGCCGAACGCGTCGAAGATTTGCACTCCCCCAGCTAGGTGTCCTTGTGGTGGCGCACCATGGGGTGGTGCAGTTGCGTAGTTCGGCTGGACTATGTGGGAGTTCGGCTGGACCACGTGGGAGTTCGGCTGGGGATATATCTGGGTCTGCCCGCGGACTTGCTGGAGATAATGGCGCAAGTCCTGTCCTCCGGGTCTCAGATGGGAAGCCCCCTGTCTGAAGTGAGGGACTCCCTGCGTGCCGGTGTACTGGCTGAGGAACTCGCATCCCAGCGCCGTGTTGAGATAATTTCTCAGCAGCTCCTCGATTCCTGGGGGTGGAGGAGGTGGCGGAGCTGCCGAGTTCGGCTGAATGACTGGAGAGAGGCGAGCAGCTAAGCTCGGTCGGATGGTCGGGGACAAACGCAGAACTGCTTCCGGACCGAATAGTTCGCGTTCCCTGTTTGCTGTGAGATCCTCCACATGGCCCTCTGGTGTCGAGTGAGCTTGTGAACCTAGACGCGAGCTCATGGGAGCTCGGTGTGACTGGACCGGCTGGGCCTGTGAGGATGGTGGTACCACTGTGTTTCCCGCGGCGCTCTGTTCGCCAGGATTTGGGACCTCCGGGATCTCTCCAGTCCCGGTTCGATCGTTAACAGGAACGTCATTGGGTTGTTCCGCACCTACTGCCGATGCTGGTTCCTCGGGCTATCGTCGGCGGCTCCTTCGACGGCGGGAGGTTCCTAGCAGCAACTGGTTCCCGTGTGGCATGGCTGGTGATTATGAGCAGCAAAAATCGAAAATTCAAACACAAAACAAGGTTCCCACAGACGGCGCCAGTGATGAACCCTCGATTTGCGGCCCAAATATGTATGTGTTTTGTGTGCGAAAGGTAAAAAGACACGAGAGGATTTACGTGGTTCGATCAAGGTGATCTACGTCCACGGAGAAGAAGAGAGTATATATGTTATTCAGAATAGCGTCAGTGTCTACAATACAAGTGATTCCTCTATTTATAATCGCCGTCGACGCCGGTTGTGGAGTGGAGGACGTGGGGTCATGGGTGGTTGTCCTGTTCCGGTTTCTCCTCCATCAACCCACGTTCTAGGTCTTTAGGGCTCAACTCCCTGGGCCTGCATTTAGTGTGGACTGGGCCGGTTGGGCTTGTGCCGATCTGGGCCTGCTGGGCCTGCGCCGATCTGGGCTTATTGGGCTTGTGCCGATCTGGGCCTACTGGGCTTCTGGGCCTAGGGAGATGGGTCATTTCCTATCATAAGCAAACAAAAGGAAAAGGATAAAGAAATTAATAATGAAAAGAAAAGGTGGTGGTTGTCGTGACTTGTGAAGAATAATCAAAGTCCATGCATATGCAGGACAATTTGAATAATTGCTACCAGCCTATCGCAGTCAGGTGGATCAATTGTATTAATTTTTTATGCTTAAGTTGGGTTCTCTTTGATACGAAAGAAAATTAAAGGAAAGAGAAAATCACCTTATAAATTTCTCCCATTTTCTTACCTTTTCTCACCTTTTCTATTTTTTCCCTTTCATTTGTACTATAATAGAGAGAAAATATTATCTCTTCAATTTGGTGCTGTAAATATTTTATCCAATTTAAGGACTAAAATCCACCCTCATCGATAAAAGGTGAGAAAATGTGAGAAAATGGATGAAATTTATAGGGTAATTTTCTCTTTTCTCTCCTTTTATTTTGCATCAAAGAAAACGCAACCTTATAATAATTTCTTCTATTTTGTTGTCACTAATCATCCAGTACTATTACATTATTATTTTAACCAAACATAAAACAAAACTGAGAAATTGTTGTTTAGTAATGACTTGATTAGCCAACTCTTATCATAAATTGATTTCATTTTGTTCAAGAACATTACCACGCACAACCTTGAAATTGTCTTGGGTAAGTATAATTTCTTATCTAATATACATTTGTTGGTCCCGGTTTGTTATAGGAAAAATACGTAGAGGGGGGGGGGGGGGGGGGGTGAATACGTATTTTGAAGTTTTTTCAACTTCAAATTCCTTAACTCAGAGTATGAAGTAAAGTGCTCGTAGAAATACTAAGACCTAGCCGAGAGCTAGATCTAAAGCAATCAAGATTCTCTTGACCTAAGCTTCAAGCCTGATCAAGAGTGAGACTTTACTCTTTGTGCGGAATTTGGTGAGCTAATGTTTTTCCTAAGTAATTAAAATTCCAGATTATGCTTGTTTAGATGCAATATGCAATGTATAATCAAGCAAGTAAAGAGTTTAGGGTTAGAGAGATACGACACAGAGATTTATAGTGGTTCGGAGATAACGCTCCTACGTCCACTTGTTGCACTCGGCAATAGTTCTCTTCACTCAAGAACTTGAAGATTACGGGCTCTTCAAAAGCCTTGTCCAGATCGGGCTTCACTCGCCTGGATCCAACGACAGACGTAGTGATTGCGGGTTCATTACACAAACCTAAACTGGACAGGAAGCTTCACTCGCTTCAGTCCGAACGACAGACAGGGAGATTGCGGGCTCTCCTTACAGCCTAGCTTCGATCGAGCTTCACACAAACGATGTAAGTGCAAGCTTGGATCTAGACTCTATGATCGAGGCTTCTTCAATCGATGAAAGAAGGGTCTTGGATCGAAACAACCTAACGACGACGAACTCAAAAACCTAACAACAGATTTAGGGTTTTTGGTTTACGACGACACACTATGAAGAGCTCTTTACAATAAGTGCAAAGATGGCTAGAGCTCTTCTTCTAAGCCTGGATATGGAATGGGCTTAGACTCTAAGTGTGAAGGTTGTGAAGACGGGTTCCGATGAGACTGGAACTCGGAGAACACTTGGAAACAAAGACTCGAAGATTGCTTAGAAAGCTGGGAGTGTTTGTTTGCAGTAGGCTCGAATGCTCAGGAAGTGTTCTGCTTCTCTCCATCTTCATCCTTCATTATTTATAGACGGAGGGATGCCGAGATCCGTTGCTTGGTTGGTGGCTTTGTCCCTCCTCCTCTCGACAGTACTTGCACAGGCTGGCTGTTTTTCAGACGCCCAGTTTTGGATTTTTGCCGGAAATGGCTAAGATCCAATTTCAACAGTAACTGGAGCGACCCAGTACTGTTGCGGCGCCCTGTCGGCCTGGCAGTCAACTCCGCTGCTCCTCTCCGCGTTCGACACGTGGAGATCTCGTAATAAATGCGGAGATCTCCAGTTGACTGGAGTTCAAATTCGGAGCGGGAATTGTGTTGTCGCTTTCTGGTAGGTAGTGGCTCGCTTCGCTTTGAAGTTGTAGCGTCCGCTTAGATTTGAGTCACTTCGTAGTCATTCTGTAGTGAGTCGCTTGGGAAGTAAAGTTCCCTAGTGACCGCTTTGGAAAATATTGACCAGAGTTGACTCGCTTTGACTTTACAATGTAGCGCTCGCTTCGCTTCGCTTTGGCAGACTCGCTTTGAATCTACTGTAGCGCTCGCTTCACTACGCTATTCTTCGGCACGCTTCATTTCCGCTTGCTAGACTTGCTTCGCTTCGGAAAACACACTCAAGTGAGTGGCCTTCACTTGATCATTTGAAGTCTATATTCTAAGCAAAATAAAGAGCCATCCTAACAGAGTAGGCTTAGAAAAATTCTAACCTATTATCTACATCAAAATGGGTCGCTTGGGAACAGAATGCTTTGGGGTTTTGGGATCAAATCAAAACAATGAAGTGTCCCTTATAGGTTCCCCCTTAACATGTTGTTCTTAACAATTCCCAACAATTTCCCCCTTTTTGATGATGCCAAAACCCAAAGACTTAAGATTATTGAAATCTAGTCTATCTAACCGTGGAAGGAACTTCAAGCGACTGCTTCCTTTGCAGCTTCGTTTGTATTTTTCTTTTAAGTTCCTTTCCCCTTTTTTTCGGTTAAATTGTTTGAGTTTGTAGCAAAAAGTAAAGTCATTCACAAAGCGAGTAAATGACACATTTTGACATAAATTGAAATTGGAATATATGAACATCAGTTCACAAAATATCAAGGGAGTTGAAACTCAAAGGTTTCCTGCAGCCCCTTCCTTATCTTCTTCCTTCTCCTTTCTCTCCTCTTCCTTCTTCTTGTCAGCAATATCATCATAGGCAGATAGGACTCTTGACTCCATAGTACCCACAATATGGATACTTGGTCTTCTCCATGCACTTTCCAGTCTGAAGGCTTCACTCACCTCCTCATCTATGACTCCTCTGTCTGGAATGTCTGTGCCTGGATGATAAGGCATGGGGAAGTCCATCAGTGCTGGTATTTTGATGACCAAGGGCATGGGCTCTGCAAGTTCAGCTGTGGTGAAGATCTTCCGTCGCATCTTCTCATCGTACGTGCAGAGAAAGTTACTGAGGGCACTTATCTGAGAGCAACGATCCTGTAGTAGCACTACCTCCCAATAATAGTAAGCTTTGATGAACAATTCCTTGTAGTATAGCCACTGATCGTGCAGATCTTTCGGGATGAAGTCCTCTATTTCCCTGGCGTCCGGATGCTCGTTCCTCCTCTTGGCCAACTCTTCTTCCGACCTGCTAGATAACTCAGTCATGACCGCATTGAACTTCTTTCCCGACTCGCCGCTCCAGATAGGAAGCTTCTCGTTGAGTCGCTTGCGAATGTAATTCTGTTCCTCCTTGCGGGAGTAGCGACCAGAGTCAATCATCTCTTTAGCAGTCACATGGCATGTATCGATCATAGCTTGAGCTTGGCATGCTTCGGACTCCTCCAGCATGAACGGAACAAAGGCACTTCGGACTAAGGCGAACTGGATGAGTCTCACTTCATTGTAGTGTTCCTCAATCCGGCCGTCAATGACTTGAAGTCGCTTTGCCTTTATTCTCCTCTCCTTCTCGGCTTCATCCTTTCCTTCTTCTCCTCTCTTCCTCCTTCTCTCCTCCTTCTCTGCCCTTGAAGCAACTGCCTGCTTGACCTTTTGGCGCTTGGCCGCGGGGTCATCTCCTTTCGTTTCTGGAGTAGTTCGCTTCACTGTTTGCTTCGGTGGTGGGGGAGGCGGCATATCCTTCTTCGTGGTTGCACTCGGAGGGACAACTGCAGATGAAGTGACTCCTGCAGTTGCTGAAGTAAGTGCGGCAGTTGAAGCGGGCGCGGCGGCTGAAGCGGGCGCTTTGGAACCTGAAGCACCTGCAAGTGTTAGCCTTTTTAAATCAAACCGGCGCTCCAACTCCCGAGCCATGGCCGCGTCCTCCTCCATTTGCTTCCGCCTTTCCTCCTTGGTTAGCACCGTAACTGGAGGATGTGGTGTGATTGAGGCGCCAAGAACTTTTTCTTCGTTTGGCCTGCGGGGCTCTTCAGGCTTCTTCATTAGCTCCTCCTCTGTGAGCTTTACTTTGCCCTTCTTCGCACGTAAGGCCCTCTCTTCATCATCTAACTCCTCCTCTGCACCTTCAGCACCACTCCTTCCTCCTTCGATCAACTCCATTTCAACTCTACTTCTTCCGGCACCTCCAACTCCTCCTACCTTCACCTGTCCTTCCCCCTTTTTGGCATCATCACTGCCGGGGGTTGGGGTGATTGTTTTTCCAGAAAGGGATTGGCTAAGCTCCTCGAATTTGTTGAACAGGGCGTGAAGTATTTTTTCAGCCCGTGTAGCGAAGACATGCTCTTCAGATAGTACAAGTTCTGCTGTTTTTGCACTGATTTCTTCGAGCAAGTACTCGCACTGCTTCTCCCTTTCAACAACAGACACCATCAACCTCTCCAATGGCTCCACTTTTCTGAAGCGAGCGTCCAGCTCCGCTTCAATCTTATCCTTCATCCTCTTCCTTTCCTCCTGCAGATTGAAGTACCAGAAATTCTGGGCCGCTTCAAGTTCTGCCTTCATCATTTCAAGCGACCTCTCTCTCTGATTCAAAGATTGGTGAAATTCAACTCCTGCAGCAACCTTCTCAGTGTAAGCTTCTCCCAGTTCTTTGACTTTCTGCAGTAGGATAGACAGTTCAGCACTCTGCAGATCAAGAGCCTGCGCACTCCTCCTTCGACTCTCCAGTTCTTTCTTGTCTATCTCACTCTCTTGTTCGAGTTCCTTCATCTCATTTCTGAGAGTGTCGAGAGTTTTCTTGGTGCTGAGCAGCTCACTCCCCTTCCTTATCAACTCTTCATCCTTCTTCTCAACTGCCTCCTTCAGTTTCTTCACCTCTTTCTCCAAATCCTTCTTCTCTTTGCCAATTGAGACAAGCTTGGCATTAACCTCCCTCAAGCGGCTTCTTTCCGCGTCAAGCGAGCCCTTGAGTTCGGTGATGGTTTTTGACTGGTCTCCCACCAGCTTCACTTGCGCCTCCAGCGCCTTTTCCTTTTCTTCCAGTAACCTTCCCTTCTTCTCCACCTTTGCCTCCAGTTCTCCCTTCTTCCTGTCAAAGTCTTCACGAAGACTCTTGACCTCCAGCACCCTCCTGTTCACCTCTTCCTCCTTCTTGGAGATCTCGCTTTGGAGATTTGAGATCTCCACCTCCTTCGCCTCCATCTCCTCTGAATGAGCATTGATCAACCGCTGCTCACGAGGGGTTGGCTCTCGCTTGGGAATCATAGCATCTGGGTATTCTTGTTTTATCTTGGCATCCAGCTTGTCCCAGAAGCTGGTCCCATCAAGAAAGTTGTGGAAGCCGTCCACGCCAATGAAATTGAGCAGCTTGGCCTCCAGCTGAATCAACTCTTCTTTCTTGAAGGCCTGCATGAGGTTATAGACCTTGTAGTACTCCGTTCCGCGGTACGTAATGTACGTCAGGAAGTCGACGGTCTGAGTGTAGAACACGTCGGTCCACGGAACGTTGGAGTAGCGAAGAGCAATGGTCTCTGCAGCTTGCTCTCGATCCTTGAGGTAGCGGTCGATCGCCTGCATTTCTACAGAGACGGTGGGAGGGATGAATTGTGGGATGATGGTGAGTTCACCGGTAGTATGGGCTGTATCGGCTGTAGCTGCCGATGTCGAAGGGGATGGGGAAGATGATGTGACTTCGGGGGTTTCAGAGATTTGAATGGCTTCAGTGGGTGGTGGTTGTGTTTGCTGGGTTTAGAAGGGCTGGAAAGTGGTGTAGGCTTCGACTGGATCAATATGGAGTAGAGGGATTTCGGGTATCTGGAAAGAAGAACCAATTTCTTCTTCATGTGGGGATAGGGGTGATTTTTGGGATTGATGTTGGGCAGTGGAAGATGTTTGGGTTTCAGGTAGTGGCTGGGTTTGGGTTTGAAGTGTTTGTATTTGGACTTGGGGTTGGGGAGATTGGATTTTGATTGGTGAGGATTGGGGTTGAGTCACTTCAACGTCCTCAAGCGGCTTCTCCACCGCCTCGCTTTCTTGAACGAGTGAAATGACTCGCTTCATTTTCTTCTTGCCTCGCTTGGGCGCAGCTCGCTTCCCGGGTGAAGCGGCTCGCTTTGCTTGGCTCACTTCAGTTTGCCTTTCGGCAACTGGTATAGCAGCGGGCACTTCTACATCTAGAAGTCCCAAATCAATCGGAATCTTGGTCTTCATCCACTTGTCATAGAAAACCGATTGTTTGTTGTAGACAGCCACGTCGGAATCCGGCCATACCTTGTCGGGGTAGAGCTCCTCCAGTGCAACTGAGAGTCTGGAGAAAAACTTCAGTTTCCCCTTGCGGAGAATCTGATCTGCGCTTCCTTTCATGAACGCGAAGTCGTCTGCAGCTTCGTGAAGTTGGTTGAGAAACCAACCATGCCAATTGAATCTGGTTCCGGTGAGGCTGTCGACAATGATGGTGGTGGCGAACAGCTTCGTTTCAGACAGCGTGTCCAGAGTTCCGACATAGCACGCGACGCTCTTCGAGAAGAGCTCGCAAATATGGTTGAAAGGGGCCTTCAAGTTTGAACGGATACTGGCCTCTTTGAAATTTGGTTCAGCTCCGGCGATGGCAAATCGACCATACTCTACTCCGGCCGAAAATCCCAACTCCAACAGGGAGTTTCCACCTTCCTTCGGCAAGTTGAATACGCCGATGAACTCACTCAAATCCACCTCCACCGGCTTTCTGGTCTGTGGATCTGTGAATGAAGATGTGTTCTGCTCCTTTCTCAGATTCAGAAGAAGCTCTCCCACGGCTTTGGCCAATACCTTCTTTGGCACCGTCGTCACGAATTTCCATAGGCCGGCCGTGTTCACAGCCCTACGGAGAAATCCATTCTCTTCTACGACGACAGGGTCGAGATGAGGCTCGACGTTGATGTGTTTGTCAACTTCGGTGAGGAATTGCTCCATCGTCTCGGTGTTTAACTTCTTTCCCATGGTGAAAAATGAGAGGGTTTGAATCGGAGATTTATCGACAAAAAACTGGGGATTTTTAGGACGCGTGAGTTGCAGAGAGTTTTTGCACAAGAATGGCAAGGATTGAGAGTTGTGAAAATTTTTCAGTTCTGCACAGCGTCCTTAAATAGAAGTAGGGTTTGGCTGACGTGGCAAAGGGCAGGACAGTAAAATCGGCAAAGATCCTGTAGGTAGGCGGCGGACGTGCGGTGATGGATCTGATGTGTCCGGCGTCATCACAGTAAAAGTGAACCGCCAACTTGCACGTCGTCTCCACGTGGCCTGCTGTGATTGGTTTGTCTTATACGACATCAATCCAACGGCTACAGATTGGGGACTGTTAGGATTCAACGGCTGTATCTTCTCCGTCTTTTCCCACTTTGAATTCAAAGTGTGAACCAAGCGCCCGTTATTTTCGCCAGTACGTGAACCTGCATTAAATGCACGGCAGAAAGTAAAATTGCACTCGAGTGCAGACAGCTCATACTCGCTTCGTACCCGCTCGCTTCGAGTTGGGCCGCTAGGCCTTCGCTCGCTTTGAGAGGTATTCGCTTGAGTGACTGTTCCGCACTCGCTTGCGATGACTCGCTTTGAGTGACGTAGCACTCGCTTGGCCATCTGAAGCGACTGGAATAAGAAATGGAATTTCTTTGCATAATTTAAAATGTTTCTGACTTACATACTTCGAGGATAAACAAGAGTGTTTTCCTCTTTGTATTTGTGTCAGATTCATTTCATATTTTCCACATAGTGAGTGAAGGTTTCTAGCACGCTTCAGCTCATTTAGTGTACTTAAAATTGAAACACTTACCAGTCAATCTCACTTCGTAGGAGATTGATACCACTTATTGAAGACTCCATTTTGAGGATTTGGATAGCACTTGATGAATCCAATTGTTGATATTGCTTTGAAGCTTGTTGATACCACCTGTAGAGTACTTCATCTTCTTGGCATTCATCTTCATGGCATTCATCTTCCTCTACGGATTAGAGAGTCCTCCATCGAAGTGAATGGGGGAGAAAATGAATATAGTACACAAGCTTGCTACAACCCAGAGGGGAGCTTCACGTAAGTGTACATATTCACGACGAATGGGGGATGAGTACAAGTCCTTATCTCAGAGCAGAAATGGACAGGATGACAATGAGAATGCTCTGACAAGACAATCTCATATTTTACGCAGAAGCATGTCACCAGCCCTGCAACCTTTTGTAGAAAAAGGTAAACCTTCTAGCTTCCTCCTACAAGCTACATAATGAACTTGCAGTCGACTCGCTTTGACCCAAGCTCGGGCAAATTGAAGCGATGCAAAATTCAAAGTGGGGGAGGAATGGATAGACATCCGGCAGCTCAACTCAATGAAGAGTGAGTAAAGAATGGACATTTATCCACGATGAAAGAGATGAGAAGACTTGCTCCTCTTCGGCGGAAAGATGGGAAGAGGTCACAAGGTCTAGGTGCCAGCCCTGCCTAAGCTTTCACCATTTTTACGTGGGAAGGCCCGATACAAGACCCCACAACCGTTACTAGAAACGGCACTTGCGAGTGTTTATACCCACTCGCTAGGAATCCTAGGCCAGATAGCAGCTTTCCTTGCTCGCTTTGGAAGTAGCTTGCTCCGAGAGCAAACAATAGTTCCCCCTTAACCAATGGCTTAACAATTCCTGTAAGCGGGTAGGGAACGTCTTCCAACACTCCACCTTACTCCACCTTATTTCTCCTTCTTCAAGCTAGTGGAATTTTTAAGTGGCTCGCTTGAGTTGGTGAAGATCCGAAGCGAGTGACGCTACGAAAAACTAGCGACCACTCCTTCGTGCATCCTGAATCTAGCATTCTTCACCAGGGTCTAACAACCCTAACTCCATGCATAGCTGATTGAAACGAGATTCAGCTAGAGGCTTGGTGAGGATATCTGCTCGCTGGAGATTAGTATGGATTTTCTCGAGCTTGATATCCTTCTTCTCGACATGATCACGAATGAAGTGATGTCGGATTTCCACGTGCTTGCATCTGGTGTGAAGCACTGGATTTTGAGAGATGCAGATCGCGCTGTTGTTGTCGCAGAATATAGGAATTTCATTTGCTTCAACATTGTAGTCCTTCAACTGCTGACGGAGCCATAGAATTTTAGAACAGCAGCTTCCAGCGGCCATATATTCGGCTTCAGTCGTTGAAGTAGCTACACTCATCTGCTTCTTCGAAAACCATGAGATCAGCTTGCTTCCCAAGAACTGACAAGTGCCCGAAGTTGATTTCCTATCAATTCGGCACCCTCCATAGTCAGCATCTGAATATCCAGTGAGCTCCAAATTATCCTCCGTTGGATACCACAGCCCCATATTGATAGTGCCCTTCAAATATCGAAGAATTCTCTTGGCAGCTTCAAGATGGCTGTGCTTGGGATTGCTTTGGAAGCGAGCACAGACTCCAACTGCAAAAGCTATATCCGGCCTACTTGCAGTGAGATATAGAAGGGATCCAATCAAAGCTCGGTAGTCTGTAGCATCCACAGACTTCCCATCTATGTCTGGCTCCATCTTCCAGTTCGTGTTCATTGGAATCTTCACAGCTTTGGCATGCTGAACACCGAACTTGGCAAGCATATCTCTTGTATACTTAGCTTGATTGATGAAGATGCCATCATCCTGCTGCTTTACTTGAAGACCTAGAAAGCAGCTCATCAAGCCAATCATTGACATCTCATATTTGGTCTTCATGAGCTCTCCAAACTTCTCGCTAAGTGACTGGTTTGGTGACCCAAATATGATGTCGTCCACATAGATCTGAACCCATAGCATATCATCTCCATGATTGATGGTGAATAGGGTTCGATCTATCTTTCCTTTGTGGAATCCATTATCCACTAAGAATTGAGAAAGGGTATCATACCAAGCTCTGGGAGCTTGCTTCAATCCATATAGGGCTTTCTTCAATCGATACACCTTATCTCCTTGCTCGAAATCCGGTGGCTGCTCCACATAGACTTCTTCCTTCAATTCACCGTTGAGGAACGCGCTCTTCACATCCATCTGATATACTTTGAATTTCTTGGCCGCTGCATAGGCTAGAAATAGTCCGATCGCTTCAAGCCGTGCCACTGGAGCGAAGGTCTCATCAAAATCGATTCCTTCCTCTTGGCAGTAGCCCTTGGCGACGAGACGCGCCTTGTTCCTCACAACGTTGTGGTCCTCGTCCGTCTTGTTCTTGAACACCCACTTGGTGCCAATCACATGCTGAAATTTGGGATGATCCACGAGGTACCATACGTCGTTTCTGGTGAACTGATTCAGCTCTTCTTGCATGGCGATCACCCAATTTGAATCGGCTAGGGCTTCCTCTACGCATGACGGCTCAATATTTGAGAGAAAGCAACTGAACATGGCACTTTCTCCAAACACTTGACTTCTGGTCACTACACCCTTGGATGGATCTCCAATGATTTGGCTTGGTGAGTGATTCTTGAGCCATGCACGCTTGGATCCGCCAGCTTCATCTTCAACTTCTTCTTGGTCGCTCGCTTCACCTTCTATAGCGACTGGATTGGATGCTTGGCCTGCACTCGCTTCAGGAATCTTGGGGGCAGCTTCAACTTTTCCTTGGACATTCTGCTCGCTTGAGCCATTGATTTCTTCATCATCCTCAAGCATGTCCCAAGTTAATGAATTGATGGGTTCCTCGCTTGTCTTTCCTTCCTTAGATTGAACCTGTTCCTGTGGAAGACTCAAAGAAGACTCATCAAATACGACATGGGGTGATTCCTCCACGATTAGGGTTTTACAGTTGAACACCCTATAAGCTTTGCTTGATGTAGAATATCCTAAGAATATTCCTTCATCAGCTTTGCTTTCAAAGGCTTTCAACTGCGACTTCCCATTGTCATGGATGAAGACCCTACAACCAAAGATATGGAAATAAGATATGTTCGGAATTCTCCCTGTCCATATTTCATATGGTGTTTTGTTGTGCCGTTTGCAGAGAAGCGTTCGATTCTGCGTGTAGCATGCTGTATTGGCAGCTTCAGCCCAATACTTCATTGGAAGCTTCGAGTCTGCAATCATGGTTCGAACGGCTTCTTTGATGATTCGATTCCTTCTTTCAGCAACTCCATTCTGCTGAGATGTGCGTGCTGAGGAAGTCTGATGTGCTATGCCATGCTCCGTGCAGTAAGCTTCAATGGTAGAGTTCAGGAACTCTGTGCCTTTGTCAGAGCGGATGGTCACAATCGCTTGATTCTTTTCCACAGCCAATCGTTTGAGCAGTTGTGGTAGCTTGGTCAGTGTCTCCTTCTTGCTGAAGAGAAATACAACCCAAGTGTAGCGAGAGAAGTCGTCGACTACAACTAGAGTGTACTTCCTTCCATTTACACTAACTGGAGTGACTGGACCAAACAGATCCATATGAAGCAGCTCGAGCACTCGCTTTGATGAAGCTTCTTCGAGACTGGCGAAGTGCTTCTTCGTCTGCTTCCCTCGTTGGCATGGTGAGCATGGATAGTCTTTGATAAAGACTTCATTTGGTATGCCTTGCACCAAACCTTTTCGAGCTAAGCGGTTTATGGCTTTGAAGTTGAGATGATTCAAGCGTCTGTGCCATAGCCATCCTATTTCTGTAGCACTCCTTGCTACTAAGCACGTCTCCTCTTTGCAGCTGTCCCATTGTGCTATATAGACGTTCCTTTGTCTGACTCCAGTGAGCACAATATGGGACGTGAGTTTGTTCTTCACAATGCACTTATTGGAAATAAATTCCACCTTGTATCCCTTGTCACAGAATTGTGAAATGGATAGCAAGTTGTGCTTGAGTCCTTCCACGTAGGAGACTTCTTCAATCGTGAGCTTTCCGACTTTCAGTGCGCCGTACCCTTTGGTGCTTCCTCGAGAGTTTTCACCAAAAGTGACGTGTGGACCCTTCTTCTCTATGTAGTCATGAAGTAGAGCTCTCATGCCGGTCATGTGTCTTGAACATCCACTGTCCAAGTACCAGATTTGTTGACCCTCACTTGGCATGGGATCCACGACGCTCACCTGCATTCAGATTTTGGTACCCAAATCAGTTTGGGTCCTTGCAGGTTAGTTCCCTTAGGTACCCACACTTGCTTTACTTTCTTTTGAAAGGTAGCTTGTGCTTTGGGTTTCTCGACCTTTGAAAACTGTGACTTCTGCCTTAAAGCAGCTTCACACGTGCAGCAGTGTGTGCAAGAGGGGTAGCGGCTCGCTTGAGGCTTACCTATGCTCTTACCCTTTGGCTTGTATCCTGAAGCGACTCGCTTCGGATTAGCTACGGACTTAGAGACTGACTTAGGTTTTACAGTCTGTTGAAGCGGCTCGCTAGGTTTTCTCGAAGCGGTCCAACTAGGGTTTTGACCCCGACTCGCTTGAGTTACCTTGGGAGTTCGAAGCAGCCTCTTTGGTGCTTCGAATTCTTCTCCCTCAACGTTAGTCCGGTTGGACCATCTCCAGTCCGGATAACGTGACACATAGACATTACTCATTTTCTTAAAAGGGAGATCTTTTGTCTTTGGTGTCTTGGCCTGAGACTTAGAAGCTACAACTGGTTTCCCTTTACCTTTGAATTGGTAAGCTTTAGCATTATAAGTGTTAGGGACAGTTGGTCTCTGCTTGCCCATAGTTTCTGCCCTTGAAGATATAGACATCTTCATTGGCTTCTTCTTAGGGTTCTCAGCCATTTGGCCTTTATCCTTGTTGGTGGTCGCTTTGGATGCAGTGGGCATTTCCAAAGTGACTGATGGTGTTGTGTGAGAAGCACCAACAAAGACAGTCGGCTTGGAAGGTCCACCCTCATATCCGAGTCCACCCTTTCTACCAAAAGGTAGAAGTGAGCTCTCTAGTGCCTGCCTAGCATATGAAGCTTTGTTCAAGTTGGCAACTAGAGCGGACTGGGTTTCATACCTTCCTTCCAAGCTTTGATGCATGTCTCGCGAAGAGATCCTCGAACTTACTAGTCATAGCCCTTAAGTTAAGTTTGACTGGGTCAAGCTCAGTGGCTAGCTTTCGGTTCTCCTTCTCGCTTTGAGACAAAGCTTGTTTCAACACTTCGTGGTCGCTTGACAATTTAATGTGCTTGTCTAGCAACTCACTCCATGTCGAGGAATTTGCTTCCTCTTGGTGAGTGTGTGCGAGTGTAATTGAACTAGGTGAGGGATAGATGAATACCTCTCCTGTTTCCTCGTCGGTGAGCGCCATGAGTCCAAGATCCTCTCCCTCACTGGAGTTGGGATCTGTGAATGCATCCGAGTCGCTTGAGACTTCTTCAGTTGAAGCGACCGGCATTTCACTCGCTACAAGCGCTCGCCTCGGAGCATCCCTCTTTGCTCTCAGTTCCTCTCGCTCTTTTGCACTCAGCTTAGGGCAATCGGATTTGTAGTGGCCCATTTTGTGGCAATGGTAGCATTCTACTTCCATCATGTCCCTTGAGATCGGCTTGGTCGTCTCTTCTCTCTTCCCTTTTCCTTCTCGAGCATCAGTGCTCCTCCCTTTGTACTGCTTGTAGAATCTTTTGTACTTGCCCACTCGAGAATTCATTTTGTTGAAGTTCTTGGATAAGAACGCAACATATTCTTCCAACTCTTCCCTCGTCATCTTGGCTAGCGACTGGTCACTTGGCCCTTCTGCAGCTTTGAAAGCTACACCTTATGAAGTCGTGGGAGCTTCATCCTCTTCGTCGAGGTTCATTCGATTCAGATCGAATTCATGAGCTTTGAGTTCGGAGAACAGAATCTCCGGTGTGAGCTTCGATAGATCTTTGGTAGCTAGGTACAGCTCCTTCATTGTCTGCCACTTCCTCGTGAGAGCTCGGACAATCTTCAGGTTGACTTCCATATCTGTGAGTTCCTTCCCAAGTGAGTTGAGAGTTGCAATGATGTTGGTGACTCTCAGCTCGAAGGCGTCGATGGACACTCCTGGCTTCATTATCAGACTTTCAAACTCCCGCATTTGTACGGCGAGCTTGTTCTCTTTGATCTTGTCCGTTCCTTGTGAAATGAGGGCTAGGGTTTCCCACATTTCCTTCGCCGTCGCACACTTCCTGATCCTAGGAAGGTAGGCATCCGATACGGTGCTCTGCATCGTGTGACATGCGATTTTATCAAGGTTGGCGATCTTGAAGTCGTTGGCATTGTATTCATCTTTGTCCTTCTCGACGTATTCTTGCCTAACATGGGCTTCGCGACCTTCGGCGGCTGGAACGTTCACAGATATGGCCTTCTTGATCTCGATTGGTCCGTCCTCTATGACTTCCCACATCCGGTCGTGGATGGAGCATAGGAAGCTCTCGACTCGGAAATTCCATGTCTCGTATCCTTCGATAGAGAACTGTGGAAGACTAGATGCACTATATGTAGACATAGCAAACTATCAGCAGTAAATGCAATATGCGTGGGTGAGGTTTTGATGCACTTAGGAAATAGGATCCGGTTCAGTGAGACAACGTGAAGCGAGTGGGGACTCGCTTCGGATATGCAAAGCAGAGGCTCGAAAGAACCGCTGCTCTGATACCACTTGTTGGTCCCGGTTTGTTATAGGAAAAATACGTAGAGGGAGGGGGGGGGGGGTGAATACGTATTTTGAAGTTTTTTCAACTTCAAATTCCTTAACTCAGAGTATGAAGTAAAGTGCTCGTAGAAATACTAAGACCTAGCCGAGAGCTAGATCTAAAGCAATCAAGATTCTCTTGACCTAAGCTTCAAGCCTGATCAAGAGTGAGACTTTATTCTTTGTGCGGAATTTGGTGAGCTAATGTTTTTCCTAAGTAATTAAAATTCCAGATTATGTTTGTTTAGATGCAATATGCAATGTATAATCAAGCAAGTAAAGAGTTTAGGGTTAGAGAGATACGACACATAGATTTATAGTGGTTCGGAGATAACGCTCCTACGTCCACTTGTTGCACTCGGCAACAATTCTCTTCACTCAAGAACTTGAAGATTACGGGCTCTTCAAAAGCCTTGTCCAGATCGGGCTTCACTCGCCTGGATCCAACGACAGACGTAGTGATTGCGGGTTCACTACACAAACCTAAACTGGACTGGAAGCTTCACTCGCTTCAATCCGAACGACAGACAGGGAGATTGCGGGCTCTCCTTACAGCCTAGCTTCGATCGAGCTTCACACAAATGATGTAAGTGCAAGCTTGGATCTAGACTCTATGATCAAGGCTTCTTCAATCGATGAAAGAAGGGCCTTGGATCGAAACAACCTAACGACGACGAACTCAAAAACCTAACAACAGATTTAGGGTTTTTGGTTTACGACGACACACTATGAAGAGCTCTTTACAATAAGTGCAAAGATGGCTAGAGCTCTTCTTCTAAGCCTGGATATGGAATGGGCTTAGACTCTAAGTGTGAAGGTTGTGAAGACGGGTTCCGATGAGACTGGAACTCGGAGAACACTTGGAAACAAAGACTCGAAGATTGCTTAGAAAGCTGGGAGTGTTTGTTTGCAGTAGGCTCGAATGCTCAGGAAGTGTTCTGCTTCTCTCCGTCTTCATCCTTCACTATTTATAGGCAGAGGGATGCCGAGATCCGTTGCTTGGTTGGTGGCTTTGTCCCTCCTCCTCTCGACAGTACTTGCACAGGCTGGCTGCTTTTCAGACGCCCAGTTTTGGAGTTTTGCCGGAAATGGCTAAGATCCAATTTCAACAGTAACTGGAGTGACCCAGTACTGTTGTGGCGCCCTGTCGGCCTGGCAGTCAACTCCGCTGCTCCTCTCCGCGTTCGACACGTGGAGATCTCGTAATAAATGCGGAGATCTCCAGTTGACTGGAGTTCAAATTCGGAGCGGGAATTGTGTTGTCACTTTCTGGTAGGTAGTGGCTCGCTTCGCTTTGAACTTGTAGCGTCCGCTTAGATTTGAGTCACTTCGTAGTCATTCTGTAGTGAGTCGCTTGGGAAGTAAAGTTCCCTAGTGACCGCTTTGGAAAATATTGACCAGAGTTGACTCGCTTTGACTTTACAATGTAGCGCTCGCTTCGCTTCGCTTTGGCAGACTCGCTTTGAATCTACTGTAGCGCTCGCTTCACTACGCTATTCTTCGGCACGCTTCATTTCCGCTTGCTAGACTTGCTTCGCTTCGGAAAACACACTCAAGTGAGTGGCCTTCACTTGATCATTTGAAGTCTATATTCTAAGAAAAATAAAGAGCCATCCTAACAGAGTAGGCTTAGAAAAATTCTAACCTATTATCTACATCAAAATGGGTCGCTTGGGAACAGAACGCTTTGGGGTTTTGGGATCAAATCAAAACAATGAAGTGTCCCTTATAGGTTCCCCCTTAACATGTTGTTCTTAACAATTCCCAACAACATTGATTATCTTATTATAAATTGAAATTCTTACTATGTTTATGTTATAGATTTTCTTGGCGAATTGAAGACTAATACGATTAACATAGTTTCCACCAAAGGAACATATGGCTATTCTCAAACCTGCGACATAGAACTGACTGATGCAAGAGTATGTTTAATTTTTCATCTATTATATAATTTTGTACATTTATTTATTTTTAATAATTGCTTAAAATTTATGACAGTGGCATTTATTATTTATCGTTCCTTACTGGGCAACTCTTTTTCCTTGGCAGGAATCAAGAGAACAAGGTGCCTCAGGTCTGCCTGCAAGTGGGGAGGGTACCTCCTCTGCATTTACTTCGAGAGCAGTGGCAGGTAGTTCTGGGGAAGAGGATGCCCTGAAGACTCCAGCAGGTTCACCCAAGGGTGTTCCCTTTGTGGTTGCAGCTATGGCCTCTCCCACTTCTGGGGATCGAGCTTCATTCTCTCACTCATCTAGCTCTAAGGACCTGGCCTTTGCTTCAGACCCTTCTCTTTGATCATGTTGCTTTTGTCGGGATGTCTTAAAACAATTTACTTTTTGGGTGTTTGTAATGGGGTGCTTTTTTGTGGCCCCTAAATTATGCCAATGGGGTAAAAACAAATTCATTTTCTTTTGTCCGGGGCCAGGTGCTTCTTAAGACCTTGCCCTTATTATGCTCTCGCTACTTCCGGCCACTTTGGCCTATTATCTTTCTGCTTTTATGTTTGTGTCTCTTTATTTTATTTCCATCTGCTGCAATGTCTTTCCTGCTAAAGCATTTTGAGATAATGGAATACGGGTTAAAGCATTTTGAGATAATGGAATACGGGTTATTGGGATGTGGGGTATCCCCTACTCCCCCCCGAAGTGAGGTGTAAGGAACTGAAGGAATTACACCTCATTTTAGGGCTAACAATTTGCAACATACAATTACATTAAGGATAAAGAGACATGATTTTGTGCTTTCTACATATTGACTAAAGATAAAAAGTTTTAGGATAGATAAGGTTATGATCAACCGTACTTTCTTCTTTTTAGGAACCATGCTTAATTTTCCTTGCATACTTTGAGGATACTACCTTTTTCCTCGTTTGTTGTCTCTTTGGCATTCTCCTGACCGGGCACTTTGATTCCGTCCTTGACTTTTGCCCTTGCCTTGGCTATCAGAGTTTCCCATTGCCCTTTCACGATTGGGGCGTTGCATGCGCCTAGTACTTTGGCTTCAAGTCCTTTACCTTCGTCACTCTGTTGGAGGGACCGCTTGCTTGAGTCTTTGGGTAGCGTGAGCTTTTCATAGGAGCTGGTGTTGGTAATCATCAAGTGTTCCATTGAAGTAGAGAGATCCTGGCTCTCTTTTGCGGTAGTTGTAGTTTAAAGTCTTTTTCCATCAGGCTTTACCTCAGTCTTGTCGTTGGCGGGTTCTGCCATTGGCATTTTTCTGGCTTCTCCTGCCTGTACTGATTGGATATAACATTTTCGTGAGATCACTTGGTTTCCAGATACTTGTCCCACCCGGCTCCCTACTGGGAATTTCATCATCAAATGGTAAGTGGAAACCACAGCTTGGAATGGGTTCAGGGCAGTTCTCCCCAAGATAATGTTGTAGGAGGATTGTTGTCGCACCACCAGAAAAGTGACTGACTTTGATACCCGCATGGGTCCTTCGCTTAGGGTGAGCATTAGATCAATTAATCCTAATGACATCACGGGGTCTCCTGAGAAGCCATGCAAAGCCGTGGCTACCCCGTTTAGAGGCTTCTGAAGATTCATTTGATTGAAATAGTTATCGAATATGACATTAACCATAGCCCCTGTATCCACAAAGACTCTTTGGACTTGGTATCTTTCTACTTCCACCGTGATGACTAATGCGTTATCATGTGGGTGAATCACATTTTGATTATCCTCTGGTCCAAACGATTTCTGGTGGGGGTAATCCCTTTTCGACCTTCCAGATCCCATGTCTTTCGTGCATATGCAGCTCTCTAGCAGATGCCTTTCGACTTCTGTTGGAGTCCCCTACGGGCGGTCCTCCATATATCATTTGAATGACACCTTTGGGTTCTGATCTCTGGTTAGCCTCGGGCGTTTTCTCAGGAGCCTCTTTACGTTTTTTGTTTTGTTCTGTTTCTCTTTTGACATATTCCAGGAGTTCCCCCTCTTGGATCAACTTTTCTATAGCAATTCTCATATTTCTATAGTCGTTTTTCATACCGAAGTCATTGTGGAACTTGCAGAATTTTTCAGAGGGTGGATTCCTAGGCGGTTGCATGTGTCCCGCGGGGACCTGGACCCCCGGCTTTCTCATGACTACCTCCAGCAGCTCAACATGTTGCTTGGTGAGTGGAGTAAAGGATCTCAGGAATCGTTCGTTCTTGTCGGCTTTTTTGGCATCTGGAGCCAGCCTTTTCCTTTCTTCCGGCTTTTTATCCTTTTGAGCGGCTAGCTCGGCCCTCTTGCTACTTAGGGCCTCCTCCATATGGATATATTTCTGAACTCTTGTCAGCAGTTCTTCGAAAGAAGTAGCTTCTTTTTTAATGAGAGAGGCAAAGAACTGCCCTGGCTTTAGGCCATCTACGCAGGCATGTACTTTTAGCTTCGGCTCTACTCCTAGGATTTCCAGGACAGCCTCATTGAAACGCGTCATATAATCCCTCAGACTCTCATTGGCACCTTGTTTAATGGTCGTCAAGTGTAGGGAATTTCGGGTAGTCCTTTTAGCGCTAACGAATTGCTGCAGAAAAACTTCCCTCAAATCCATGAAGGAGTGAATAAAGGCTCTTGGTAACTGCTTAAACCAGTGTTGAGCAGTTCCGGAGAGAGTTGTGAGGAATACCTTACACTTGACGCCTTCTGAGTATTGATGGAGAAGGCATAAGCTTTCGAATTTTATCAAATGTTCCTCGGGATCTCCCTTCCCCTGATATTCATAGGAAACTGGTTTGAAGTTACTGGGAACAGGATCTGTCTGGATATCTGCTGAGAATGGGTTGTTCTCGTCAATATATACGGGAAAAAGCTCCAGCTTGTGTCCTCCGATTTTAGGATCTGGAACGTGCTTTAGGTTCCTTTCTTCATTCGCATAGCGGATTCCTCTTTCACTTGCTTCTGTTTCCTTTGAGGTCCCTTCTGGGGCCTGCTGCTCTTTCAGCCTTTTTACTTCTTTCGCCAGGAGCCTCATCTGCTCTTGTTGAGGGGCATATTTCTTGGCCCATGCATTGTCAGTGTCCTCGTTGAGATTTCCTTCAGGTCCCTTGGGACCTTCTTCATCTGGGGATTTCCAGTCAGTGAAGAATCCCTCCTCTTGTCCTACCATTATTGGTGGCGGCTTTGAGACCAACTCTTGGGCCAGGCCTGGGGTCACAGGCTTCTGCTTGTGCATTGCGGGGGTGTTCTTACTTCCTCCACCTTCTTGGGTTTCACCCGGGGGATCTGCGTTTTGGGAGTTTACTCCCAGAATATGAAGTCTTTTTTCGACAGCCCCCTCGACTATGCCCTCTACAAGAGTTTTCATCTGGAGGAGCATGGTTGGGTAAAACTGAGCTTCCATGTTGACACTAGCCTCTGTTACCACAGTGCCTTTGCCTTTATTCCCGAGTAGATAATTTTCTGGATTTCTTGTAGCTTGGCCGGCTTCTTTTGAAGCAGCATCTGAGTTAATATTCATCTTTGTGAGGTTCTGCAAACGTTTTAAGATTTTTAGAGAATTAGTTCCAGATGCTCTTGAGATGAGGTTTAAAATAGATATAATTTGCTTTTGACAAGCCTTTTATGATTGGGGATCATCTGTATGAGTTTTCATGAATATTGCCTGTTTATGTAAGGCTTTAAAGGGTAGCTTCTGCCTATATAAGGCGGGAAGGAGTGATGCCTACTTTTGCAGGGCTTAATGTTATGGTGCCTACTTTAGATGAGTTTTAAGGTATAGTGCCTACTTCTTAGGACTCAACGCGCGGTGCCTGATCATTCAGGACTTTATGTATGGTGCCTAGCTATGTAGGGCTTTTTGTATGATGCCTATTTTCATAGGGCTTTTGTAATGGTTTTGCCTAACTATGTAGGGCTTTTGTATGGTTCTGCCTACTGTGTAGGGCTTACGAGAATGTTGCCTATTAGATAGGGCTTCTGGGAGGTTCTGCCTATTATATAGGGCTTTCGAAGATGTTGCCTATTAGATAGGGCTACTGGGAGGTTCTGCCTATTATATAGGGCTTACGAAGATGTTGCCTATTAGATAGGGCTTCTGAGGGGTTCTGCCTTCAAATGTGGGACCCCTTCATCAAGGTGAATGGGATGACCTCACATTTTTGGCCCCCTGCTTTCAATGTTTTCACTCTGTGTGTTTTCGGTTCATGGCAATACAGGGGCCTACGGCCGGATTTGAGCCGTAGTGCTTCCTCTGTAACTACCAATTCCTCATAACCCACGAGCTAACTTCACATTTTTGCAATATCTAACGGATTTTGAACTCACCAGTTACGAAAGATGAGCTGTAGGCGTTCTAGGATTGCTGCAATTTTGATTCAATCTCAGATTCTTCACGACCTAAGGACCAAACACAAGATATAATTCAGTTATTACAATTCATATGAGGAGAGCATAATTTTAAGATCCCCTCCGATTTCGCAACTCAATACCATGAAAGGTTCAGCTGAGATCCATTTACAATATGCATACCCAAGTTTTTCTAAGAAAACTACTTAACTAACACAGAGTATACATTCGCGCTAACCTCCCTTTTCCGGGCATCTCGCGCACGAGGAAATAACAGAGAAAATCTATCATCACATTATCAAGATTAGCTAGGATTTCAGTGATACCGAAGAGATTAACACTTCAGATTCAACAAATTCAAGAGTATTACAAATAGCAAGCTAGAAAATTCACACATAAGCAAGGAAATCGACGTCTAAAACTCAGAAATTCCCACAGACGGCGCCAGTTGATAGATCCGGGTTGAAGATCCACAACAATTTAAGTGATTATTCATCGTATTTGCAAAGAGCATTCATAGATAAAGGTTTACAACGTTAGAAAGTAAGAGATTCATACGATTTATTAGTTGTAACTACTCATTTTATACAGAGCATCTTCCATGTGGATATAAAAGAGAGAATCGAGTTAAATATTTGGTAGTAGGTGTTTTATAACCACAATCCAGTCAAATCCATGGAGCTCAGAGCTCATTCAAGTAGAAAAATGAAGAGGGAAAGAGGGAAGAGAGGGTGAAGTAGAAAGCGCAAGGCGCCTTCATGCTTCGTCCTTTCTTAGCAACGAGGATTATACCTTAGGCTCGAAATGATGGGGGTGTTCTTCCCAGTGATGAGAATGGAAATGAAGATGACGGTGAGCGAGGTTTCCCGGGAGAAGACCTCGAGTGCTCCAATTGCTCCGGCTTGAGGGAGCTAGTGATGAAATGTGAGAGTGAATGGAATAGTACGCAGAGTGCGTGTGTAAAGTTAAGTTGGATGGAATGGTGTGTGATCGCTCGATATTTATAGGTGTAGAAAGGATGAAAAGGTGGATGCTCGTACTAGACGAGGACAAGCAAGGAATTTCTAAGGGGAAAAAGATTCTCTTCGTCATCAATTTTGTGGTCCTCACCCTAAGGTAAGTAGAGTCACGCCGATCATGTGTTAAGCAGACCCTTAGGTCTCAGCAGATGCTCGCGAGCTTAAGACAGCTTCTGTATAAGCCAAGATCTGTGCAGGAGTCCTGACATAGGCCGGGATCTGAGCACGAGCTTATAGCTTCTGTAGTCTAGGCATCTTTATCGAATGGGTCATTCAAGAGCTTTTGGAGGGCTGGTCTAGTCATCACTAGCTTATGCCATGTGGCAGGGGCTGATATTCATCCCTATCACCTATTTTGAACCAAAGAGCGTACTATCAAAGTTTGGGTTGGGTTCGACCTCCCGAAATATCACATAGTGCAGCATCTTGCCAC
Organism: Thymus mandschuricus; assembly: GCA_029379335.1. NCBI lineage: Eukaryota > Viridiplantae > Streptophyta > Magnoliopsida > Lamiales > Lamiaceae > Thymus > Thymus mandschuricus. The sequence goes on along the minus strand of CM057079.1, from coordinate 30,417,146 downwards.
ACCGCGTGGTGTAATCGGGAAGTTCCGCGTAAGGACCCATGCATGATTTACGTATCTCCTCTGTGGAAGCAATTGGCAGATTTTCCATTATCTTTCGGACAACACTAGCTAGTGTTTCGTATCCGTTAATCATCATCTTATGTGGCCTTTCCTGCAACTCGTATCAGGTGTACATCCATTGAACCTAAACAAGCAAGCATCATTTGAAATGTCAATTTTCAGATTTGTTCACAATGCAATACGGTTTTATAAGGAAAAAATGGTATGATTTCACTAATTTCGTATCAAGTTAACATACACAGGTATGATTTCACCATTTTCATACCAATAAACGAAATCTTTTATTATACTATTTAGGGGGGGGGGGGGGGGGGGGGAGGGAAATGGGGGTGAGTTGAGTGTTTAGTTAATACTACTATACTATGGTTACAATTCCTGCTCGCCCTCGCTCATACATACTTATTATAACACAATACTACTAGTAGTAGTAGTACATATTCTTAATTAATTACTCAACAACTCAATTGCAGTCACAAGAAGCTAGCTAGCTTAGCCAGCAGTTGATCTGATCATACAATTCTCAAACACACACAACCCCCAAACTTGATCATGAACTCAGTAGGACAAATAAACACTAAATCGGGTATGATTTCACTATATTTTCGTACTAATAGAACACATATTTTCATACCATAACACACACAACAACTTCTACATAAACGATGAAGGGAATGAAACAATTCAACTATAAAATCATACCTGAGCACAAATAAACACTAAATCGGGTATGATTTCACTATTTTCGTACTAATAGAACACATATTTTCATACCATAACACACACAACAACTTCTATTGAAAATTTCAACAAATTTTCGTACTAATCGGCCTTCAAACATAAACCCTAAATCAATTTCGAACCAGAATTAAACATTTATAATGTCATGGTTACCTTCTGATTTGTGAAGGGGTGTCCTGTGAGTTCGTCGTCCTCTTCTTTGCCTCTTTCCGGTACGGCATTCGCTGAGGCTGTGGCGGTGGTAGAATGTGTTTCTATTCGGCGCCTCTTGTTAGCACCCCTCGCCATGGATTCGTGCGCCTCGGAAGGAGCTCTCGGGGTCTCCTGGTACGTCGGAAGGGGGAAGGTGGAAGGACGGCGGCGGCGTGGAAGAACTGTAGGGCGGCGGGTTTTTGAATCCGCTTTTAGAGAGAGAGAAGAGAAACAAAAAAATAAAAATAAAAGGGGGGGGGGGGGGGGGGGGGGAGTTTCTCGATGTTTTGGGGGAAAATTAAAGGAGGGGCATTTTTGTCTCACTATTAAATTAGTGGGTAGTTTTTGTGTGTTTTAAAAGTGGTGGGTAAGTTTTATGTTTACTATCTCATTTTGGGTAATATATTTTTTGCCACTATATCTCATCCCATGTATATGTACGTATAATATATCCCATGTATATTAATATATACTATTTATTATTTATTTTTACGTAAATCTATAAATAATCCACTATACATATATGAATAGAATAAAAGTAGAAAATCATGCACCACAAATTAATATATATATATATATATATGTAGGGATGGGTTATTTTGAAAACCACCCTTATGTTAGTAACTAAAAACTATAGTAGACCATAGATTATTCTTTTTGGATGGTTGAGATTAAAACATTTGTAATTGACATGGATCTAGGATGCTCAATTAACACGAGCCAATTATGCTTCTCAAGGGTGGAAATGGAAAACAAAATTATTTTGCTTTTTAGTTCATCCAATGCAAGCCTACAATCATGGGGAAAAAATATGGAAATAAGAAGCCTTAATAATATAATAATGAAATACCATAATAATATAATTCATTGCATATTAATATGAAAATAAGAACTAGCTTAGATAGGAGTTTCTCGTGTTCACTATACGTGTAACCTATTATCCATGCTTGTTTATAAATATCATAATGCTTCTTTATATTTATTGTAATGCTTCTATGGAATAACCATGTTCATTTTTCACAAAAATTATGAGCTAGAAAAATGTGCAGTGTTTCTTTTAAAACATTCCAAATTTGCAATGTTGCTTTATAAAGATTTTAATGTTTTTTTATAAATGATATAATGCTTCTATATTTAAAATTATAATGCTTCGTATAAATTCCCATCAATTTACATCAATTTATTTTCTTAAGTTACTACAATATAATTATTAATATTGTATGTGGGAGGTTGGCAACTCAAAATTATTTTATCTTTCTTATATGATGCTTTTTATAATTATTATATAATTTTTTACAATCATGCCATTTTCTCAAAATTTTACGAGCTTATAATTTTTTTGCAATGCTTCCTTTCAATATTTCAATGCTTCTTAGAAAGAAAATAAGGAAACTTATACGAGCTTATAATTTATTCCTTGAAAAGCACATAGAAAATAAGGAAACTTGTAATTAAGAAATATCATATAAAAAAACGTTTCCTCCACCTCTGATAATAAATGTTGTGCCGGTTATAATCATTTACACTAAACACCCCTCTTGTATTTAAATGCATGAAACAGCCATATATCCTTTGACAACTTACAGCCGTTGATACAACAAGATCTATGGTTAAGGTTAGTTTTTAGTTACTAATATAAGGTTGGTTGGTTTTCATTTGAACCCTCCTCTACCCATGTATACGTATATATATAACAATTATAATTTCATATATAATTTTTAATTAATATAATAAGCATAGATAGTAGTGTACAATATACTCACAAGGTTGAAATATTTAGTGTTTCGAAACTATTAATATTGTGAATAGATAGATCATAGACGAAGTAATATTTTCATAAGTTAAACTCGAACAATATATTCTATGTAACAATCCTACGTGAAATTATTTGAATTATACTAGATTATTTTTCAAAATTATCGTACTTTTACCTGAAGAACATATATTTCAGATAAACAACGGGCGACTTGACTTATTTTTATATAACTGTCAATTTTTTTTTATTACAAACTCTCTTTGACAAGAAGGGTACATCATCACGCTCCTGCAAAATATTGACACATCGAATGAACTTTGCAATGTCATAAGGATGATGGTAACAAAACTTGGAGACCGTCTGGTAGAAGCAAATCTGCTTTCAGGAAAAAGTGCTTGTAAGAAGTTTCCAATTGCAAGAATGACGATGACTGCATCAGATCAAATTAAGTTACCGGTTAGATTGCAAAAGAGGCATTTCCACTATGTGTTTGTTTTGCTATGATAATAAATAAGAGTCAAGGACAATCTCTTCTTATATAATTTTCATATTGTTTTCATTTACTTTTAGTATTTTTGTTGTTACTTTTAAATAATTTTTATATTTCACCAGAAACTTGGCTTTGTCGTTTTCGGCACCAAATTGAGTTATAAGTCTTTAAACATCGAAGATTTGAATATAATGTGAATAGTCATTGAATTGGTTCATTATTATTCTTAAATTCTTTTTATTGTTTGTAAATACATAAAAATCGAAAATCAAAATATAAATTATTTTAAAATAAATTTCACTGATAAAATATCTTAACTTATAAACATATTTTTTATTACCACAATTAACGGGCGACCTGAAATAATGACGGCGAGATAAAACCAATATAACTATTTGAGACCCTCTTTGACGTATTTTATTTATTAAAATAAACAACGAGCGGCTTGACTTATTTTGATATAACTAACATTTTTTTATTATATTAAACAATATTCTATTATTAATATCACTCTTATAAACAGACGGCTTGAAATAAGACGACATTTTCTTTTTAAACGTCGAAGATTTGAATATAATATGAATCGACATTGAATTGGTTCATTATTATTCTTAAATCCTTTTTATTATTTGTAAGTACATAAAAATCGAAAATCAAAATATAAAATATTTTAAAATAAATTTCACTGATAAAATATCTTAACTTATAAACATATTTTTTTTTATTACCACAATTAACGGGCGACTTGAAATAATGACACGGCGAGATAAAACTAATATAATTATTTGAGACCCTCTTTGATATATTTTATTTATTAAAATAAACTACGGGGCTGCTTGAATTATTTTGATATAACTAACATTTTTTTTATTATATTAAACAATATTCTATTTTAAATATCACTCTTATAAACAAACGGCTTGAAATAAGACGACATTTTCTTTTTTAAACGTCGAAGATTTGAATATAATATGAATCGGCATTGAATTAGTTCATTATTATTCTTAAATTCTTTTTATTGTTTGTAAGTACATAAAAATCGAAAATCAAAATATAAAATATTTTAAAATAAATTTCACTGATAAAATATCTTAACTTATAAACATATTTTTTATTACCACAATTAACAGGCGACCTGAAATAATGACACGATGAGATAAAACCAATATAACTATTTGAGACCTTCTTTGACATATTTTATTTATTAAAATAAACAACGAGCGGCTTGACTTATTTTGATATAACTAACATTTTTTTTTATTATATTAAACAATATTCTATTTTAAATATCACTTTTATAAACAGACGGCTTGAAATAAGACGACATTTTCTTTTTATTAAAATAAACAACCGGTGACTTGACATATTTTACTATTTTCATTTATTTTTACTTAATAATACTTTGTCGTTTTGGAATTTGGGCACCAAATTGAGTTATAAGTCTTTAAACGTTCGTCATATTTATTATTATTCTTAAATTCTTTTTATTGTATGTAAGTACATGAAAATCGAGAATCATAGTCTAAAATATTTTAAAATAAATTTCATTGATAGAATATCTAAACGTTAAAAATCATTAGCACCCGTCGATTTTCGACGGGTAGTAAACTAGTATTTAAATAAACAGTTTCAATCATTTAGTGTCGGAGCCTAAGGAAATCCACGTAAAAAAAAAATGTATTTCACAATTTTGTTAAGTTTATCTAAATCAATAAATAGAATCAGTCAAACTCTGCATAGATTTTATGAATTTACTAAATAACTTACATTTTAAAGTCTAAAAACAATTGAATCGAGACGTGAGTAATATATTAGCATATGTCTTGTCCATTAGGCTTCACAAATTATTTTCTTTACAGATTGATTGGCTTTGGACCTTCCTTTGTCCTAATCTTGGATCACTCGACCGTAATTTTCCAATAAAAACAATAATTATAGAAGTATACGAAACGCGAAAAAGCATTTTTCCAAAAAATATTGTAAGATAGTGATTCAAGATCCTAACTTTAAACAAATTTGTACTGCTAGATTTTAATATTAACAACCATGTAATATAGCTCTAAAGATAGCAGTGATCCTACCGTTTTGTCTTCTTCCTCGTCGATTCAAGCTGTCACCTACACAAAAACTCATGGAGCCCAACAAAATAATATGCTAAAAAAATGGCCGCCAGCTAAAAATCAAGCCTTTAATCTTCCCTTGTCCACGTTGAACTCATGATTCAAACACACTCGCACTGAAATCCGTTTTCTTGAATTTCTTCCTCAACTGGGGGCTGCAACTTCAGAGAAAGCGAAGATCATAGTTTAAATTCAAGTTTGTTTTAATCTCTGCGGGTGTGAATAGCAATCAAGAATACTGGGTTTGTGCTTTCTGGGGATTTTATTTTAGTGAGAGAAGATGGAGGAGGGAGATGATGGGAGCGGGAGGGGGGATCTGAGGAAGCCGTTTCTGCATACGGGAAGTTGGTATCGGATGAGTTCGAGGCAATCGAGTATGATGGGCTCTTCTCAAGCAATCAGGGACAACTCTATCTCAGTTTTGGCTTGCGTTTTGATTGTGGCTTTGGGTCCCATCCAATTCGGTTTCACTGTAATTTTTTCTTTGCTTAAATCTCTCTCTCTCTCTCCCTCTCCCTCTCTCTCTCTCTCTCTCTCTCTCTCCACTGCTTTTCGTTTTTCCTTCTAGTTGTTGTTTGATTGCAATTTCTTTGTTTTTTGACTTGGGGTTGAAACTGAGCTGACTTGATGTTTAATTGCAAGAAATTGAATTTGCTCTGAGTTCAACAAGAATTGGAACCAGAATTAGGGGGTTTAGGAGGATTGATTGATTGTGTTATATGTTAAAGATTGGATTTTTATGCTTTGATTATTGGGAGTTAGAGGTTAGGTCTTGTAGTTATGCTGCATTTTGGAATCTCCATCTCATTACTTCAGTGGTCACCAATTTGTAGAATTTAAGGCCAAGTATGTACAGTTGGAGGCAAACGATCTGAGATTTAGTTCGGTTTGTAAAAGAGTTAACAAGCTTCCCCCTTTCTCTTCTATCTGATAATGGAGGATCCAGCCTGAGTAAATGCTGCAAGAAAATTACTCGAGTTCTTGAGTTGTACTTTTTCAATGTTGAGTGTGCATTTAACTAAAATTGAGTAAAGCATGTAGGGGAAATCTTGTTTTATCAGACTGTTGCAAATAACCGGGCATGGGTTTTTATTGTACGTCGAACATGTTCTCGAATCTTGGTTGTGAAACTAGTTTTACTTTTTGGTGGTTTATCTTTTCTACTAGCTATTTCGTTCACCTTTCTTACTGGAGTACGATCCTAGAGTACCCGTTTATAGCATGTTTCTTAGCTTGGGATTGGAATTTATAAGGAAAACACTATTATTGGGAGAATTTTCGATTTCAAGTACTTAAAGTTCGTTCTATACTGACAAATATAAATGTTAGTGTGCTTACCATGTTTCATCTCACTCATATGAATATGTATGGTGCTATTACGATGGGTGATATTCTATTAAATGTATGCTATACTTATTGCTTGTTTTGTTGTTTCTGTGAAGTGTGGTTATTCATCACCAACACAGACTGCTATCACCAAAGATCTCGACCTTACAGTCTCGCAGGTTAGCACCTTAATCCTCATATGCTGCTTGATCCTCATTCTAAAGATCTGGGCTATAACGACGGCCATTGGGACAGTTCTCCTTATTTGGTTCATTATCGAATGTGGGAGCCATGGTTGGAGCAATTTCTAGTGGTCAAATTGCTGAGTACATGGGACGAAAGGGGGTACGTGTTTGTTTACTAAGCTTAGTTAGTTTTTAGTTCCTTGTATATTCATTTTTCTAGTATCTGGCCTTGGCTTTAATACGTAGAGTTATCTTGCAGTGTTTAATGATTGCTGCCATACCTAACATCATTGGTTGGCTTGCTATCTCATTTGCAAAAGTGAGGTTCTTTTACTCTTTTCTTAAGTGTACTACTTTTTCTATTTCAATTTTTGCTTCTTACAAGTTTTTTATCACTTTGACTACAGGATTTCTCTTTTCTTTACATGGGAAGGCTATTAGAAGGATTTGGTGTTGGTATAATCTCCTACGTGGTAAAATTCAGAACTTCTTGGTTTCATGTCAATTGTAAGACAGGCTTTCTCGGACTGTTTAGGTTATATATTCTTCTCTATATGATCCAGGTGCCTGTATACATAGCTGAGATAGCACCTCAAAATCTTAGAGGAGCTCTGGGATCTGTGAACCAGGTTTGCTTGTAGTTGTAGTCATTATTTTCCTCTTAGAACCCCTCATGCTTTATGATGCCATAAAGTTCTTACTTTTTCGATTATGCAGCTGTCCGTGACAATAGGAATCTTGCTATCGTATCTACTAGGACTGTTTGTTGAATGGAGAGTGCTTGCAGTTCTTGGTAATTTTGGCTTAGAGCCTTTAATTGTGCTTTGATTCTTTTCATCATCACAGTGATGGATCCTTGACACATTTATATAGATATGTTTTGTTTGTCCGTTTCATTCAATGACCCATAGCTTAAATAAAATGAAAGCGTCTGAAGTCTAACTACATTGATTACATCCATTTGGTGCAGGGATACTGCCGTGTCTGATATTGATACCTGGACTCTTCTTCATCCCTGAATCTCCTCGGTGGTTGGTGAGGATACAAAAACTTTTTGTATCCACAATTATCACTGAGAAATTGACTTATATGTATATACTCTCTGAAAATTAGGCTAAAATGGGGATGACAGATGATTTTGAAGCATCCCTGCAAGTACTTCGGGGATTTGACACTGATATTTCTGTTGAAGTACATGAAATCAAGGTAAATTTCTTTCCGTTATCCATAAGGACATGATATAGAGGGAGTATTATCATAGCCTTTGAATTTAAAACATTATCTAGTACCGGATCCATGCATTTATATTCTTTATTTATCTTGAAATCTAATGATGCACAAGCCCCATCACGAGCCAATGGTTTGGTCTTGCAGATATCTGTAGCATCATCAAGCCGGAGAAACACAATACGCTTCCAAGATCTCAAACTAAGAAGATATTGGTTACCCTTAATGGTGCTTAACATTTTCTCAATCTTGTACCTTTTCCCTTTTGTTGCGAAGCATAGTTGATTTTTGACGTGCTGTCTGTTCATCTTTCAAACTGCAGATAGGGATTGGATTACTTGTTTTCCAACAGATGTCTGGAATTAATGGTGTCATCTTCTATTCCAATAACATATTTGAATCCGCAGGTCCGTACATGTAAAAAAAAATCCAAGAAAGATTATGTTTCTAGATAATTATTTTAAGTGTGGTTTCATGCTTCAGTATGAGATAAAGCATATCTCATGCGGTCAATACTTTTACAAGTACAGTAAAGTATCATCCAAGTTTTATCAAACACGAAATCTTGCGTTTGTAACTGTGCAAATCTCTCACTTCTTGAAGGGATAAAACTGTTACAGTTAATCTTTCTCTCATTTTGAGAACTCATATCGAGCTAGTTGCAATGTTTACTATTGGTTAATTTAAAGGAGTTGCTTTCTTTTCTTTCAATTTGTGCAGGGATCTCTTCGAGCAGTGCTGCAACTGTAGGTGTCGGGGTTATTCAGGTTAAGCTTAGAAAAAGTTATCTCTTGACGATTATTTCTAATCATCATAAGAATCTTTGAGATCTTATTAGCTATTCGAGATTGTTATTCTCATACGGCGATGTTCAGGTTATTGCAACTGCAGTGGCAACATGGTTGGTGGACAAAACCGGGCGAAGGATTCTTCTGATTGTGAGTAAATGAAATACCGCATGATTTTAATGTCTCGAAACAAATACATTTTCTCACAGTCAAGTACTTGTTTCAGGTATCATCATCTGGTATGGCTGTTAGTCTTGTAGTGGTTGCTGTGTCCTTCTACATAAAGGTATTGCTCCACGATTCAATTATTTTTACTCGATAGAAACTGATTTATAGATGATGGAGAACTCTAATGCAAATTGTTTGCATTGAAATTGTTAGGCCTCTGTTTCCGAGGATTCTGCATTATATGGGTACTTGGGAATTCTATCAGTAGTTGGAGTGGTGGTATGTCTTTTCCAACGCAATTAGTAAATGTTAATTTATGAATTTCTTCTCTGCTAGTAAGTTTCTTAACTTATTTTACCTGAATTTTGGGAATTGTAGTGCTTGATCATTTCGTTTTCACTCGGAATGGGGCCCATTCCTTGGCTTATAATGTCTGAGGTAACGTTATTCTTCCCATCTTCTCAGTTTCATTGTTTTTTTTTTTTTTTTTTTTTTTTTTGGGTTATTGTTATATGCTGTTGATTCCAACTATAAATTGCAAAGATTGTTAAGTGAAACGTAGGCAAATTCCCTAGGCCTCTTCCCGATTACTAAAGCATGCTGAGCATCTAGCCTCGTAATTGAACCAAGATGTACTGATAGTTATTTAAAATCCAGAAGCAACTTTTGAGCATCGGTAAACTTGATCACAATAAAAAAAATTGCTGCAGAGTTTCAATAATTTTTCGTATTCAATCTAGGTGTAGTTCCTTCGAGTAACAATCTCTCCACATGCCTCCATGCTAATAATCGACAACACTAGTTTTAATTTGTGAGGTCAGTAGAATTTGACAGCACCAATAGGTTGTTATCAAAGGTTGTTTTGTTCTTAATCGATTAATGAGACCTTGAAACTGACTTGCATGACGATTTCCTCTAGGACATGTAACTTTTTACTCTTTCAACTTTACGGAGGATGCAGTTTTCTTCGTGTTCTATATTTTTTACTGTTTTCGTTCATTATTTCCTTTTAAGCCCACTTTTAAATTCCTCCCATTTTTAATATGTCCTACATGCAAATAATTGGCAATACTAGTTGCTTTTCTAATAGTACGATCAATAGAATTCGACGCCCATTATTGTTATTATTTGAATATACTAATTAATTTTTCCAAAATGCCTTTTGAGTCCAATTTAATATTTCGCTCATTATACACGCCATGCGAAAATATGACGACACTATTTGGTTCAATTCTATGATTAGTTGAATTTGATGGCAAAGATTTGACATGAGCGCATTACACCATAAATCTACGACTTGCAGATTCTTCCGATTAAGATCAAAGGCCTAGCTGGAAGTGTTGCAACGTTGTTGAATTGGTCCATCTCCTGGGTGATTACAATGACTGCACCGCTGCTACTTGCTTGGAGTAGTGGAGGTTCGTAAAATACATCTATCTATGCTTGCATTATCGCATCATTTTCATGAACATGCATACTTAACAGTTTCATAGGGAAAAAGAAAAAAGAACACCTTGTTATAGAAAATCGTGATGAAGCATGAGGATGAGAAAATATTCGGTTGAAACTGAACTTTGAGCCTATCGTATTACAATGTTTATGATTCTACGGCCTGAAGCTGATTGCGTATTTATGTTTACAGGAACTTTCACTATGTATGGTGTCATGTGCATACTCACGGTTGTCTTCGTTGCAATCTGGGTTCCGGAGACTAAAGGGAAAACACTGGAGGAAATCCAGCAATCCTTCAGACATTAGAATTGTTTTGTCAGATTATTTTCGGCTCGTTTGAAAAATATTTTTGTTTATTTTAAATGTTGTTGGAGTTGGTTCTCTCATTTGTATGGAAAAGGGTTGTGCAATAATAGAAGTATTTCATGTTTCGTACCACAACGATCGAGGCTTTTTGCTCGTTTGGCACGGGGCTGTGCTTGAAACGTCTCGTGTGAGATAAGATGGATCGTTTGTGAATTGTATTATTTCCCACACATGTATTGTTCATATATGCCAGATTACAATTCATCGGTAAATTTCAAATTAGGTTATAATTTTATCTTCTGCTTAGCATTGGAAGGTGAGTTTTGTTCTTTCTCTCTCTAAAATTTTCTTTTCACATATTTTATTTTTCGAAAGTAAATGTTTTTTTAGGGTTTCTTCTTCTTAGTATTTCACATGTTAGTAGATTTATACCAATTCTTTGAGTATATATGTTCCGAAACAATGTGTCTGGACTCAAGGGAACCATATATCGACTTGCAGCTAATAATATGTTTGTAACGTGATATTATGAGCCGGCCAGTCGAGTTTTCTGGCTTGATTATCCGATTGCATTACAAGGCGACGAACTTCTGGGTTTTGAGGTGCTAATCGAATTGACATTACGACTGGTATCTTGTTGCTTCGACCAATCGTTCCTTCGACCTATCGAATCGACGTTTGTGCTTTTATTAATATGCTTCCTTCCAAATTGGGAAGTTTGTTTCTTGCACATGAGGAGGCTGACATTCTTGGCGGGTGTAAAACATGCACCTGCAATGTTTTTGTTTTCTTGCTTCTCTCTCTCCTCTTTCACCTTCAAATTTTGTGTTTCTCGAAACTTATTCATTATACATGAATTGATAGAGAAGACTCTGGTGATTGCTTTGATTTGACATGAAAATTATGAAAATTGAAATTTTACGAGCAAGTTATGATAAATTAACGTTTAAACATAATATATGTCTTGTCAAGGGCCGACTTTAACTTCATCGAGCCATATTCTCCTATCACAGTTTGGAGAATAGGTGATCAAGTGAGTGTATCTACTCAACAAAATCGAAACAGACGAATAACGTGGAATCTTATGGATAAGGACGTTTGGAGTACGGTGTCAATGATCGTTTCGACCTCCATTTCATTGTGGTGCTCCGTTCAACCTTTTAATAAGAATCACCATTTAAAGTGGAAATAGCAGTAATTACGTGCGTTGCACGTATTGTTTTATTCATTATTTCATAATTATACAAAATGACATTAACGCACGTATTGTTTTATTCATTATTTCATAATTATACAAAATTGCATTATTATCTTTAAACTCAATACTTATACAACATGGGTATAATTGACAATACATATTTTGTAAGAATGTTCCGTTTTCATTTTTCATTCGAAATAGTCATTCCTTCCGAAATCTCTAGGATCAATGCTATTTATGCACATTTATGCACATTTATTTTTAATCAATGCTATTTATGCACATTTATTTTTATTGCAACTTAATCTTACACCATTTACTCTCTATATAAGTTTTCTTTTGTCACTTTATATCTCTAAAACCTTTTTGCTCTCCATAATTTTTTTTCTCATAATTCACTCTATCTAATTTTTTTTCTAATTAATCACTTTCTCTCTCTACTTTATGTTTTAAAAAATTGTCTAATAATTTGACTTAAAAGTTTTCATAAATCATAATGCCCTTAGAATAAGCCAATTACGATTTGATTGGAGTTAGTTATGGAACAAATTAGATTTGATTTGTAATCTTTATCCCAAAATAGCAAGAGGTCATTTATAATACTGCATCTGTCCTATTTCATTACTCTCATTTCTATTTTCGTTTGTTCTATTTATTAGTTTTCATTCCTAAAATGATAGAATATTGATCTCAATTAACTTTCTCGAGGAATGCTCTCCCACCATTAGCATTCTTAATGTTCCCACGGATGACGTGACATTCCATTTATGAATAAAATAATTAATATATACTGTCTCCGTCCCTTTTTAAGTGTTACCTTTCTTTTTGGGCACGAGAATTAAAGAATGGTAGATTTGTGTGTTAATGTGATGAGTGCATGTGCAAAAAGTGCTTTTACTTTAGTAACTTTTTTTACCAAATAATTAAGGAAACGTAACATGTTCCGCGGGACGTACTAAAAAGATATACGTAACATGTATAGTAGGACGGAGGGAGTATACCCTAACCTCTTTAAAAAAGGAAACCCTAGCACAGCCACATCAGCGGTGGGTACGTTAAGCATGCACCCAGTGGATAGCGGAGCGTTTCTCTAACTTTCTCTCCTTAGAATAAATTATAGCCACATATCATCTCTTTTCTTGGTTCATTTGCCTAAATGAATGGGACTAATAAGAAGGGATATATACGACTATATAACTATATAAAGGACTACTCCTTTATCCACCGTAATTAAAGCTCACGAATGACGTTACATAATATTAATGAATATTAATGTATAAAAGATTTAATTATATATACCTCAACCTATCTAAAAAATAAACTTTATCACTATCATATTAGCAATGAGTATATTAAATGTATCCAAGGTGAGAGTGTTTCTGGAACCATATGCATCAAACTCCATAAAATTTCTAAACAGAGAAACTATGGTAAAATTACAAAAATTAACCATATTATGACAAAGACATTAATCCTCAAAATCACGTTGAAATTCATTGATTATTGCTCTCATAATGTATCACTAGTGTGATAGATTGCGTGCCCTACCATACCTCTTAAGATTGTCTACTAATTTGACATAAAGTCTCTAAACAATATTGTCCCTTTTCTTTTCTTTTTCTAAACAGTACCCGGTATTTGAAATCCAGTTTTTCAATTTCCGGTTCTCTACAATAATTTTTTACTAATGTACATATCATTCAAATAATGGAAACAAATCAATTCAAGATTCATAATTTATAAAGTTACTTTTGATAATTACTACTACATTCGTCGCTTGTTATTTCTCTCATTTAATTTGGCCACATATATTAAGGAAAGAGGGGATACGTGGTTATAATCAATACTGAGGAGGTCATTGTCATTTTAGGAAACATGGCTAATAAGTGAAACAGACGAAAATGACAAATGGACTAATGAAATAGGATGAACGTGGTACATCCTCCGTCTCATGCTAATTGTCCACTACAGAAACGGTAATCAATGCAGTAAGAGATAAAAATGTTTATTTTATACTTCTTTCGTCTCATTGATAAAGGGATAATATTTTTCCAGCACGAGAATCAGGACGAGAGTGATGATAGTTGATAAAATAGTGTAAATGAGTTTTAATGGATTAAAATTTTGTCATTTTAGATAGTATCTCTAAATCTATGGGATAGAGAGAATATTAATTATGATGGTATAAATTTTTATTTTAAGTACGTAAACAATTAAATGAGATAATTAACATGTGACACAAGGAGTATTAGTTATCATACATGGAATGAACAAGAAATGAATTAAATAAAGGCAAAAATGCATATAAATACATGAACTTTGTTTGAAATCTATTTTTCACATGAACTTTCAATTTTTTCTGTAAATACACAAACTTTGGGTTGTGTTCAATTTTTCCATACTTTACAATTTTCCCCAAATTAAAAGTGACGTGGCATCTACGTGGCACTCGAAATTATACACGTATGCACACCGTCAACATCGTATACAAAATAAAATTTAAATTCAAATTATATATATTATAGTAATTTTACAATTTAAAAAAAAAAAAAAAATGTTTAAAATTCTAGAAACAACGCCAGAAAACCGACACAGCCCCCCTTCCATCTTCTTCCTTTGCTGCCGGCAATGCGACTTGCCGGCACCGCCTCCAATTTTCATTTGTTTTCGAAAATTCTCTATTATCAATTTCTCGTAGAAAGCCCCAAAATTTCTCGCCATCTTTCACCTTCTACCCTCAATTCTCGGTGACTTCCGTTCTCTCCCTCTCTCTCTCTCAACAGCCACCAACATTGACCCACTTCGCAGTGTCGTTGCGGACTGCACAACGATATCACGCACACTCGTCCGGAGCAGCACCACAGTGCCGTCGCGCACAACGTGTCTGGCTTTGTTTCTAGAATTTTAAAGATTTTTTATATATTTATTTATAATTTTTATGAATTGTAAAATTACTATAATAATATTTGAATTAAAATTTTATTTTGCATACAACGTTGACGGTGTGCATACGTGTATAATTTTGGGTGCCACCTAGATGCCACGTCACTTTTAATTTGGGGAAAATTGTAAAGTATGAAAAATTTGAACACAAACCAAAGTTTGTGTATTTACAGAAAAAATTGAAAGTTCATGTGAAAAATGGATTTCAAGCAAAGTTTATGTATTTATATGCATTTTTGCCTTAAATAAATGATTTGAGCAAACAAAATGCATTTTAAAAAAATATCAAACGACTTTATGATTTTGGAGTAAAAAAGAAATGAGAGAAGTAGTATCTAAATGCTTCTCTATGAATTCATAATGATGAATTAAGAAAATGGAAATTAAAAATAATTAAATCGTCCTCCTAAATTATATAAAATCAGTTAATTTAAGAATGAAATATTTAACTAGATGAGGAGTACTTGCCTATCCATCGTGTACATTTTTAATATGTTTATGTATGACGTGATATACTATAAAATAATGAAAATATGTTATTTGTTATTTTAAAAAGTAAACCCTAACATTATCACATTAACGATGGACATTTTTAAAATGTCCACGGAAAAGACAGGAGAGCGATTCAGTTAACTAGATTAGATGATTTAGATATTAATGGAATAAATCAATTTGATTAGATTGAATTTCATAATGAAACAAATTAGATTTGATTACTCCCTCCGTCCTCCATTTAGTGACGTTAATACTATATTGGGACGTCCTCCATTTACTGACAATTTCCATTTTTGGACGTAGACCCCACAAATCACTTTAACACTTTAACACTTTATACATCTACTTTTTATTATTTTAACATTTTAATACTATTAAACAATTCAAATGGACCCACAATTATTCCACTTTAACACTTTAACACATTAATTTATTATTATACCATAAAATGCGAAAAAACGCGTGCCCAAACTCCCTCCGTCACTAAATGGAGGACGGAGGGAGTATAAGTTTATAATCTTATTATTCCTAAATAACAAAAGGACTTTGATGAATATACACAAATTTCCATAAAAATTCAAAATTAAAGAAAAAAGAAAGGTAAAATTACAAAATTCCCTATTATTGCAAATACTTTATCCCTCAAAATCACATTCGAGTTCACTTGATTATTGCTCCCATATCTACTGCCCGTGACCGATAGATTGCGTTCCCTACCATACCCTCCCAACATATCACATGTAGTTAGAAGAATGTTTTTTTTACTTATTGTTGACATATTTAATATACTTATAATCGATGTACTTTGATAATTTAGAAAATAATTTATAAAATTATGTCTCATCTAAAAGTTTAAATTTGTAATGTGGGGTGACATTTATTGGTTTATACTCCCTCCATCTCCTAACTTTCTTTCTATGCTTCTATTTTGGGACGTCCTGCAAGATTATTCATATTCCATTTTTGGGCATTGACGGACTATTGCAATACCTATTATACTCTTTTAACATTATATATTTACTATATTTACCTACCGCTTTGCTAAATAATAAAGTGATGTGGGACTCAATCTCTATTAAAGTGGTGAAACTCAATCTCCATTGTCACAATAAACAATACGTGTCAATTATATCATTCTTAATTAGACGTGCATGGGCTTTCTGGTCTGCCAGTTTGGGCCCGGAACTGGCCCGACAGTCAACGGTCCGGGCTCCGGCAGTCAACGGGCTTAGCCCGGACCGCCGGTCAACGATCCCAATCCGGCCCGGAACCAGGAACCTACCGTGCCAGGCTCGGGTCGCGGAGTAGGAGGACCGCAGCCCGCCGGTTAACCGTCGGGCCGGACCGCCGGGCCGAGGGCATTATAAGCCGGGCCAAACTAGCCGTTGGGGACCGCTCGGGCCGGTCCCGGCCCGCCGGGCCCAACGGGCAGAAACGTGTAGTAGCCGTTGGGGTGGCTACCCTAGCCGTTGCACCCCCCCACCCCACCCACTCAACCCCAAAACTACCCCTATACACTCTCCACTATATATACTACACTCTTTTAAACTATAAATCATCCAAATTACTCTCAATCCCTACTCTCAAGCTCAACTCTCAACTCTGAGGTGCCGCTTCGATTGCGGGTACCCCGGGTACGTCTCCTTCATTTAAAATTTGAAAAAGGTCGATATGAAGATAGTAAGACTAGATTTGTTGGTATGGAGAAACAACCTTTTAATTTTGTCAATAAGTTTTCATATGAAGCTAATTTTAAAGAGGGATTAAGTCACAATGCTTGTAAAGTCACTAGGACCTCCGATCCATTCTTAAAAGGATTATGAGACAATGCATGTTAAAAAACATGATTTGATGAAATATTTGAATCGTTTGGGGCATAATGTTTCTATTTGTGCCGATGTTTGGACCGATAACTATAATAGAAATAGTTATATGGGGATTACTTGTTATTGGATTGATGCAAAATGGACTATTCAAAAATGTTTGATTGCATTCAGGGAGTTCGAAGAGCCTCATACGGCTCAAAATATTTTATAATTATTATCACCTTTTTATATGAATATTGTTTGCTTAACAAAGTATTTTTGTTTGGTTTTGATAATGCAACGGCGAACACAACTAGTATTCCTCAACTCATTGAAGCATGTTCACCATCTTTCCAAGGAAAATATTTTCATTCTAGATGCATTTGTCATATTTTGAATTTATGTGTTCAAGATGCGCTTAGTATTCTTGATGATACCATTAGTCCTATTCGGAATGCCATTAAATGTTTGTACAAATCAAAACTTTTGAGAAAGAGATGGCAAAAATATTGTCGTCAAAAGAGTCTTGTCTATACGTGTTTCAAAGTTGATGTCTCACATCGTTGGAATTCTACTTATGTGATTTTTTTAGAAAAGAGTTTTCAACCGTTCAATTAGTTCTTAATGAGTCTCATTGGGATGCATGCATGGATGTTTTTGGATTGTTTAAGGTTTTTTATAATGCTACTAAGCAATTATCGTGTGTTTACTATTCTACTTCCGTTAAAGTGTTGGAACATTGCACGTATATTGCTATGTCTTTTAAGAGTTGTTTTAAAAGGCCAAACTTGACGGGTTTGATTTATTTTATGGTTCAAAAGTGGCTCAAGTATTTTAGGGAGATTCCGGATGTGTTTTTGCTTGTTAAGTGTTTGGATCCTAAATGGAGATATGATGGTGTTTGTCAAATGCTTTCTATTTATTATTATTCTTTTAGACAAATGGACACGAGTGTTGTTGTAATTGATGATGAACGAATCTTCTTTGATCTTCCTAATGTTGATCAAATCAAGGATAGTCTAAATAGGAGTTTGAGAAATCTTTATAAAGAATACAATTCGGTGCACGGTAGAGACGATTCTAGCAACTCTAGTGCTTCTTCTAATTTTTCTATGTCGTCTTCATTTGATTTACCTTTTATGGATCTAATGGATCCCTTAGTTCAACAAATGCAAGGTATGTACAATACTAGAATCTATGAACTTCCAAGGGGCCAAGGTAATAGTGAATTGAATATATTTTTGCAATCTCGTTTTGTTTATGGTGTTGAAGATAGTGGTCCATCGATCGATGTGTTGCAGTGGTGGTCGAAGAGAGCGGAGTTTCCAATACTCTCTTTCATGGCGAAGGATTTATTCACCGTCCCGACATCTACCGTGTCCGTTGAACAAGCCTTTAGCATCGGAGGTCTCATGCTAGATCAAAGAAGATCAACCATGAAGCTACCATGTTGCTTGATGATTGGTGTAAGGCCAAACTTAGAACTCAAGAACTGGAGTGGGATGATCGAAATGAGAGTGACACGGAAGCCTTCACCGAATCAAATCGATCTCAATCTGGTAGAGAGTAGAAATCATTTCAATGTAAAAGAACTATGTGGACTTTGATTCCTCTATGACGAAGAGGATACGTAGACAACTCAATTTTTAAAATAAATTGAGCTCAAGTCCCTTAATAAAATTATCTTTTCCTTTGAATGTCAACAACTCAACATCTTATTCCTTATTATAGTGTCAAATTTCTTAAATTGAGCTTAAGTTATTTTTTCTAATTGTTACCTTATCAATTCAAAATATAACTTAAAATTTATTACAATTTAATGAATTATTTTAAGTTTTAAAAAATTAAAAACTCAAAATTAACATATAATAAATTAACATTTTCTATTTATATGATGATTATAATAATAAGAATTAAAAGTATAAAATTTATAAGCATTAGAAATGAAAAAGGAAAAAAAAAAAAAAGAAAAAAAGAAAAAGCTCTCAAAAGCTGAGAGCAAACTCCCCCTCCCCTGTTTCCTCCCTGTTTTTGGAGCCCAACTGCCCAGCCAAAACAACAGCACCAAAAGCACCCACGGGCCTCGGGCCGGCACGCTAGTCCCGCCGGTTAGATTTTGGCCCGGAACCGGCGGTCCAAAGCCCGGCCCGGGACCACCGCCTTCTCTACCCGTCCGAGCTCTGTCCGACCTCCTCAGGCCCGTGGCCCGGCGGGCCTAGGCCCGGAACCGGCGGTCCGCGGCCCGGAAGCACGTCTAGGTATCACGATTTTCCTTTCCTAATTAGGGAATTCTCTGTTCAACCAGATCCATTCATTTAAGTATGGATATTTTATTTCCAGGTGTTGCATTCTTCAATTCCACATCTCTCACCTTCTTCGAGGCTTCTTCCACATCTCTCACCTTCTTCTAGGCTCCTTAGTGTAAGCTGTTTTTTCGAACCTTATTATAGTTGTTTTTACTTTACCTTTTCAGTTTGAAAGTTAGGGTTTATGCAGTCAAAGTTTCGATGAAAATAAATTGGTGGAATGTCTGTGAACTTTGGCGTGTTTGAACATCTACTAAAGAAAACAAAACCCAAAAAATGAATTGTTAACACTAATTTTTGTGACTCCATGTTTCCACTATATATATATATATATATATATATATATATATATATATATATATATAGTTTGGAAATAAGAAATAGATCTTGACCTTTACTCTTATTAAAATCTAAAGTTGATATTAACGCAAGCATAATTGCAGTAAATAATAAGCATGGAAATATTTGAAGCATAAAATTTTGTAAAAGTAAGCATGGTTACATCATGTATAGCATTGAATATTTTTTTGCATATTCACACTACGATATTTATTTGTATATGAGCCTTCATCAATGTGGATTTGCGGTTCTTATACCTGTCATAGTTCTTGGAGGTTTAACTAAAATTACAATATTTGTGATCACTTGTTCATTTGAAACAAGGTCAAGGAAATGGCAGAGCTTGCAACATGCATTCTTGGGCTAGTTACAGATATAGTAGTGCAGTGGATTGCTGCAACTATTAAATGCCAATTCAATTATATGTGCTGCTTCACCAACAACATCAAACAGCTCAAAAAATAAACCAATTACCTAGAGTATCGAACAGAGCTTCTTCAAGATAGAGTCAACACATACAAGAATGAGGGACGTGGGGAGATCTACGAGACATTTCAGAATTGGAAAACAAATTATGGTGACATCACAAACAGAAAGAACAGGATTCTGGCTGAAGTTGTTGAGGCAGTAAGCGGTTGTTCAAACATCTTACGACGCCGATCTCTGACCAGGGAAGCTACGAAAACGGTAGAAGAGATAAGAGAGTTTATACAAAACTCTGACTTTCCTTTTGTTACCCATCCACTGCCTATAGCTGCACATGCACCGGTTCAATTTGTAAGGAAGGTTTATGAGTTCAATTCTAGGAAATGTTTTGAGGAAGAGTTATGAAAACTCTAACAGTTAGGAATGTGTATAAGGTTGGGATATGTGGAACAAGAGGGGTTGGAAAGACGATCATGGCCCAGACTTGAAGAGAGCCTGTGATGTAGATTTGTTCCATAAAACTGTTGTTTTAACTGTGGGTCACCTGGTGGACAAGTTGACTATTCAGAAAAATATTGTTGAAGCTTTAGACCTGACACTTAAGGAAACCTTGTATGAAAGAGCGAGTCAACTGCATACAAGAACTGATGCAAGAAAAGAGAAATTTCATATTGCTAGATGATGTATGGGAAGATCTAAATTTGGAGGAATTAGACATACCTTCTGATTCCGAGTGGTGCACCGTCATTCTTACGTCTCGTCAGAAGGATGTCTTGAAACGAATGAAAGTCGAGAACATTTGTTAACTTGGGGTGTTGGATGAACACGAAGCATGGGATTTATTCAAGGAGATTACCGGCACATTTGTGGATGATCCGAAGTTGAAACATATAGCTTTTGAGGTCATGAAAGAGTGCAAAAGTCTGCTCCTTGCACTTGAAATCATCGGCAAAGCTCATATAGATGAGAAGCACCCAAATCATTGGAACCTCTCGTTGATTGAATTAAGAAAACATAACCCAAAAAATATATAAAATGTCATCGAAGGAGTTTATAGACCCCTAAAACTAAGCTACGACTGCTTGGAGACTAAGGATGCAAAGTTGACGATCTTGTTGTGTAGCTTGTTTCATGAGGATGCTTACATTCCTTTAGAGCAGTTGACCTATTTTGTTACTGTGTTACGCTTGTTCCAAGACTTTTCGGAATTGGAAAAGTGAAGTGTTGTATTCGCAAACCGATTGACACACTCAGAAATCGTTGCTTGTTGTTAGATGGTTCCGATGAGGATCACGTGAGAATGCACGATATTGTGAGAGATGTTTCCATATTCATCACCTCGCCAGGTAATGATGAAAATGATGTGGATGTTTCCATATTCGCTGCCTCGAACTGGGTTGAGCGCAAAGACTGTACTTGGATATCTTCTTACGTGGGCGGAGGAGCAAGACGTGATCCACCACTACCTGAGTCTTGCTTCCCAAAACTGAAGCTCTTATGGGTGAACAACAAAGTAGAGCAAGAGATAGAAATCAATGACAACTTGATTGGAAGAAGCACGGAGCTCAACGTGTAGTTAATCAAGCAGGCTTTGATGAAATCACTTCCAGCACAAGCAATTAAAAAAAGTCTCACAACATTAGTCCTAGACGTGCATGGGCTTTCTGGCCCCGCTGGTTTCAGCCCGGAACCGACCCGACAGTCAAAGGGCTTAGCCCAGACCGCCGGTCAACACGCCCGAACTGGCCCGCAACTGGGAACCCACCGTGCCGGGCTCGGGCCGCGGAGTAGGAGGACCGCAGCCCTCCGGTTAACCGGCGGGCTGAGGGCATTAAAAGCCAAGCCAAACTAGCAGTTGGGGACCGCTCGGGCCGGTCCCGGCCTGCCGGGCCCAACGGGCAGAAAAGTGCAGTAGCCGTTGGGGTGGCTGTCCTAGCCGTTGCACCCCCCCACCGCACCCACTCAAACCCCAAAACCACCCCTATACACTCTCCACTATATATACAGATATACTACACTCTTTTAAACTATAACTCACCCAAATTACTTTCAATCTCTCCTAGTCTCTACTCTCAAACTCAACTCTCAAATTTCATTTCAAGTTCTCCATTTAGTTTCAAGCTTACATTCACTCACTCACACTCACTCTCACTTTTATAAAATACACACACAAAGACACAATGATTTCAAGAATATTAAAGGGTAAAGGTAAGGGTAAGGAGATTGCCACTCAAAGCGAAGGCGAAACTCGACCGCGGTCCAAAAAGACGGCGATGGCGGAGGAAATTGATAGGCAAGTGGCTGAGCAACTTCAAGCCGAAGAGAATGCAGAATTTGAGAAGATGGTTCATCGTATGGAGGCCCAAGGTTACGAATTCCATGGCTCCACCAACGACGTCGATGATGATGAAGGCGACGAGGAAGGCATGCCTCCTATTCCTTCGCCAACAAAGACTAAGAAGATGCCCACGTCCGACATCTTACTCACACACTTTATAAAGTAGAGGTCGTTCTCAAAGAAGATGATCCTCCCTTTCCCGATAATCGAAAGAGGTACACGGTGTATTGCAACCATTGCACATCGCACTACAAATGGATCGAAGGGGGAGGCTATGGCACGATGCGAAGGCACTTGGAGGGCGTTCATTCTTTTGAGGCCGGAATAACGAGCTCTCAAACTCAAATCTGAGGTGCCGCTTCGACTACGGATACCCCGGGTACGTCTCCTTTATTTAAATTTGAAAAAGGTCGATATGAAGATAGTATGGCTAGATTTGTTGGTATGGAGAAACAACCTTTTAATTTTGCTGATAAGTTATCGTATGAAGCTAATTTTAAAGAGGGATTAAGTCCCAATGCTAGTAAAGTCACTAGGACCTCCGTTCTTAAAAGGATTAGGAGACAATGCATGAAAAAAAAAAAAAAAAAAACATGATTTAATGAAATATTTGAATACTTTGGGGTATAAAGTTTCTATTTGTGCCGATGTTTGGACCGATAACTATAATAGGAATAGTTTTATGGGAATTACTTGTCATTGGATTGATGCAAAATGGACTATTCAAAAACGTTTGATTGCATTTAGGGAGTTCAAAGAGCCTCACACGGCTCAAAATGTTGCTCTAATTATTATCAACATTTTAAATGAATATTGTTTGCTTAACAAAGTATTTTTGGTTGGTTTTGATAATGCAACGACGAACACCGCTAGTATTCCTCAACTCATTGAGGCATGTTCACCATCTTTCCAAGGAAAATATTTTCATTCTAGATGCATTTGTCATATTTTGAATTTATGTGTTCAAGATGCGCTTAGTATTCTTGATGATACCGTTAGTCCTATTCAGAATGCCATTAAATGTTTGCACAAATCAAAACTTTTGGGAAAGAGATGGCAAAAATATTGTCGTCAAAAGAATCTTGTCTATACGTGTTTCAAAGTTGATGTCTCACATCGTTGGAATTCTACTTTTGAGATGCTTAATGTACTATGGAGTATAAGGGTCATTTATGTGATTTTTTTAGAAAAGTGTTTTCAACCGTTCAATTAGTTCATAACGAGTATCATTGGGATGCATGCATGGATGTTTTTGGATTGTTTAAGGTTTTTTTATAATGCTACTGATGAACCTTGGATTCGCGGCCCAAATAGAATGAGAGATTATATGCGGTTTGTATGCGGAAGTAAAAAGAGACACAAGATTTACGTGGTTCGATCGGTGTGATCTACGTCCACGGGGAGGAAAAGGGGTATTCTTTGTATTCAAAATAGCGTAAGTGTTTACAATACAATCGATTCTCCTATTTATAGATGAAATGAATGACGGTTGTGAAGGTGGGAACGTGGAGGTGTGGACAGTTTCCTGGCTCCGGTCTCTTCTCCATCAACCCACGTTCTTGACTTTTAGGGCTCAACTCCCTGGGCCTGCTAGGCTTGTACCGATCTGGGCCTACTGGGCTTGTGCCGAACTGGGCTTACTGGGCTTGTGCCGGACTGGGCCTATTGGGCTTCTGGGCCTAGGGAGATGGGCCATTTCCTATCACATCCCCCCCCCCCAAAAAAAAAAAAAAAAAAAAGCATGCGATGATGGAGGTGATGTTTGCGTGTTTTTTTTTAGGGTCCCTGTTGGAGTCAAAAGCATACCCCCTTGAAAACTTGGAGTTCGGGAGATCCGAACTGAGCTTGGCGTACCCCCTCGAAAACTTGGAGTTCGGGGAATCAGAACTTTGCTTGGCGTACCCCGTCGAAATTTTGGAGTTCAGGAGATCCGAACTGAGCTTGGCGTACCCCTTCGAAAACTTGGTGTTCGGAGAATCCGAACTTTGCTTGGCGTACCCCCTCGAAATTTTGGAGTTCAGGAGATCCGAACTGAGCTTGGCGTACCCCCTCGAAAACTTGGAGTTCGGGGAATCCGAACTTTGCTTGGCGTACCCCCTCGAAAACTTGGTGTTCGGGGAATTCGTACTTTGCTTTGCGTACCCCCTCGAAAACTTGGAGTTCGGGGGATCCGAACTTTGCTTGGCTTACCCCCTCGAAAACCTGGAGTTCGGGGGATCTGAACTTTGCTGGCGTACCCCCTCAAAACTTGGAGTTCGGGAGATCCGAACTGAGCTTGGCGTACCCCCTCGAAAACTTGGAGTTCGGGGAATCCGAACTTTGCTTGGCGTACCCCCTCGAAAACTTGGTGTTCGGGGAATCCGAACTTTGCTTTGCGTATCCCCTCGAAAACTTGGAGTTCAGGGGATCCGAACTTTGCTTGGCTTACCCCCTCGAAAACCTGGAGTTCGAGGGATCCGAACTTTGCTGGCGTACCCCCTCAAAACTTGGAGTTGGGGGGATCCGAACTGAATGTGCCGATCTTCTTTTGAAAGTTGTAGCTCGGCATTGCCGAACTCGTCTCCCGCCTAAACCTTATAAAGTTGTCAGGTGCATTAAATGCAACTGTTGGGGTACCGATAAAGCAGGGATTGGACGGGCGACTCGCGAAACGCCGTCGCATTAACTGGCGTATTCAATACGCATTAACTCCCCCCCTTTAATGTTGATGATTGGGGAAAAATAGATCATTTACTCCTCTTAATTTTCGAAGAACGAAACCCTAAATTTCGATTCTCTCTACTGTTCATCTTCATCAACTCGACTTTTCTACAAATCTTCAACATTCCTCAAAAGTAAGTAATGGATTTCTCCTTGTCGTTGTCTACTTCTCTCTCTTCCCGTGCTAAATCTGCACATTCACCGTCGGCTTCATCTTCTTCTATGGCGGCGGCGGAGGAAACTGCCGCCGCTTCCTCATCTTCCTTTGTTCCTAACCCTTTAGTTCTTTCTGATACTTCCCGTGCGTGCGTGCGCTCTGATTGTGAGGAGTCGTACGCCGTAGAGGTGGTTTTCCCCCAACTTCTTGGTGTCTCCAGGAAGGTTGGTATATACGACTTTTCCTTTTCTACCTCCACCCTCTACCAAATCGCTGTAAATTATAACTTCCCTTCTTCCGCCCTTCTTCTTCGACCTACTGCCGGCGATAGGGCTTGCCGGCCCCTCGGGGATTTGTGACACTTTATGTTGACCAGTTTGAGGCTGGTCTTCTTGTTCCTTTTCCGGCAATATACGCCGATATACACCGAGTTTTTGATCTCTCCCCCGCCCAGATTTCTCCCAACAGTATAAGCCAAATCACTGGGTTGGGCATTGCTTGTTCTCGGCTGAATATGTCCTATTCAGTCGAGATTTTGGGGGGGATGGTGTCCTTCAAGGATAGGAAGGAGGGATGGTATTACTCTTCCTACCGGCACAAGGGCTTTTCCGTCCAAGTGCCTTCAAAAGTTCAAGACTGGCAGAAAATAATTTTTTACTGCCAGTTCGAGGGTGCCACCGAGGTCGGGTGGCACTCTGGTCCCGTTAGGCTTTTGCCGAAGCGGAAGAATTTTGAAAAAGTGGCTAAACGGTTTGCCAGTCTTGGCAAATTGCCGATGTCCCTTGCCGATCTCGCGGTGGCCGTGCCGAGCCCCGATGAACCTTCCACTTCGGTGGATTCGGGGAGGGGTGAGGTTCCTTCCCTATTTTTTTTTTATTTTTTATTATTATTATTTTTTTAATTTTTTAATATCGGTACTGACTCTGTTCGCTGTTCTCTGTAGTGAACATGGTAAAGGAAGGAAAGAAGGCGCCCGCCCAAAGGAAGAGGAAGGGCGAGGCCACCAGTTCGCCTGCTGGTTCTAAGAAGCGGGCGACAGAGTCTTCGGAGAGGACTCGCTCAAAGATTCCTACTCCTCGATCTCACGGGGCCCCAACTTTTGCCGCTGAAGAGATCGATTTGGCGGCTACTGGGAAGCTTGTGATTGGCTCGGCCTCGTCCGAGCCCGATGTGGCTATAACCGCCGTCCGAGCTCCGACCCCATCGTACCCGGCCGTAAGTTTGTCTTCTCAAAATTTGTTGTAGCTTTTTCTTTATTCTGCTAACATTGGATTTAATGCAGGGCGTGGACCCGACGCTAGAGGGTTTTGATTATGTCTACCGCGCCGTGAAGAACCTCCTCCAGGGCTCGGTGAAGATCAACAACCAAGCTAGCGAGAAGATCAATGACTTGGCTAGTGATAAAGCCAAGTTAGCCAAGGAATCGACCTCGACTTCAGTTCGGGAGGACGAGCTGAAGAAAGAGCTGGCTGCTGCCAAGTCCGAGCTAGCAGCTGTCAAGGAGAAAGCAGCGAAGAGCGAGGAAGAACTTGTGGCGGCCCGTGCTCGGGAGGAGGAGCTTTCCGCCGAACAGGGCGAGTTTATACAAGCCCTTGTGGAAAGGGTCATTTACAGCCAGGGCTTTAGTGCCCTGGTTTCTGCGCTGACCGGATCGTCGAAGACCCGGGCGATGGCGAAGGTGCTCGATCAGGTTGCTGCCGAATTCCCTACCCTTGACAAGGGGAAGTACGGCTACAAGCCTATCGAGGACGAGGAGATGTTGCGGATCTACTTCCGCCAAATCCAGAAGAAGGCCTCCCCCTTTCCGGTTGTGGGGTATTTTGCCGAGCAGCGGACTCCCTTGTCTGCTGCCGAAGTGAGGGACTGCCAATTTGATCGGGACTTCGAGTTCAAGAAATTGTGCGGTCCCTTTCGTGACGAGCTGGCAGAGCGCCCGCTCTCTCCCGACGTGTCGTCGGAGGGCGAGGAGGAGGACGAGGACGTGGAAACTGGCCACGTTGAAGGTGATGCCGGAGTGAAGGACACTGCCAAAACGCGCGCACCGAACACCGAGGTTGAACCTACTGCGGGGTCAGTTGATCCCCTTCTTGTAAATTTAATTTTTTTTTTTCCGAACTGTAAATGTACTGCCATCCTATTCAATGAAAGCTTTCGTTCGGTTTTGCTTATCTCTGTCACTTTCATTCCTGTAAAATAAATCCGATCTTGACGTAACTCCATATCTGAATGAAATTAAAAAACTGAAAATCGTGATTGACGTCAAAGATGGTGAGATCGGACGGCTTGACAAACGCGCCGAACACCTTCAAAATGAGTTCGACGCTAAATATAATGCGCTGCAGATCAAGGCGGATGCTAATAAAGCTCGGTATCTTCAACTGAAAGAAGATTATGCAAATGCCGAAAAGATCGAAGCCGAGCACACCGAGTATGAGAGAGTTATTCATGAGCTCGGTGGCAAGACGATCTCCGAAGTCGAAGCTGAGGCCTTAGAGGTTGTGCGGGGTGTGGTGCGCGAATGCAAGAATCGTGGCTCGGGCTCATGGGAAGTTGCTGACTATATATCCGAGCTGCGATACCTGACGAACTTGTTCCCACTGATTGTAACCCGCAATCCGATCATGAAGAAGTGTCTAGATCAGTATCCGCAGGTTCAGCCTTCAAAACAAAATGCCTGCCGGTTTCGGGCTTTGAGTCCGACTGTGCCGTCTCGGCTGGTGAAGGATCGACTGGACATGCTGTTGCCGGCGCAAAATCGCAGGCCGATCCCGAACCGCGGAGACGGGAATTATCGTGCTCCTCTTGTGGTCCCCCGTGGTCGGAGTTCCGTACAAGGGGGGACGAGCCGAAGTGGTGGGACGGGCCGAGGTGGCGGTGGTGGGCGCAGCTCGGGGCAACATTCCCGGAAGAAAGAAAATGTGAATATTGATTTTTTGCTTAACCCGCCAACTAGTGGTTGGGCTAGTTACTTCAATGTAGCAAGAGGCCGGACGAGGGCGGTCCTTCTAATACATAAGTTGTAAAAACCTGCAAAAAATAATACATATCTTTTCGGACAGTGTCCTGTTAATATATTTTGTTGTTGGCTGATAGCCTATTTCCGAATTAGCATGTATGATTTTATTCGTCATCCGAACTGACACATAGGTCGAGGTTCAGGCCTTCCGAAGTGGCTCGGGGGCGTACTTCGGCTTCCGACGTTACACTTGGGTCTTCCCTCGGCCTTAGGATGGCAATTGCCTATTATCCATGGCCGAGGTGACACTTGGGTATTGATCGGGTTCATGTTCTGCCGACGAGGTCGGTAGGGGTGGTCCCCTGTTCGTACGATTTTGTTTTTAGTTGTAACACTTGTCCTCGTCAGGATAGTAATGTTGAGGCAATGCGCATATAAGTGGAGTAATGCAAAATGACGTGAACACAATAGAATAGAAACTAAGAACTTTCATTCCTTGAAACAATTTTGAAAACAAGACCGAACTGAACAAATGGACCGAACTGAATCAAAGGAGCGAACTGAACAAAGGACCGAACTGACAGATGACTCTATCCTACATGATACTCCACATCTATGCATAATACCTCTTCAGATGGATTATATTCCATGGCCGCTGTATGGGCTCCCCGGACATGGTGGAAAGCCTGTAGGCACCTTTACCAAGGACCTCGTCCACTCGGTATGGGCCCTCCCACGTGGCTTCCAGCTTGCCGAGCTTGCAAGCCTTGCTGACCTCATTGTTTCGTAGGACTAGATCTCCTACACAATATTGCCGGTCTCGAACTCGCCGATTATAATATCGGGCTATGAGTCGTTTGTACCGGGCTTCCTTGATGTAAGCTGCATCCCGCTTTTCTTCTAATAGATCGAGATCCGCACGTCGGTTCTCGTCATTCACCTCGGCGACGAAGTGAGTCGTGCGCGGACTGGGCAGTCCGATTTCGACCGGGATTATAGCTTATGTTCCGTATGCTAGGCTGTACGGTGTCTCGCCATTCGCTGTTCGCGGAGTAGTTTTGTAGGACCATAAAACATTTGGAAGGTTCTCCACCCATAATCCTTTGGCTTTCTCCAATCGTGTCTTAAGGCCTTTGACAATCGTCCGATTCGTCACTTCGGCTTGACCATTTGCCTGGGGGTGGGCAACCGATGTGAAGTGCTGCTGAATTTGCAGTTCGTCACACCACTCCCTAAAAATTCTGTCCGTGAACTGTGTCCCGTTATCGGATACTAAAACATGAGGTATGCCAAATCGGCACACTACGTTCTTCCATACAAAATTACGGGCATTCTTACTCGTGATCGCAGCTAGGGGCTCCGCTTCTACCCACTTCGTAAAGTAATCGATTGCAACTATGAGATGTCGCAACTGACCTGGTGCTTTATCGAATGGGCCTACTATATCTATTCCTCATTGTGCAAACGGCCAAGGACTTTGCATCGTGGCCAGCTCGGTCTGGGGCAGCCTTGGGACGTTGGCATGCAATTGGCACTTTTCGCATCTTTGCACTAGCTCGGTGCAGTCTTTGAACATAGTGGGCCAGAAATATCCCCACCTTATGATTTTCTTTGCAAGAGCCCGAGATCGATGTGGCTTCCGCATGCCCCCTCATGCACTTCTCTCATGATATAGTCTGCTGAGTTCGGCCCGACGCACTTAAGTAAGGGCTGGAGGTACGATTTCTTGTAAAGGATATTTTCCAAAACAGTATATCTCAATGACTTTGACAATATCCTTCTTGCCTCCGTCTTGTCTTCGGGCAACTCCCCCTTCGTCAGATAAGCTAGGATGGGCGTCATCCACGTTGGCTACGGCTCATCATCCACGTCGTTGACCTCGGCCTCATCTATGCTCCTATGCTGGACATCCTCCACTGGCGAGTTGCCAGGGGTTGCTGATAATTTGCTGAGAACGTCAGCTCGGGAATTCTGAGCTCGGGGGATGCATTCGAGCTGGAAGTATGTGAAAGGTTGTTGCATGCCCCGTGCCTTAGCTAGATACTTCTTCATCCTTTCTTTCGCTTCGTATTTTCCAAGCATGTGATTCACCACCACTTGTGAGTCACTGTGTACTTTGATGGCTGTGACCTTCAGATCTGCGGCTATTCGGAGTCCGGCCAGCAGCGCCTCGTACTCTACTTCGTTGTTGGTAGTTGCGAACTGGAAACGAAGTGAATAGGTGAACTCTTTCTTCTCCGGGCTGATAAGGAGGATTCCTGCTCCACTTCCCGTTTTTCCCGAAGCCCCATCCACGTACATGTGCCAACATTCTGGTGGTTCCGCCACATACGTGCGAGCTGGCTCTGGTGCCGAGTTCGGGGCCTCGGCTACTGAGGTCTCCACCAAGAAGTCCGCTAGGGCTTGTCCCTTTATGGCCTGGCGAGGAGAATAAGTAACATCATGCTCTCCCAATTCTATGGCCCACTTCGCTATTCGCCCCGATGCTTCGGGCTTAGTCAGTACCTGCCGAAGTGGGGAGTCTGTTCGGACCTGGATAGAGTGCGCGTGGAAGTACGGACGTAAACGTCGAGCAGCGTTAACCAGAGCCAGCGCTAACTTTTCCAATGGCTGATATCGCACTTCAGGCCCCTTGGGAGACCGGCTTATGAAATATACAGGCAGTTGACGCCCTGCCTCTTCGCGTACGAGCACCACGCTGATAGCTTCTTCCGAGGTGGCTAAATATAAATACAGCACCTCTTCCCCTTTTGGCACCGACAAGGTTGGCAGATTATTGAGGTAATCTTTTAGCTGGCTTAGTGCGAGATGGTGTTCCGAACTCCAGTTGAATTCGGGCGCCTTTTTCAAAATCTTGAAAAAGGGCAACTGCTTCTCTGCGGCCTTGGAGAGAAATCTGCTCAGTGCGGCAAGGCACCCAGTAAGCCTGTGCACATCGTTGATCGATCTCGGATCCTTCATCTCTAGCACAGCCTTGATTTTTGACGGATTTGCCCTTAGCCCCTCTTGGGAGATCCAGTAGCCTAAAAACTTTCCCGAGGTCACAGCGAAGGTGCATTTTTGGGGGGTTAAGCTTTAGGTTGACCTCGCGAAGAAGGGAGAGCACAGTTCGGAGATCGGCGACACTAGTGCTCTCCTCCTTACTCTTCACCACTATGTCATCGACATAGACTTCCACTTCTTTCCCAATGTGGTTCTTGAATATTTTGTCTACCATCCTCTGGTAGGTAGCTCCTGCATTCTTCAGTCTGAATGGCATTTTGCGGTAGGCAAAGATGCCGAAGTCCGTGATGAATACTGTCTTTTCTGCGTCCTCGACATCCATCAGGACTTGGTGGTATCCCTTGTATAAGTCAAGGAAACTGAAAATTTTGTGACCGACCAGGGAGTCCACCTTTTTATCGATTTCGGGAAGAGGGTAGCAATCTTTGGGGCAGTGCTTGTTGAGATCGGTGTAATCAATGCACATGCGCCATCCTCCCCCAACTTTCTTGACCATTACCGGATTGGCTATCCAGGTCGGGTAGGTGACTTCAAACAGGATCCCCGCATCAAGCAACTGAGTCACCTCGGTCTTTATGACTTGATTTCGCTCAGCGGCGAAAGAGCGCTGCTTCTGTCGGTCTGACCTCGGGGTCGATCTTGAGCCGATGTGTGATGAGTTCGGGCGATACTCCTGTCATGTCTAATGGGGACCACGCGAAGACATCTCTATAGTCCTTTAGAAGCCGAATAACCTGTGCGCGAAGGTGAGGGTGTTCGTTCAGCCCAACTTTGACGACCTTAGTGGGGTCGTCATCGTATAGAACCACCTCTCTCTCTTCGGTAGGCGACGCCCTATTCGGCTCCTCGGAGTTCGTGTTGGTCCCTGGAAAGAGTAATTGGTGTATGGGGGGGGGGGGGGAATACACCAATAACCAACCGTTTTTGACTTTTGAAAATCAGGTCGATCTAAAGGTCGATTGTCAAGGTCGATCTTTATCAGAGACAGGTTGATCTATCAAGCTCGTTTGGGAACAAGCTTGATCTATCAAACTGTGCTTATGCGGAAGTTGGAGGTTGATTTACTCTTTGAAAAATCTTAAGGCTGGTGAACAGTTGCAGGTTGATGCGTGATATGCATGTTGATGCTCGTCAGTTTGATAATGAAATGTAAGGGAGATAAATAAAGAGAGAGAGAGAGAGAGAGAGAGAGAGAGACACCGCGATATAGCGTGGTTCGGAGCAACCCTCCTACGTCCACGTCAGGTCGACTCGACCTGAGAATCCCTTTATCTTTGGATTCAACCTCTCTCTTATTTATACTGACTGAGTATCAGTTCTAGATACAATCTAACCTGAAAATATCTAGACACGAGTTTTGGGTCGTGACCCTTACAACCTTTCGTACTAAAAAGTACAAACAATCTTTCACTAATTACAGAGCTTGACTAAACTCTACAATGGCGAAGAACACTGACAAACTTTCTAACTTCGAACTAGTCGGAGTAGAAGTTGTTGAACCAACGACAAGCAGCAGTGAACGCTTCGTCGTTGTGGTGTTTATCGGAATCGGAAACCTCTCTTCGTCAAGTGTTTGGGAAACTAATCGGATTTCGAACACTTGAATGGATATGAACTTGAGAGAGGTTTTGAGCAGAGATTTGGCGTTGATAGCTTGAGTTTCCCGTGTTTGAATCCGATAATGGCTGAAGTATTTATAGGCAGTTTTGAAAAACTAGCCGTTGGAGTCAGGCTGACGTGGCACTAGCCGTTGGAAGCTGACTCACTTCTAGCCGTTGGGAAAGTTCGTCCTTGCTGGCACTCGACGTGGCAAGGATCAGGTCGTGAAGCTCCATGAAGGCGGAGCATCGACCTTGATATAGAAATCCAGCACTTGAAATCTTCTAAGGCAGTGCAGGCTGGAGGCTTGAGAAGGGAGGTCGATAGACAGGCGGATATGCCAGTTCGATCCGAATGAGGCAGGTCGATCTATCAACCTTTCTCTTACAGGGTGGATCGAACTTGCATTTGAACATTAGAGAGCATTGACCTGCACTAACAGGTAGCAGGTCGATCTATCGGCCTTGACCCTAAACAAGTAAAATATGCCTAAGTGTGGTTTCGAAAAACATCATCAAAATCAAACTGCAAAGGGGTTCCCAACAATTTCCCCCTTTTTGATGATGTCGAAACAATACACTTTACAAATATTTCCTAAGATATAAAACAATTAAAAGATCGATTGACCATAAAGGTCGATAAGGAAATATAAGAAAGGAAGATAATAAAACAAAGTAAATAAAGCAGTAAAGGCAGATGCCTGGACAAAGAGATATTGTCATCAGGTCGAAAGATGATTTTTGCTTCATTAAGCTCGATAGCGAAATACATAGAGAATTTACAAGACGGGCTGAGAGCATAAATGAATAACAAAAACAACAAAATCATCTAACTACTGCCTCTTCTGCTGGGAACGAGCTGCCACTCGTTCTTCCTGGACCTGCTCCCTCGACTTCGACTGCATACTTGCGTAAATTCCATCCCTGATTCGGCGAAAGTTGGGATCGGAATTTGACACATTGACATTCAGGCCGATGGCGGTCTGTGCGATATATTGGTCGACTCGGGAGTAATCCAAGTACCCCGAATCACCAAGAAGCAAGGGCGTAAAATATTGCTTTGCTGGGGCCCTTATCATCGCACTGGCCTCTGCAGCCTTTTTCCGAAGCTCACCAATGAAGTCTTGGTAAGGGAATTTAAGCATGTAGGCTGCATAGGCGTCATCAGCGTCGGCAGGAAGGGAGGGGTCCTGGATCCAGTAGTGGAGGAGGATGAAGCAGCTGTTGAGTTCCCGCAGCAGGGCGTTCTGCCTTTCGTCGAGCCACTCGACGGCCTGCTGCTGGACTCCAGCGCTCAAAACGAGGGCGGACTGGCTGATCCAATCCTTCTCCCTCTTCTTCCTTTCTTCCTCAGCCCGGCGCTTGGCAATGAAGCGCCGCTGCTCTTCAGGATCCACAGCCTGCTCTGGCGTCGCACCAGCTAGATGCATGGCAGTTATTAGCTCGGCCTGCTTTGCCAATCGAGCTTTGGCAGCGGCGGCCTCGGCAGCGGCGGCAGCAGCAATAGGATCGGCCTGGGAGGCGACGTCCTTGGAGGAAGCGGCCTGGGAAACAGGCTTCTTTTGAGGAGGAGCCACGGAAGGTGAAGGAATTTTGGATTTGTGGGTCTTCTTCTTCCTGGCGGCGGCGGCGGCTCTATCTTCTTCCCCCTTTTCGACATCATCAGTCAAGGCTTTGATGAGGGAAAGAAGAGTCGCATCCTCCTCCTGCAGCTTGGTCACAGCATCCCTCATCTCCTGTTGACCATTGAGAAGGGAGGAGAGAGTGCCGTGAATGGCGTTGATTTGCGTGTTGGAGGTCGATGCCGAGTTGGTGATTGAAGAGGTCAGATTGGTTACTCGCTCATCGACCTTGGCCAAGTCCTCCAACACTTCCCCGATCTGGTCGCAGGACGCCATGTTTAGTTCCTCGAGCTGGACAGGCAGGAGCTTGTCAGTATATTCCTTCAGTAACTTCACGGCAAAGTCCGTGACACGCTCCCTGGCAGCTTCATCGGCCTGGATCTTGGCATCTTTCACAATATCGACCCGGGCCTCTGCTACAGCCTGCTTGATTTGCTCGGGAAGGCTGATGATGATGGACTCGAGCTTGGCAGAAATGGTATCGAGTACGACCTCCACATCAACCTTCGAAATTTTGGGAGACGGAGTAGCAGCATCAAGAAGCTGATCACCACCCTCATTCCTGGGTGGAGATTGCTCCGGAGTTTGAATCGTATCAAACTCGTCTCCGACGTCTGCGGCGGAGTTGTAGAGAGCACGAGAGTGCAAGTAGAGAGGGCGAAGGTCGATACCCAGAATCTTGGCCTCGACCTTCATGCGGCGCAGCACTAGAGATTGGAAATTTGAAGCCACATCCTCCACACTGTAGAAGCCGAACTCCGCTTCCAGCGCCAACTCCTCGACCTTCAGGTCGTCGAGGGTAACGACCTGTAGCAAGGCCTCAAAGACGTAATAATAACTCGACTTACAAACCAGATAGAACTGGAGGCGAGTAGCAAGGTCGAGGGACTTTGGGAGTTGAGCTATCCCCGGCATCAGGTCGATAACCTTCAGCTTGGCCTCGGCCTTCATGGCGGCCACCTGGGAGTGAGCAGCAGACATCGGCTGCTCAGAGAATGGCTGGATCGGCAGCACGATGTCTTCCTCCACGGGCACATGCCGAAGGGGGGAAGACTGAGAATCTTCCGCAGTGAGATCCTGGATCTCTGCAGATCCAGCACGTTGGACTGGGGGGGACCTCACAGGTGAGGGAACAACGACCTGAGGAGAAGGTGCAGGGCGTTGCTTCGAGGCGGACGGCTCGGCGGCAGAACGGACTGGAGATGTCCGTTCGGCTGAATGAGAGGGCGATGGAGAGGGCGATGGCTCCCTGTGAGGTGCAGATTCCTCGAACTGCACGGGGAGAATCTTGTGAAGCGGTCTGGCCGGTTCTCCGGAGGCCGACTGCGTCCTCCGTGGAGGAGTCTTCTTCACAGGTTGAGACTTCTTGGCAGGGCGAGAGGGAACCAGCTCGACATCGGCCTTTCTTTTCTTTTGTGTGGGTCGAGCTGGGATCCTCCAACCGACCTTGGATTCGCCGGTCTTGGCGAGGTGCGCCCTGACATTGTCTGGGGAGTTATAGTAAATCTGCGGCGCCACCCCAATCGCCATCTCCAGTTGGTGGAGATCTTTTGGAATAAACAGAGGGGGGAAGGCCGGCTCATTGGACCATTTCCTATTTTTGAAGAAGGAAATGATAATGCAGGTGGCCTTCGTCCCAAGGCGAATCGGCCTTTTCTCGTTGTGGAGAGACACTTTCACTACGGCCTCTCCCTCTGTCTCGCAGACGATCTGCCTGGCTTCTTCCCAGAGCAGGGAGACCATCAACTTGGCCCAACTAATGGGCAGGTCGAGGATTACGGCCGCCAAAATCTGAAACTTGAATGGGGTGACCTGGTCGTAATTCCCGATGTGCCCTAAGAAGCACTTCTGCACGAAGTCCATCAAGAGGCGGTATTTGGGACGGAGCTCGTTCCTCTTGAAGGAAATTGGCACATACTGCCTTTGCTCAATCAATACTCGGTCTGCAACCTGCTGCAGTTGATCCCGAGAGATTTCGGAGAGCAGCATCGTCCCTCCCTCCCCAATTCCGAATGCAGCCTTCACCGCATCAAGGACGTTGATGGTGTGCATAGCATTCTGGGTTCCAAGGGAGACGGTGTGGGTAGACACTGAATCGCCTTCATTCCAATTGTAGAAGAAAGCACCCACAAGCTTGGGAAGACTTTTCGCCGGCCGGGTGGAGATGATTTGGTGGAATGGGAAGCATGTCTCCACCAGGGCGAACATGGAATCAAGATCGGGAAAACCGAAGTTTTCGCGCACCATGTAGGGCTCGAATTTGATGCGAGCCTTCAAGTATTCTTCGATTTCAACCCACTGCATTTCCTTTCGACCGGAGGTCGACGTTTGTGCCATGGATGCTGGTTTTCTGCAATAAGACAGATAGATTAGTAATCAAGCACTCTTGATGAAAGATGAAAGTAAAGATATCAAAAGGCACAAACCACGGTGATGGTTTTTGTGCAACGAGTGAAAGGCAGTAACCAGCAGTTGAATAAATGAACACGACGGCGGCGGTGATTTTTGCAGAGAGAAAATTAGGTTTTTGCAAAGAAGATGATGAGAGTAAGTAATGTTTTGAAAACGGAAAAACTGCATGCCATATATATATATATATTTCGAACGGTTGTGATTGTTCGAATTTGAAAAGGTTAAAGTTTTCCCTCTCACCCACGACCACACGATTAGAGCGCGTGGAATGTGAAACGGTTCACATCCGCGCGTGGGTTAAAGGAAACGTGCGTTAAACAGCACTTTTTCAGAATAGTGGCAGGGAATTAAATGTAACATTGGTCAATGTGTCAATATTTGACACTTGACTAGATGTGTTACAAAAATGGTAATCATTACTCCCTTTTTCCTTATTTTCTGCAAAACAGCAGATCACTAAATAATGAAACACATTGAGAATTAAATATCAATAATTGAAAGAATTCAATGCATATTGAAGAAGTTATATGTAAGGCAAAAGGGTGATACTGCCCTTTTGATTCTTCCTTCATTAATGCGGGTGGCATTCAGGTTGGTATCAGCCTGATGATATCGGCCTTGTGATAGGGAACGGCCTGTCGAGATGAACGGCCTGGACTTGTGATATCGACCTGGCGAGGTGAGACAGCCTGGATTTATGATATCGGCCTGGTATTCATCGGCCTTTGTTCCCCCTCAAATGATGGATCATTTTGGGCAAGTGTTCCCCCTCAATTGAGGAACACAGGTCGATCTGTTGAATAGTCATCGGCCTGTTAATAGAGAAACGGCCTGTTGATAGACACGGCCTGTTCATTTGGAAATGACATGCCAGGTTGTGATATCGGCCTGTTAGAGTAACGGCCTGTTGAGTCATGATCGTCCTGTTGATTAGCTGACGGCCTGTTCCCCCTTAATATCGGCCTGTCTAATTAGAAACGGCCTGTAGAGAGAAACCGGCCTGCGTAGACTATAAACGGCCTGCTTGTTGGTCCCGATTGTTGGTTCCGAACAAGCTTTCGAAAAAGATGACAGACAGTTTGGAAGATGACGGCCTGAAGGCTTACGATCGGCCTGTTGATTCAACATTTAATAACCCTAGCTTTCCACATAGCATTTTGAATCTTTCTTCAGCTAGGGGTTTGGTTAAGATATCAGCTCGTTGAATGTCAGTGTGTATCTTCTCAATAACCACATTCTTCTTTTCCACGTGATCACGAATAAAGTGATGTCGAAAATCCACGTGCTTGTATCTTGAATGAAGAACTGGATTTTGAGTAATGGCGATGGCACTCGAGCTGTCACAGAATATTGGCACTTCACTGACTTCAACTTCATAATCTTTGAGTTGTTGTTTGATCCACAAGATTTGTGCACAACAACTTCCTGCGGCCATGTACTCGGCCTCTGTGGTGGAGGTGGCTACTGAAGTTTGTTTCTTTGAAAACCAAGAAATCAGCTTGTTTCCAAGAAAGTGGCAAGTACCCGAGGTTGATTTCCTATCGAGCTTGCATCCTGCATGATCAGAATCTGAATAACCTGTAAGCTGCAAATTATCATCACAAGGATACCAAAGACCTAAATTTGTGGTTCCTTTGATATATCGAAGAATTTTCTTTGCTGCTTCCAGGTGGGATTCCTTCGGATTAGCTTGAAATCTAGCACACACTCCAACTGCAAAAGTGATATCAGGTCGACTAGCAGTTAAATAAAGCAATGAACCAATGATACCCCTGTACTGAGTTATGTTGGCAGGTTTTCCTTCGGGATCCGGGTCGATCTTCCCACTAGAGAGCATTGGTATTTTGACGGGCTTGATGTCTTTGACACCAAACTTGTCAACCAGCTCGTGTGCGTACTTTGTTTGGCTAATGAAGATTCCTTCATCAGACTGCTTAACCTACAATCCTAGAAAGAAATTCATTTCCCCCATCATAGACATTTTATATTTTTCTGTCATGAGGTTACCAAATTTTTCGCATAAAATAGGAGATTTAGATCCAAAAATAATATCATCAACATAAATTTGTACTAAAAGGATATGTTCATTCACTTTGATAGTGAATAGCGTCTTGTCGACTGAACCACGCTTGAATCCTGATTCGATGAGGAAGGATGATAGCGTCTCATACCAAGCTCGAGGAGCTTGCTTAAGTCCGTAGACGGCCTTGTGCAGTTTGTAGACTTTGCTCGAATCACCCTCCTCGAATCCAGGAGGTTGTTCCACATAGACTTCCTCTTCGAGAACGCCAATGAGGAACGCACTTTTAACATCCATCTGGAAGACGTTGAATCATTGATGAGCGGCATAAGCTAGAAACAGCCTTATAGCTTCTAATCTTGCAACGGGGGCAAACGTCTCATCATAATCGATTCCTTCTTGTTGACAGTAACCCTTTGCTACCAGTCGGGCTTTATTTCTGACAACTTCTCCAGATTCATCTCTCTTGTTTTTGTAAACCCATTTGACTCCAATGACGCCCTGATGATAAGGACGATCAACTAGAGACCATACTTCATTTCTCTTGAATTCATTGAGTTCTTCTTGCATGGCTTGAATCCAGTCAGCATCACGAAGAGCTTCAATGGCATCTTTGGGTTCTATTCGAGAGAGATAGCAGCTTAATAGCGCACTTTCACCAATCGTCCTTCTTGTCCTTACTCCTTGGTTTGGGTTCCCAACAATGAGCTCTTTTGGATGAGCATCGATCCAACGTCTGCGTCGAGCTCTTTCTTCATTTGAAATGATTGGATCGGGCTCATTAATGGGTTCGTCAAACTCCGGATGAGTCGAAGGTTGATCAGTGGGCACGTGCTGTTGCTCGGGCTGTTGATCAGGCTGTTGTTCGGCCTGGATGTTGAGCTGCTCCATTGTACTATCGAGCTGCTCGATTTGGGATGTAAGGTCGTGAACAGCATCAGTCTGGGGGACTGAGGGAGGGGGATCAGCCTGGTTAAGTCCTGCTGAGGTATTACAGCTCGAAGCATCATTTGCATCACTTCCCCCTTGCTGTGTGACCCTAGGATCAGATTGATCCTCTTCCTCTAGATCATTTGGAGTCCATACTAGCAGATCGTCAATGGGGGAGTTAGACGGCCTGTTAGTAGCGGACTGATCTGGACCTGTACTTGATTCTCTGTACAGACAAGTAGATTCATCAAACACAACACGAGGTGTTACCTCCACAACTAGGGTTTTCTTATTAAAAACTCTATAAGCTTTGCTAACCTCTGAGTATCCTAAAAATACTCCTGGATCGGCCTTGCTATCAAAAGTCTTTAATTGAGATTTCCCATTGTTATGAATGTAACACAAGCACCCAAAAGCTTTAAAATACTTTAACCTGGGGAGCTTGTTGTTCCACAGCTCGTATGCAGTCTTTCCATGTCGGGTAGTGATGATCGACCTGTTTTGGGTATAGCAGGCTGTGTTAACGGCCTCTGCCCAAAACTTCTTTGGAAGGTTGGTTTCATCCAACATGGTACGAGCTGCTTCCTTCAACGACCTGTTACGGCGTTCCACTACGCCGTTTTGCTGAGGTGTACGAGCTGCTGAAGTTTGATGATGAATTCCACTCTTTGTGCAATATTCTTCGATCATTGCATTGATAAATTCGGTGCCTCGATCTGATCGAATGGAGATGATGGATTTCTCCTTTTGATTGCACAGTTTGCTCAGCAACGCAGGTAGCTTCTCCAACGTCTCCTTCTTTTTATACATGAAAGTAACCCACGTAAATCTAGAATAATCATCTATAATAACGAGAGCATATTTTCTACCGTTTATACTCAAGGGAGTGACTGGACCGAAGAGGTCGAGATGGAGAAGCTCAAGAATTCGATTTGAAGCTTGAGCCGTCACACTTGGAAAGGATGATCTTGTTTGCTTTCCAGCTTGACAGGCTTTGCAGATGTGATCTCGATCGAAGACTTGATCTGGCAGGTCGTTCACCAGCTTGTTGCGTGCGAGCTTGTTGATGGCCTTGAAGTTCAAATGACTCAACCGCTTGTGCCACAGCCAACTTGTCTCGAAATCAGCCTTTGTGACCAGGCAGGTCTCTATCCAATCATTGCATTGAACAATGTAGAGTCTATCCTGCAAGATTCCGGTAAGAAGTATTTCTCCTTCCTCATTTTTCACAAGACATTTGTTAGCTGTGAATTCTACTCGTTTACCACTCGAGCAGAATTGCGACACAGAGAATAGGTTATGATTAAGACCTTCAACATAAGAGACGTTAGAAATAGTTGTTTTACCAACTTTTAGATCGCCCTGGCCTCTCGTAAGTCCCTTAGAATTTCCTCCAAAGGTTACAAGTGGCCCGTCTCGTTCTTGATAATTTGATAGTAGCGTTTTGTCACACGTCATGTGCTTTGAGCATCCACTATCAATGATCCATACAGCTCCACGAGCTGCTTGGCTCCTTCTTTGAGCCTTCCCAACCTGCAATTAGTTAAGCTTAGCGACCCATTTGAGATTGGGTGCTACATCGGTTGCGGGAACGGCCTTTGGGACCCAGATTTGTTTTGCCGGTCTGCTTCTATCCGAGGCTGAGGACGAGGCAGTTGCGGTCTTGGGTTTGGGAGCCTTTGATTTCTTCGAGCGAGGGCGACGAGGTTGATTGGAGTGTTCTTCATAGAACCCAGGCTGATACTGCCAGTCTTGAAAATTTGACTGTTGAGGATAGTGGCAGTAGCACTCTTGATAATCCGGGTAGAAGAACTGAGGATGATACGGCCTTTGATAGAACTGGCCTCCGTATCGCCCTTGATGAACAACCTGTTTTTGATAGGTGGGGGCAGGTCGACGTTGCTGGGCAGGTCGACTCTCTTTCTTTTGAGGAACAGGCTGTTCCTTCTTTTGTTGCTTTAAGAGGATGACTTGGGGCTGTCGAACTGGATTCTTCAGCTTGACCATCTTATCTGGGAGAGCTTGATGAGCTTTCCGAACACTCTTCGATTTAGGCTGCGCTTTCACGAACGTGATCTCGCAGTCTTTGTCCTTGCTTTCCTTGGATTTTCCCTTAAATCCAATACCAGAGTGATCGCGCGGATTGCGTTGCATGGATTGGACTTCTTCTAACTTCTTTCCGCTTTTCTTCAGCTGACTCAAAGTGAGTTGAAGTTTTTCTTCCTTTTTCACGAGGAGTTCGTATCGATTTACCAAGTCAGCCAACTTTGATGTAAGGCTGTGTATTTCAGCATCTTTGGCTTTAAGGGACTCGTCCTTCTTGAGCTCCCTGGTATCGAACTCCTTGACCCGTAAAGTCAATTCTTCAACCTTTGACTTTAGGGCTTCGATCTCCCTTTCTTTTTCTTCAGCATAGGGAGTGAACCTTTCTTCTAATGCTAGCTTATATTTTTCATTTTTGTCCAATAGCTCAGCATTATCTTCAACGACCTCTTTGAGTGTCTCCACGAGATCGGCATAATCATCGAGCTGTTTCTTGATTTCTTCCCAAGATACAGCCTCGGATAGTTCTTCACCTTCATCTGCACATTCATCGTCAGAGAAAGAAAGTGAAATAGGTTGAGAACTACCTTTGAAGATCCCGCGGTTTGTTGGAGTTCTCCAACAAAGCACTCTTCATCATCACTTTCGTCGAAAGCGATGTAACCCTCGTCATCACTTGACGAGCTGTCTGAGAGATGAGCTTCCTTTGTTTCTTCGGCAATCATGGCAGCTCGTTGTTCTTTGAGCTTCTTATCGCGCTTTGCACGGAGCTCGTCTCTCTCGGCCTTTGTCAGATCTGGACAATCGGTCTTGTAGTGACCTGGCCTGCCACAACCAAAACATCCACCCTCGGGTGTGTTAGAAGAATTGAAGGTTGAGGGTTTACCTTCTCCCTTTTTGTCAGGGCGGTCGTGGTTGCGGTTTGAGAAGTTTCGCTTGTTGTCACGATAGAACTTTTTGTATTTGACAACCTTCCCTAGGAGCTTCTCATTTCTCCTAGCAGCTAGAGCATAGTCGAGAGTTATCTTCTCGAACTTCTTGACGATGGATTCGTCAATCGTGCTTGGGGTAGCAGCAGAGGCTGAGTCGGCCTTGAAAGCTACCTCTTTGTCGTTCTTTTCATCAGCCTTCTTGCTGGTGAAAGGCTGTGTTGATCCATGGATGCGGATCATCTCATATTCATTTCCGACAAGAATGTCGAAAAGATCTTCGGTGGTGAGAGAGTTGAAATCCGAACGGGCTGGATGCATGGCGGCATATACGTGCCAATTTGCGGGAAGGGCACGTATCACTTTAAGATTCTTCTCGCGCTGCGTATATTTGTATGGGTTGATTGCAGCGACTTCGAGAATAATCTCGGTGAAGCGAATTTTCATTGCTTCTATGGTTTCACCCGAAACCATCTTGAAGTCATCGAACTTGCTGCACGCCATGGACAGCTTGTTCTCTTTCATTTCCTCTGAACCAAGGCTGATGGACCGGAGGGTGTCCCACATTTCTTTGGCGGTTTCAAGATTTCGAATCTTGGCCAGGTAGACGCCCTTCACGGTGCTGGAAATTAGTCCCTTTGCGTAATCATCGAGGCTGGCCTCCTTCCTTTCCTCAGTTGTGTAGTCGCGAGGATTTTTGAGGACTTTCTCGTATGTAGCCTCCCCGGGGGCTGTTCCATCCACAATAATCTTCGCTGCATAAATGGGGGAGGGACCATTTTCGATAATATCCCACATAAGGACATGATGTGCCTTGAGACACATCTTGATTCGGAAGCTCCAGTCTTCATAGCCTTGAATGGAAAAGTCTTCACATACCCTGAGAAGAGAAGCCTCCATAGCAAATAATATGATATGAATGAATGAAAAAGATTTTTCTAAAGGATCGGTTCAAAATGACCAAAAGTTTGATAAAGAACTTTTAGTATGCAAAGCAGCGGTCAAAAGAACCACTGCTCTGATACCACTTGTTGGTCCCGGGAAAGAGTAATTGGTGTATGGGGGGGGGGAATACACCAATAACCAACCGTTTTTTACTTTTGAAAATCAGGTCGATCTAAAGGTCGATTGTCAAGGTCGATCTTTATCAGAGACAGGTTGATCTATCAAGCTCGTTTGGGAACAAGCTTGATCTATCAAACTGTGCTTATGCGGAAGTTGGAGGTTGATTTACTCTTTGAAAAATCTTAAGGCTGGTGAACAGTTGCAGGTTGATGCGTGATATGCAGGTTGATGCTAGTCAGTTTGATAATGAAATGTAAGGGAGATAAATAGAGGAGAGAGAGAGAGAGAGAGAGAGAGAGAGAGAGAGAGAGAGAGAGAGAGACACCGCGATATAGCGTGGTTCGGAGCAACCCTCCTACGTCCACGTCAGGTCGACTCGACCTGAGAATCCCTTTACCTTTGGATTCAACCTCTCTCTTATTTATACTGA
Organism: Thymus mandschuricus; assembly: GCA_029379335.1. NCBI lineage: Eukaryota > Viridiplantae > Streptophyta > Magnoliopsida > Lamiales > Lamiaceae > Thymus > Thymus mandschuricus. The sequence goes on along the minus strand of CM057079.1, from coordinate 30,372,623 downwards.
CTGAGTATCAGTTCTAGATACAATCTAACCTGAAAATATCTAGACACGAGTTTTGGGTCGTGACCCTTACAACCTTTCGTACTAAAAAGTACAAACAATCTTTCACTAATTACAGAGCTTGACTAAACTCTACAATGGCGAAGAACACTGACAAACTTTCTAACTTCGAACTAGTCGGAGTAGAAGTTGTTGAATCAACGACAAGCAGCAGTGAACGCTTCGTCGTTGTGGTGTTTATCGGAATCGGAAACCTCTCTTCGTCAAGTGTTTGGGAAACTAATCGGATTTCGAACACTTGAATGGATATGAACTTGAGAGAGGTTTTGAGCAGAGATTTGGCGTTGATAGCTTGAGTTTCCCGTGTTTGAATCCGATAATCGCTGAAGTATTTATAGGCAGTTTTGAAAAACTAGCCGTTGGAGTCAGGCTGACGTGGCACTAGCCGTTGGAAGCTGACTCACTTCTAGCCTTTGGGAAAGTTCGTCCTTGCTGGCACTCGATGTGGCAAGGATCAGGTCGTGAAGCTCCATGAAGGCGGAGCATCGACCTTGATATAGAAATCCAGCACTTGAAATCTTCTAAGGCAGTGTAGGCTGGAGGCTTGAGAAGGGAGGTCGATAGACAGGCGGATATGCCAGTTCGATCCGAATGAGGCAGGTCGATCTATCAACCTTTCTCTTACAGGGTGGATCGAACTTGCATTTGAACATTAGAGAGCATCGACCTGCACTAACAGGTAGCAGGTCGATCTATCGGCCTTGACCCTAAACAAGTAAAATATGCTTAAGTGTGGTTTCGAAAAACATCATCAAAATCAAACTGCAAAGGGGTTCCCAACAGTTCGGTAATTGCTATGCTTGGGGCAATTGGGGCGGTGCCCCTTGCCCTTTGAGCGCCACATGCAGGCACTCCCTTGCCACTTTCTGATCGCCCCGGATCACAGCTACCCCTCCCTTAGTTGGGATCTTCACAGCTAGGTGGTATGTGGAGCAGATCGCTCTGACCGCATTCATCCAAGTGCGGCCTAGGATTATGTTGTACGGGGACTTAGCTTCTACCACTACGAACTCGGTCACATGAGTGGTGCTTCTTGGTCCTTTCCCTACCGTGACAGGGAGCTCGATTGTTCCTAGGGGATGGGTTTCTTCTTGGGCGAAACTCCTCAGTGGCCGTGTAGTCGGCATAACCTTTGACTTGTCCAGCTCCATGCCATCGAAGCAGTGTTTGAACATGATATTCACCGATGCTCCGGTGTCGAATTGAATTCTCTTAATCAACTTGTTGGCCACCACGGCTTCGATGACGATGGCGTCGGAGTGCGGCACCATGGGGGGTACTGGGTCTTCGACCGAAAAGGTCACGGCCTCTTCTACCTTGAACCTTTTACTGGCGGGCTCCCTGTTCGGGAGATTTCGTGCTCCATTCTTGAGGGACGACTTAGTTTGTCCCTTGGTGAGCTCGGAGATCGTGGCGACAATCCCGTCATACTGATAGTCCCCGTCTTCATCGGCATCGTCCTCACTGTGCTTAGCTTTTTTCTCGGCTTCCGAACTGCAACTTCCTCCTTTATACTGCCTTTTCTTTTTTTGATTTCGAGGGGCGTCTACCTGATTGACCCCCGCACTTCAGTCTTGGTATTTCTTGAGCTGGCCACTGCAAACTAGGCTCTCGATGTCCTGAGCTAGGTTCCTGCAGTTCTCCGTCTCGTGCCCGTAATCCTCGTGGAACTAGCAATATTTGTTCTTTGACCTCGGCTTGCCATCTTCTCGCATCGGCCTAGGTCTCTCGAACAGGTTTGCGTGCAACTCGAGGATTTCGGTCCTCGGTTTGTTCAAAGGAGTGAACTGTGGAGTGGACCGTTGTGCGGACTGGGACATCGGCGGGCCCCGTTGCTGCATTGGATTCTGCCGAGGTCCGAGACGAGACTCAATCGGACCCCGCTGAATTCACTCCATCACACCTTTCCGAGGTGCGTCTTCCTTCTTTTTTGAGGTTTCGATTCGGTCCCCCTCCCTTCGACGCCTGGCTGCCTCATCTATCTTGGCGAATTTGTCTGCTATGGCCCACAGTTCGGTAGTAGTCTTTGGTTCCTTCGCCAGAATCTCCCTGTAGAGCTGGTCCGAACTGATGGCGTTTTGGAACGCCGAGATGATGAGGAGATCGTTGGTGCAGCGAGTCGACAAGCACTCCCTGTCGAACCGGGTCATGAAATCTTGCAGTGCTTCACCTCGGCCCTGCTTCACAGTCAGCAGATGGGCTGGAGTGTGTCTCACCTCGGTACGCTGGGAAAAGCTCCTAGCGAACACATTCATCAGATCGGCGTACGATCTGATCGACCCGGAGGCAGACTATCGAACCATTCCCGCGCATTATCAACCAGCAATTCGGGGAATAGCTTGCACATGTGAACACTCCCTAGGTTTTGGTTCAACATGCTGTACTTGAACTGGCTAAGGAAGTTGCTCGGATTTCCCACTCCATTGTATGCCTTGATCTTTGGCACCGTATACCCAAGGGGCATGGGAGTGTTAAGGATTTCCTCCGAGAGCGGACTGATAATCTGACCAAGCGCGTCGAAAATCTGTGCTCCCCCAGCCAGGTGTCCTTGAGGTGCGCCATAGGGTGGTGCAGTTGTGTAGTTCGTCTGGACTACGTGAGAGTTCGGCTGGACCAAGTGGGAGCTCGGCTGGACCAAGTGGGAGTTCGGCTGGGGGTGTATCTGGGTCTGCCCACGGACTTGCTGTAGATAATTGCGCAAGTCCTGTCCTCCGGGTCTCTGCGGGATCCCCTGGCCGAACTAAGGGGCTCCCTGCGCACCGGTGTACTGGTTGAGGAACTCGCGCCCCGATGCCGTGGTGAGATAGTTTCTTAGCAACTCCTTGATCCCGGGAAGAGGAGGAGGGGCTGCGGAGTTCGGCTGTATGACCGGAGAGAGACGAGCGGCTAAGCTCGGTCGGATGACCGGATATTGATGTAGTATCGCTTCCGGACCGAACAGCTCGCGCTCCCGGTTTGCTGTGAGGTCCTCCACATGGCCTTCTGGTGTCTGATGAGCCTGCGGTCCTAGACGCGAGCTCACGGGAGCTCGGTGTGACTGGACTGGTGCTTGCGAGGATGGGGGTACCACCGTGTTATCCGCAGCGCTCTGCTGGCCGGAGTTTGGGACCTCCGGGATCTCTCCAGTTCCGGTTCGTTCGTTAGCATGGGCGTCATTGGGCTGTTCCGCGCCCACCGCCGAGGCTGGTTCCTCAGGTTGTCTGCGGCGGGGGGTTCCTAGCAGCAACTAGTTCCCGTGCGGCATGGCTGGTGATTTTGAGCAGCAAGAATCGAAAATCCGAACACGAATCAGATTCCCACAGACGGCGCCAGTGATGAACCTTCGATTCGCAGCCCAAATAGAATGAGAGATTATATGTGGTTTGTATGCGGAAGTAAAAAGAGACACAAGATTTACGTGGTTCGATCGGTGTGATCTACGTCCACGGGGAGGAAAAGGGGTATTCTTTGTATTCAAAATAGCGTAAGTGTTTACAATACAATCGATTCTCCTATTTATAGATGAAATGAATGACGGTTGTGAAGGTGGGAACGTGGAGGTGTGGACAGTTTCCTGGCTCCGGTTTCTTCTCCATCAACCCACGTTCTTGACTTTTAGGGCTCAACTCCCTGGGCCTGCTGGGCTTGTACCGATCTGGGCCTACTGGGCTTGTGCCGAACTGGGCCTACTGGGCTTGTGCCGGACTGGGCCTATTGGGCTTTTGGGCCTAGGGAGATAGGCCATTTCCTATCAGCTACTAAGCAATTATCAAGTGTTTACTATTTTACTTCCGTTAAAGTGTTGGAACATTGCACGTATATTGCTATGTCTTTTAAGAGTTGTTTTAAAAGGTGAAACTTGACCGGTTTGATTTATTTAATGGTTCAAAAGTGGCTCAAGTATTTTAGGGAGATTCCGGATGTGTTTTTGCTTACTAAGTGTTTGGATCCTAAATGGAGATATGATGGTGTTTGTCAAATGCTTTCTATTTATTATGATGTTTTTTAGAAAATTGGACATGAGTGTTGTTGTAATTGATGGTGAACGAATCTTCTTTGATCTTCCTAATGTTGATCAAATCAATGATAATCTAAATAGGAGTTTGAAAAATATTTATGAAGAATACAATTCGGTGCATGGTAGAGACGATTCTAGCAACTTCAGTGCTTCTTCTAATTTTTCTATGTTGTCTTCATTTTATTTACCTTTTATGGATCCAATGGATCCCTTAGTTCAACAAATGCAAGGTATGTACAATACTAGAACCTATGAACTTCCAAGGGGCCAAGGTAATAGTGAATTGAATATATTTTTGCAATCTCGTTTTATTTATGGTGTTTAAGATAGTGTTCCATTGATCGATGTGTTGCGGTGGTGGTCGAAGGGAGCGGAGTTCCCAATACTCTCTATCATGGCGAAGGAGTTATTCACCGTCCCGACATCTACCGTGTCCGTTGAACAAGCCTTTAGCATCGGAGGTCTCATGCTATATCAAAGAAGATCAACCATGAAGCTGGAAAACATTGAAGTTACCATGTTGCCTGATGATTGGTGTAAGGCCGAATTTAGAACTAAAGAACTGGAGTGGGATGATTGAAATGAGAGCGACACGGAAGCCTTCACCGAATCGGATCGATCTCAATCTGGTAGAGAGTAGAAAAATCATTTCAATGTAAAAGAACTACGTGGACTTTGATTACTCTATGAATTAGAGGATACGTAGGCAACTCAATTTTTAAAGAAAATTGAGCTCAAGTCCCTTATTAAAATTATTTTTTCCTTTCAATGTCAACAACTCAACATCTTATTCCTTATTGTAGTGTCAAATTTCTTAAATTGAACTTAAGTTATTTCTTCTAATTGTTTCATTATCAATGCAAAATATAACTTAGAATTTATTACAATTTAATGAGTTATTTTAAGTTTTAAAAAATCCAAAAAACTCAAAATTAACATACTCCATTCGTCCTCCATTTATGATTTATTGACACTATTACTATATCGGGATGTCCTCCATTTACTGAGCCTTTCCGGTTTAAGACGTAGGTTCCACAATCACTTTAACACTTTATTCATCTACTTTTTACTAATACTTTAATATTTTAATACTATTATAAAAACCAAATGGACCCACAATTATTCAACTTTTTCACTTTAACACATTAATTTATTACTTTATTATCAAAATGCAAAAAAACTTGTGCCCAAATGTGAAGGTCAATAAATAGAGGACGGAGGGAGTATATAAATTAACATTTTCTATTTATAAGAAAATTATAATAATAAGAACTAAAAGTATAAAATTTATAAGCATTAGAGGGGGGGGGGGGGGGGGGGGGGGGAGAAGAAAGAAAAAGCTCTCAAAAGCCGAGAGCAAACTCCCCCTCCCCTTTTTTCCCCCTGTGTTTGGAGCCCAATTGCCCAACCAAAACAACAGCCCCAAAAGCACCCACGGTCCTGCCCGCCGGTTAGAACTCGGCCCGGAACCGGCGATCCAAAGCCCGGTCCAGGACTGCCGCCTTCTTCACCGGTTCGGGCTCAGTCCGACCTTCTCAGGCCTGTGGCCCGGCTGGCCTAGGCCCGAAACCGGCGGTCAAATGTAGGAAGGAACTTGAAGGACGGAGGGAGTATTCGTTATCTCAATACCCCTGACTTATGCGCTCAATTTTATCCCACAGTTGAGGTAACAGTAATAATTTAGGAAATTGAAGCATTTTGTCTCATCTAAACTTTTGAACATATTTACTTTTAATATGCTGGAGTTGCTATCATCGAGATTTGAATATATGACACCAACGTCAACAAAAAAAGCTCTATACCATGACATAATTTTGTCTTATTTAAAAGTTCAAATTTGTAGGGAGGGATAAAATCTATTAATTTACCTTCATCTCAATCATTGTTATATACAGTACATGACTCTTAAAAAAAAATTCTACAAAAAATTAACAATTATAAATATGAAAATTATTAACATGACACTAGTTTTGTTAACTCTGAATCGAACGTCGGTTAAAATGGTTAAACCATGAACTGTTCATAAGTTCGATTTATAATTTTTTGTGATTATTTTTATTTTGGCCTGTTCAATCACAATTTATTCGGGAAAATATGAACTAGAGGCCATGTCGATTCGACCTCCTCTTTACTTTTTAAAATAGTGCCTTATAGTATCAAATGAGCATTTGACACGATAAATATATCGAAGAATTGAAAATTGAGTAAGAAAGCGTTTTCCATTTTTACTCCTACGCAGTATTGATAATTGGGCGTGAACTTCGAGGGTGGATGAGCTTATTAATTAATTAATAACACAGAGAATTAAGAAATACTACTCCTAGTAAAGCGTTGGCGCCAAAAAAGTCCAAAGATGAAATTCCACGTTATGCCGTTAACGGTCACACTTTGTAATATTCTAGTGAATTCCCACGCACACAGTGCGCACACACTCACACGCGCAATTATTTAATTATAATCAAATTAAATAAAGGGGCAAAACACGCAAGGAATTATCCCTTCCTATTATGCGAATATGCCCCCTTCTCCTCGCTTATCAACCCAACTGTAATAGCTGCTTGTTGGGAAACGTGAACGCCTTTCGCTCCTCCAAAAACCAAACACGACAGAGAAACTAGAGAGAGAGAGAAACGATTACGCAGGCGAAGGCCGCATTTTTGACACTAGAGTTCAAGCTCACACTATCTCTGGTAAAGCCACTCTTTCTAATCGATGTTTTCTTGTGCAAGATTGAATCTTTTCTATACTCGCTTCTTGAAATTTCATTGATTTTCTATGGGAAAAGATGAGAACTTTTGAATTTGGCAAACTGTATGCTTATGTTTGGATAACGAATTCGGTTCATTCTCTCTCTCTCTCTAAGTATTCTCTATTTTGGGAAAATCTTGTTCTGTTTTGGGTTTACTCTTATTATTAGTATGTATAAATTTCTCGATTTATTCGTCAATTTATCAAAATCCCAGCTTGTATTAATAGAATATGATATGAACAAAAAAAATATTCAGATGCAGGGTTTGATTATTTTGATTGCCACTATCGTTTGCTTTATATGTACCGATTCTTGCGTTTGCGATTTATAAATAGATCATCTTTGATGATTGAGTATTGGAAGAAATCATGTTTCTCAGAGCAAACTTGATTGGGATTGACGAACTTGATTCATTTCATTATTTTATATCTTATATATTCAAGAAATGTTTCAAGTTCGTTGCGACGAAGGAAGTGTATATCTACTTTGGATAATCCTATCCTATCATCTCATTGATGCTCCCTCTTTATCTCCAGTTTGAAGGGAGGAGAGTTCTAAATTCATAAGCCTTTTATGGCTTCAACTAGGGAGCCTGCTAGATACAGCAAGCCTCTCGGAATTCGGTTCGTGGAGTATGTTAAAGGATCGAGCATCTCGTACAAGACTCATCAAGCTCTTGTCTTGATCATAACATTCTTCGCATACGCAGCCTACCACGCTACTAGGAAAACTACGAGCGTGGTGAAGAGCGCCCTCGATCCACAGTCCCCTGATACGAACTTGCAATCTCCTTCCCTGAGACGGGCTTATGCTCGCAACCCTTTACAAGGAGCTAGTAATTCGTGGGTTCTTGGAGGCGGATGGGCACCCTTCAATGGTTCCGATGGCACTGCATTGCTTGGGGAGCTCGACGTGTCTTTCCTCTTCTTATATGCCACGGGGATGTTCTTTTCTGGACATTTGGGGGATAGGATGGACCTTCGAGTATTCCTCACCATAGGAATGGTTGGAACCGGCGTGTTTACTGCCCTCTTCGGAGTCGGATACTGGGCTAACATACACCTTTTTTTCTATTATCTGATTGTTCAAATGCTCGCCGGATTATTCCAGTCGACCGGATGGCCTTCCGTGGTTGCAGTCGTGGGGAATTGGTTCGGGAAAAGGAAACGGGGACTTATAATGGGTATATGGAATGCTCACACTTCTCTTGGTAACATTGCGGGAAGTGTAGTTGCTTCGCTTCTATTGAAGTATGGATGGGGATGGTCCATGGTTGTGCCTGGCCTTGGTATTATTTTTGTTGGATTAGTCCTGTTCCTTTTCTTGCCGGTTAGCCCTGAATCCGTCGGGGCTAGTACTGACGACGACAAACTGATGTCCCCGACAAAAGAAGGCGACGAAATTACGGCACCTTTGCTGAGAAAGGATGATAGGCATGCAGTGGGATTCCTAGAGGCATGGAGGATACCTGGGGTTGCTTCTTTTTCCCTTTGCCTCTTCTTCTCTAAATTGGTGGCCTACACTTTCCTATACTGGCTTCCGTTTTACATCAGCCATACAGGTACACGAGCTTCGACTCCCTCGTTGTTCCAGTTCCGTGAATATGTAGAAAGTTTATGGTCTTTAGATCAAATTAGACATGATTCTGAATTCAATCTCTTATCACTTTATAGCTTAATGGAGGGATTCTGATTGTTATTTTGTTCCTTTTTCAGCTATTGAGGGGAGGTACTTATCGAACGAGGAAGCGGGTAACTTATCAACATTGTTCGACGTTGGAGGGGTGGTCGGGGGGATCCTAGCCGGCCACATATCGGATCGTTTGGATGCACGAGCTATAACAGCAGCTAGTTTCATGTACTGTGCTATACCGGCTCTGTTCTTCTACAGGAGCTATGGCCACGTCTCGATGGCTCTAAACATCGGACTCATGCTGGTCACGGGGATGTTTGTGAACGGGCCGTATGCTCTTATAACGACCGCAGTCTCCACAGATCTCGGGACGCACAGCTCGTTGAAGGGGAACTCGCGTGCTCTGGCCACCGTCACCGCCATAATCGACGGGACGGGATCGATTGGTGCTGCTATGGGGCCGTTGCTTACCGGGTACATATCGACTAGTAGCTGGAGCGCCGTGTTCACGATGCTGATGGGTGCGGCTTTGATCGCAGGCCTGCTTCTCTCGAGGCTCGTCGTGGCCGAGGTGGCCTCAAAGATTCGAGGGGGGGCGGCGCACGAACTTCCGCGGTCGACGTCTCGTGAAACGGAGGTGTGATGGCCTCCATGATTTGTTATGGGAAGAGGTGATTGTTTTTCTATGTACAATACATTATTGTTTGGATGTGGTACGATTCATTGCCCTCCCCACAAAAGGCTAGAGGAAGAATGGTCCTCAAGGGGTTGTAGAATTTTTGTTTTTTTATATGTAATATATTTGTATGAAAAAGGTTGTTTCTATTTATCCATATACTCCTCCGTCAGGCGGAAGACGTCACATATTCTTTTTTGGGTTGTTCCGTATAATACGACACAATTTTACTTTTTTTTGGAAAGAATTAGACATATTTAACAAAGAATTTAAACGTTTAACTTTGCGTGCATCTTGATATATTTTAAATTACAAAACTTAAAAGTATCATTACTTCGTTTGTTCTTCGATTTTTATAAAATTTATATCAAATTAAAAATATCGATGTGTTCGTTTATCTAAGATCAATCATCAATATATTTAGATGTTTAAATATTGATTAAACAAGATATGGAAATACACATTTATAAACATTGTCTCCTTAATTCTCGTGTTCAAAAAAATGTGTTGTTGCCCTGATAAAAGGATATACTAACGGTTCAAAACGAGGTGATGATTGTGGATGAGATGAATTATGCCAATCACATAATTGAATCAAATTGTCACTTTGTGCATTCACTAATGAATAGTCCCCTTCTTTTTCTTTTTCTTTTTTTTTTTTTTTTTTTTTTTTTTTGATTGGTTTTCATATGAGAGAGTGTTGCCGCCAAAATCCGATACTTGTTGGGCTTAAATAAAACAACGTGGCAATTGTTAAAGAAATTTAAAAAAATAATAATAATAATAATAATAATAAATTTGTGTGGTGTTTGTGCCTTGATGTGCGTACAACCATAGGGATGGCAACGGGTGGGGGCGGGGCGGGTATTCCTTTCCCCACCCTCATACCCGTTTAGAAAATTTTCCCCCGAACCCGCCCCCAAACCCGTTTAATTCGGGGTCGGGGCGGGGGCGGGGATTACCCGTCGGGATGAGTATACCCGTCGGGTACCCGCTAACTTTTTTTTTTTTTCTCAAAAAACATTGTTTAAAATTATCGTTTACAATATATATTTTTTGAATATGACTACGACTACGTATAAATTTCTCAAGCATATAAAACTAATTTAAGAGACATTGAACAAATTTGCAGCAAAAAATAGGGTTTTTTTGTTTTGTTTTTGAATGATAGTGAAGAGCAAAAGAGCCGCCAAAGAGGGGGAGGGTCGGATACGATGATTGATTAATAATTTAATATGATTAATTGTTAATTAATGGAAAAGGAACATGGAAGGTTTCGAAAATATATATATAATATTATATTATTATACTAGCTTATACGGGTTGAAAACGGGGCGGGTATCAAGAAACCCGGCCCCGCCCCGAACCCGATGCGGGTATAAACTTCTCCACCCGCCCCCGACCCCGAGTCCAGAATCTATCCCCCATACCCGCCCCATTAGGGGCGGGTACCCGCGGGTACCCGATTTTGCGGGTATAATTGCCATCCCTATACAACCACGTTTGCCTTCCAAGTGGAAAGCTTCTATTAATTCAACCAATGTGTTGACATTTGTCTTCTTCTAATTGTCCGCCAAATTTTTTTAGATTATTTAAATGGAGTATTACGTACTACTATCCTCATCTCATTAAATAAGCCACATTTATCATTTTAGTATATCTCATTTATTAGACACATTTCCTAAAATGGAAAAAAAATACTTGGTTACAATTAACTCTCTCTCCTAAGAATTAATTATAGCCACACATTCTTTCTATCTTAATTCTTGTGCAAATTTCAAATGTGGCTTATTTAGTGAGATGGAGGTAGTATCTTTTAAATAATATATACTACCTCCATCCCACCATACTAGTCTCGTTTGCTTTATTGACTTTTCGGCACGCTTTTCCACCGAAACCTAGTACGAGTTTTAAAATATAATTTCGAAGTATTTTTTCGTTTACGGGATACATCGTCACCCATTGTATCTCGTAAACAAAAAAATACTTCGAAATTATATTTTAAAACTCGTACTAGGTTTCGGTGGAAAAGCGTGCCGAAAAGTCAATAAAGTAAATGAGACTAGTATGGTGGGATGGAGGTAGTATATATATAAAACACGAATCCTCAATTTCAAATTAATTGAAAAATAGTTATTAATAGCAATTTTGTAAATTTTAGGAATTCAAAGGTCTAATCCTTCAATTTTAAAATAACAATTTTGTAAATAATATCAATTTAAAGGTTAAATGAAAAAAAAAATAAGAAATAAAAATTTTATCCAAATTTTTTATTTCCGGCGGTTTTTAAAATAAAACATAACCTCTCTCATTATGTTTCTCTCTCCTCTTTTATAATGTTTTTCTTATTTTTCTTATTGTAAATTTCTTGTAATTTTTATATAAATAACATATACAATATTCATCTTAAATTAAAGAGTTCAAAAAGATCTTTAAATTGACATATTATGTGTTAAAAATGGATTAAAGATGATTAAGTTATAATTATTTTAAAGATTGAAGACCAAGTGTGTTTAAATTATGAAATATTTTAATAAAAATTAACAATTTCTTCCACAACTTCCGTAACGGAAGGAAGTAATTTTATTTTTTTAAATTAAATAACTGAGTTGGTTATTACATTAAATGCATTAAATAAAAAACAAATAAAACAACATAAATCAAATTCAATATTAAATAAAATCAAAAAAAATAGTATATAAAATTTGATTCATTAACTTAAATGGATTGGTTTCTATAAAAAAAAAATTATAAAAAAATTAAAACCGTAAAAGAAAAATTATTGTCAACGTGACAATACCACATTATTTCATCTCTGAACATATTAATTATGGAGGCAAAAAATAAAATAATCAATATGAGATAGTAAATACAAAACTTACCCACTATATTTAAAACACAAAAAAACTACCCACTAATTAAAAAGTGGGACAAAAATACCCCTCCTACTTATTTCAGCTTTCTTCCATAAAATAAATCTAATTTGATTTCTCACCTCCTCAAAAAAAATAAGAAACGTACACTCTCTCTCTCTCTCTTTCAAAATGCGGCATTCTCTTCCTCTCTCTTCAGAAAACCGCCGCCGCCGCCGCCACCACCAGTCGTTCTTGCGCGGTCATCGTCATTCTTCTTCTACTTTCTTCCCCTTCCGTATTCTTCCTTCGTACCAGTCGCACGAAACCATATCGATGGGTCCTTCCAACAGGTGCTGAACGGAATAACGTTCAACCACTGCGACGGATCCGGCAGAGACCTTGTCGGAAAGAGGCGACGAAAAGGATAAATTACCCACGGGACAACTCTTCAGAAATCCAGAGGTAACCATTACATTATGCATGTTAATATTGGTTCGAAATTGATTTTTGGTGGTTTGTTTGTGTTCAAACATTTAGGTTTATGATTTGATTTAGCGTTCATGTTTGAAGAGGGTTCATGCCTGATCTTTTGCTTTGAAATTATGCCTAATTTTTGGTGATTTGTTTGTTCAAGCATTTAGGGTTTGTGATTTGATGTAGGGGGTTTATGCCATCTGATTTTTTTGTATGAAATTGTGCCTGATATTGAAGGATTTTTTTTTTTTAAAGCAGTAGTGTTTGTGTTCCAAATGTTGTGTGTTTTAGGATTCGAATTATTGGATTTTATTGGTACGTAATTGGTGAAATCATATTAGTTTAGTGTTTGTGTTCCAATTGTTATGTGTTTTCTGGTTCTTGTGCTTTATTGGTACGTAATTGGTTAAATCATATTAATTTAGAGTTTGTGTTCCAACTGTTATTTGTTTTATGGGTCGAATTATTGTGTTTTAATGGTACGTAATTGGTTAAATCATACTAATTTAGAGTTTGTGTTCCAATTGTTGTGTGTTTTGAGGTTTGAATTATTGAGTTTTATTGGTATGAAATTGGTGAAATCATACTAAGTAATGGTTTTGCTTATGAGTTTCGTACAAAATTAGTGTAAATTATTTAAAATCATAATGCTGCTAGCTAATTCAGTACGAAATTACTGAAAATTGTACCGTTTTCTTACAAACTATAGTGCAGTGTGGATAATATGGAAAAAAATTGCAAGGCTCTTTGGTTGTTTGATATGAATTAATCAATTTCTTTTAATTTATTTATTTTATTTTAGGCTGAGTGGATATACACCCGATACGACATGGAGGGTAGGACGCAATGAAAATCAACATGCTCCACTATATCGTTTTCCGAGAGGTCGAGTCATCTCAGAACTTTGACACGATCTACTTCAAAGTAGGCAACGCAATGTTGCATTTTTCATTCCAAATATTAGTGTGTAAAATATAGTTACAAATTGTAAAGATATTGGTGTTGTTAATACTAGTTTTGGTATGACACGTATTGTTCGTAATCATGGTTGAATATTTGTCAATTCACAATGATTATTGGTTGAGAATATGAGTTAGTTCGTAACAATCACTTATAACATAGTACGATATATGTAAACAAGTATGAAATTGTTGGTACGAATATGAGCCTATTCGTACCACTCGCATATAAAAACTAGACAATGATGTAGAAATCTAAACACAAGTGAAAAAAACATATCCCTATCAGGAAAATTAAAACCCTGTCAGAGAAATCATGTAGAAGAATTTTAAACCATGTAGAAAAAATCTAAAGCATAAAGGAAAAAAACTACACCCTCATTGTAAAAGTTAAACCCTATATGGAAAGTCTAAATTTTATTGTGCCTCTTAATCATGTACGAAATGTGAACTGCGTACCAAATTCATTTGCACGAAACAACAAATGTGTCATCTATTTGCATGTATAGTCATACATTTGATATGATGTTCAAAATTTTAACTATCGCATTGATATTATTCATACCATGATTCGAAATTGGTTACGCCTCCGTACCCGGTACGAAGTGCAAATTACGTACCAAAATACCAAATAAGGTGTGTTGATTGGTGTTTAGTTGTTAGGTTTTTCGTTGTGTTTTCGTGTTCGTTTTCATTGTGTTTCGTGTCTTTTAGTGTGTCTTTTGGCTATGATTCGAAGTGAAGGAAGAATCGTGAGGGATCAGTTTCGGGTTTGGCCGATCGGCCAAGTCCAGCTTAGCATCTGGACGATCGGCCAAGTACCTATGTGCGAGGCTCAACAGTTCCTGATCTGGCCGATCGGCCAGAATTCCTTCAGCATCTGGACGATCGGCCAAATGCTTGTGTCAAGGCTTACTAGTATCTGATTTGGCCGATCGGCCAAGTCATTAACAAATCTGGCCGATCGGCCAGAAGTCCGCGTCCAGCTGTTAGTTTCCTTATATAATTAGGTTTTCTTCCTATTATAAATACTAGTACTTTAGGACGAATTTGTATCATCTTTTATCATCTTTTAGCTTTAGTTTTTTGCACTTAAATACTCTAGATTAGTTTTACTTTGTTCGGATCCGGATTCGTTGTTCGTGCAATTCAATTCAAGACTTTTCTTTTACTTTGTGTTCTTCGTTCTTCGTTTAATTCTAGTAAGTTATTTATTGCTTTCGTTTACTTGTCTTAATTGCTTTACTTAGTTTTAGATTCGATTTCTTAATTGCTTCATTTAATTTTCTTAGTTTAATTTCGTTCTTTCGATTTCAAGTTTCTAGTTTAGATTCGTTTTTCCTACGATTTCAATTCTCTCGTTTTTAAAGCTTTCAAAGTTAGATTTATTTTCCTTTAAATTTCCAGATTTCATTCATCATGTCTAAGGTAGTTTATGCTTTCTTCGTTACTTCTTTTATTGCTTTCTTTTCGATTTTTGCCTAGGTAGATTTATTGCTTTCTTTTAGTTTAATTCTTAGATCTATTTCTTGCTTTCTAGTTTAGATATTTACTTGCTTTATTTATTGCTTTGATTTATTTTATTTGCCTAGGATTTAAAATCAAAAACCCAAAAATCTTATTTACTTGTTTTCCTAGATTTAGGCTAGATTAGAATTTACTACATAATTGATTGCCCTGTTAAGTTTTCCTTGAGATTCGATACTTAGGTTTTACTTGCTAGTGCTACGATAGGATTTCGTTCTATTGCGAACACTTTATAGTGAAACAAATTTTGGCGCCGTTGCCGGGGAGAACTTTAGGCGATTTATTGTGTAGTATTTTTTGTTTTATTTTTATTTTTATTTGTGTTATTTCGATTTCTTATTTCTCCCACTCGGTGCGTTTATCCCTTTTGTTGAGTGTTGTGTATGCATGGTCGCCGAAGTCTTCAAAGGAATTTAGCGCCCTACTTCGACAACATCCATCAAAGGAAAGCGATCTTAGCCGCGAAGGAGAAGGAAGAGATTGATTCACAAGACTTCTCTTTGGTCTTGTTATTTGCAGAGCCCGAAGCCATGGCAGCTAGAGTCGTCATGGGCGATTTTGCTCGCCCCACATTCACAGCCACCACTTCGGCGATTGTCCAGACGGAAGCGGTCAGAAATCATGAGCTTAAACCTCATCACATGGCGTTGCTCCCATCCTACCTAGGGCTGCCCAACGAGGATGCTTTGACGTTCATCCGAGAGTTCTGCACGGTGGTGCAAACTTTCCCACTCTCGGGACTCACGGAGGATAACTTGAAGATGAAGTGCTTCTCGTACACCCTCAAGGATCGAGCAAAGTCATGGTATTTGGCTCTCCCGGCCAACTCTCTCACCACATGGAATGCGGTGTGTGAGAAATTCATGCTCAAGTACTACCCGAACCGCAAGACGCAAGAGGTGCGATCGAAGATCATGAACTTTTCCCAAGACCACGATGAGCCGTTTCACGAAGCATGGGAGAGGTTCCAAGAGCTACTTCAACAATGCCCTCATCATCAAATGGCATCGGAGTTGCTTTGGAAATATTTCTACGACGCCCTCAACCAAACTTGTCAGTTTATGGTGGATAGTTCGGCCGGAGGCAACATAGCGGTCAAGACAGCTGACGAGTTGAAGGATATTTTCAAGACGCTCGCTGCGAGTTCTCAACAAAAATCAGCTAGACCGAGGAAAGTGGAGGCGAGTGCAATTTCGATGAGCCCCGATTTGAAGAAGCAAATGGCCGACATGTTAAGGGATCTCGAAAACTTGAAGATGAAGCAAAGTACACCGGCTCCGAAGGAGGAAGAGAGGAAGCCGGACCAATGCGAGATTTGTGGAGAGCTTGGACACATCAAGGAGGTGTGCCACAACATGGGGGAGTTTCCATACGAAGGAGGAGCCGAGGTCTACGCCGCTCAAGGATACCCGCCTCAAGTGCCTCCACCTCAAGGGTATCAAGGGGGATACTATCAAAATTCGAGGCCGACACAAGGGCAAGGTAATCCTCCTACTTATCCTAATAGGCGTCCTCCACCATATAATAACCCCTACCCTCCTCCACCAAATCCCTACTACTCTCAACCTCCACCATATTATCCAACTCCTCAATACCCTCCAAATCCCTATTATCCACCACCTCCATACTACCCCCCTCAACCTACTCCTACACCGCCACCATCATACCCAAATTCTCGTCCTCAAGGACCTCCACAAAAGCCTCCCGTCGATGAGAGCCTCTCTACATTCCTACATGAGGCTAAATTGGCGCGAGAGGCTCAAGATGCTAACATAAAGAGGCTCGAGATGGCCATTGGCCAAATTTCTTGTTCCATGCACCTGATGCAACAACCGGGGCGAATTCCGAGCCAAGGGATTCAACCACAACAAGCCAACGAGGTGCAAGCCCCATATCCTCCATATGTTCCTCCCGTTCCACCTCACCAAGCTCTCATGCAATCACGGTGTTACAACGCACTGGAGTTCCGATACCTCCTCAAGGGCCCATGGGAGATAGACGGGGCCCGAGCCCTCGATGGAATGGCCCGAGAACGCCGGCAACAACCTTCGGCCAAATCCGTCCATGAGGAGATCTGGACGGTCGGCCAGAATCTGGCCGCTCGGCCAAAACCTTCAACGTGCGCGAGAGCTCAGCGTCCAATCTGGACGATCGGCCAAGTCACCTTGACTTTGGCCGATCGGCCAAATCCGGCGACATCAGCGAGGATTCCAAGGATGATAAGAAGGATGCTCCCGTTCTCCACAAGACGCCCGATCCGTACGTCCCCCGTATTCCATTCCCGAGTAGAATGAAGAACAAGAAGCAAATGCTCAACCCGTATGTTCCACCTATTCGGAGTATCGTGAAGAAGGAGACAAAGGACCCCAAGCCTATCAACTCATTTCCTAAATGAGGGGATCCGGGAGGTTTCGACTTCAGTATTATTTTGGATAGCGGAGAGACCGTTTCGGGATTGATGGATTTAGGAGCTGCGGTGAACCTAATGCCGCATTCTATTTTCGAGAAGATGAACTCAAGAGTCCTTCAAGCTACCGACATGCGCATTGAGCTAGCAGACGGCACCGTGAGTAGTCCTTTGGGAGTTGTTGAAGACGTCACTGTCCTCGTTGGTGGAATTCGAGTCGTTACCGACTTCGTCGTGCTTCATGAAGGCAAGGGAGCTAAGAGCGCAACCGGACATCTACTCTTGTTGGGACGACCGTTTATGGCCACTACTCGAGCTCGGATTGCTGTAGGTACCGGCACATTGAGCATGGCCGGTGAAGGAGGCTCGATAACCTTTTCGGTTTTTAGAAATTCACCTTCTATTCCAACTTCTTCTCTTCATTCATGCTCTTTTGTTAAGCTTGCTAACCCTCTTGTTGAGGTAAATGTTTGTGAGGTTTCTGATAGGGTAGCAGCTCTTGAAGATGACGAATTCTTTAGTTGTGTGGATGAAGAAGAGGACATTATCGAGGAATTTCTACAAAATTTGGAGGAGGTTGATGAGGTGAAAGAGGAAAGATCGACACTTGCGCCGAATGAAGAAGAGGACATAATCGAAGAATTTCTACGGAATTTTGAGGAGGTTGATGAAGTGGAAGAGGAAAGCTCGACATATGCATCGAATGAGGAAGTGATCATTAACTCTTTTCTTTCTAACCTCACCATGTGTGAAACATCTTTTCTTGCAGAGTTTAACTCGAAGATGTTTGAGGAGGAGTTCGAACTAAGTGTGGGGGAGTCGAGAGTTGATGAGGCCCACGTCCTTGATCGTCGAGATTGTTCAAGAAGGGAGTGTGTGTGTGTCGCAAGGAGCATCAAAGCGTCGCTTGGTGCTACGGGCTTGGGTTGATCGTATCCTCCGTCAAGCTAATGACGTTAAACAAGCGCTTGGTGGGAGGCAACCCACGTAAAAAAAAAAAAAAAAAAAAAAAAAAAAAAAGAAGATTCTTATTTTTCATAGTATTTCTTGTTAATATTTGATTTTTCGTGTTAGTTAGTGTGTTTTTTCAGGAATTGGCGTCGGGCACTCAGTCTCTGATCTGGCCGATCGGCCAGATTCCCTTAGGAATTTTGGACGATCGGCCAAACCTGTGCGAACAACTTCTGGCCAGTATCAATTCTGGCCGATCGGCCAGATTCCTTAATGAATTATGGACGATCGGCCAAACTTATGGGGGCCCACTTCAATTCTAGTCAAACTCGATTTTGGTCTCCCGAATGATCCCTGTTGGCAAGACCCACGTTTCCGAGGTCCATTCGATCCATAGCTATGTCTTGTGTCTTTTTATTTTTGTTTGCGTCTTTTATTTCTTTTTCATTATTTTGTTCGATTTTACGCTTTGGTATTTTGTTTCGTGTTTGTTTTGTAGGTGATACTTGGAGTCTCTCGAGATTTTTAGTATTTGGTCGTCTTATTGCGATAAGTTCTCTCTATCCCTTTCCTTTTTATTCTCTCGCAATGGGTACATTGCTTGATTTTAAGTGTGTGTGTGTGTGTGTGTGGGGGGGGGGGGGGGGGTCTTTGAACTTTTGGCATGCTATTTTTGTTTTTATGTCTTGTTGATCGAGTCTTATTTGGTTTGATTGAGTCTATTGTTTGTTTGGTCTGATCGAGTCTAGTTGATCGAGTCTTCATGTTCCCTCACTTAGGAATTTGTTTGATTTTGAGCCTTTAAGCATGTAACTTAGGATCAATGTGAATGATTCAACGATGGAATCTTTAGTTGTTGGAATTGATTTGAGCATAAATTAGGTTGGTTTAATCTTGAGTTGTTGTTGATTATGATTCGATGAGTTGTGGGGCACGAATTGATTTGAGTTTTGAGGAAAATGATTTATGATTTTTGGTTGAGTGATAAATCTAGATTGTTACGACTTGGATTGCTAGATTACTTTCCCCTTATGTTAGAAAAAAAAAAAAAAGTTGTGTTTATGTGAATAAAAGAGTTGATAGGATTCTGCTCCTCTTACTTGTAACGTATGAAAATACTAGAGTAATGAGCATGGGAAACCACATGAAAAGGCTTCGAGGGACCCTCGAATGATCACATTTCATGACCTATGTCCTAGATGATACTCGTGTATATTAGAATAAAGTGTTCGTAGGCATTCTACCCCTCTTGACAATGGGTACGGGAAACCGCACTAGGAGGCTCGATGTGACCCATCGATGATTAAACCTAGTGAATTATGTGCCAAAAACGTTCACGTGTTTAAAAAAAAAAAAGAGTTGTTTATGTGTTGAATAAAAGGGGAAGTAGGCTAGACGTCTAAAGTTGTGGTGATCTAGATATTTGTGAGATGTGTGTATCATTGCTTTTCCTCTTGCTTGGGTTGATTTATAAGCCACATAGTTCGTTGATGATGATTGATCGTAACTTGGGATTAAAGTGACCTCGTTTGAGTTTGTCGATTCCTGTGATTAAATGTTCTATGATTTGAATTGTTTGGATTGAATCTAAGTTGTATGTTTATATTGCTTGAGGACAAGCAAAGGTCTAAGTGTGGGGGATTTTGATTGGTGTTTAGTTGTTAGGTTTTTCGTTGTGTTTTCGTGTTCGTTTTCATTGTGTCTCGTGTCTTTTAGTGTGTCTTTTGGCTATGATTCGAAGTGAAGGAAGAATCGTGAGGGATCAGTTTCGGGTTTGGCCGATCGGCCAAGTCCAGCTTAGCATCTGGACGATCGGCCAAGTACCTATGTGCGAGGCTCAACAGTTCCTGATCTGGCCGATCGGCCAGAATTCCTTCAGCATCTGGACGATCGGCCAAATGCTTGTGTCAAGGCTTACCAGTATCTGATTTGGCCGATCGGCCAAGTCATTAACAAATCTGGCCGATCGGCCAGAAGTCCGCGTCCAGCTGATAGTTTCCTTATATAATTAGGTTTTCTTCCTATTATAAATACTAGTACTTTAGGACGAATTTGTATCATCTTTTATCATCTTTTAGCTTTAGTTTTTCGCACTTAAATACTCTAGATTAGTTTTACTTTGTTCGGATCCGGATTCGTTGTTCGTGCAATTCAATTCAAGACTTTTCTTTTACTTTGTGTTCTTCGTTCTTCGTTTAATTCTAGTAAGTTATTTATTGCTTTTACTTGTCTTAATTGCTTTACTTAGTTTTAGATTCGATTTCTTAATTGCTTCATTTAATTTCCTTAGTTTAATTTCGTTCTTTCGATTTCAAGTTTCTAGTTTAGATTCGTTTTTCCTACGATTTCAATTCTCTCGTTTTTAAAGCTTTCAAAGTTAGATTTATTTTCCTTTAAATTTCCAGATTTCATTCATCATGTCTAAGGTAGTTTATGCTTTCTTCGTTACTTCTTTTATTGCTTTCTTTTCGATTCTTGCCTTGGTAGATTTATTGCTTTCTTTTAGTTTAATTCTTAGATCTATTTCTTGCTTTCTAGTTTAGATATTTACTTGCTTTTATTTATTGCTTTGATTTATTTTATTTTCCTAGGATTTAAAATCAAAAACCCAAAAATCTTATTTACTTGTTTTCCTAGATTTAGGCTAGATTAGGATTTACTACATAATTGATTGCCCTATTAAGTTTTCCTTGAGATTCGATACTTAGGTTTTACTTGCTAGTGCTACGATAGGATTTCGTTCTATTGTGAACACTTTTTAGTGAAACATGTGTACGAAATGTAATATTTCATACCTTATCAAACCAACAAATGACAGTGTATTTCTTATTTTATAATACATTATTAACGATCTCATTTAACTAAAAAATAAAACACATGCTTACATGTACTGGGTACGAAAAAAAGAATTTCATACCAAATCACTATGCACTAACAAGTACATAAAATATAAAAAATGTAACCATAACAAACATTAGATACAGAAGGTATGAAGAACATATATTTCAGAAAAATAAGTACCAACATAAGATAATAATTTATAACTCAACGAGATTAAAATGCACCAACGACTTGCTATAGACTGTGATATTTCGTATATTATTGAGTCAAATGCATGATAAGATCCTCACTAAAAACAAACAAACATATATTTACTTTCATACAAATGTTAGCAGTAAAATGACATATGCTATTAAGATGTGAAGGTACAAAATATATATTTCATACCAGAACAAACATTAACACGAAGTAACAATCGAAAAAAGAAGATTCAACAAAAGGACTCGGTAAATTAATACAAACATAAGTATTCATCTGAAACAAGCACCACCGTTGTCGACTACGACAAACTTCGGCGACGCTAGGCTTCCGGCACGCTAGTCTGGAGCAGTTCATGACAGATCCGAGGGAGCTTCTAATTCATCAGAGAGAGAGAGAGAGAGAGAGAGAGAGAGAGAGAGAGAGAGTTGTAGAAATTTGGATAATGAGATCTCGATTGCCGCCGTTGTCTTGAACACGGATTTCGAACAGAAAACTCTTCACCTTCAAGCAACGAAAGAGCGCACAACCAAAGAACTCTTCTTACTTCCCTTTTGTTTCTAGATCTGAAAGAGGTTACCACTTGACGACGTCGTTTTTAAGGCTTCAAGTGGTGGCTTCCGTAGCGGACGACGTCGCAAATCATGGTGGTTCTGCGGCAACTCCGATGGAGGATTGTGAGGTCGGGAGGGAGATGAGAGAAAGAGAGATAAGAGAGAGAGCTAGGGAGAAAACATAAATAAAAATTAAAGATAGAGATAGAGAATGTGCAGAAGGGGATAAATTGTTGAGGAGAAGGAATATTCCAAAAGTAAGGGTACTTTGGTACTTTTAGACTGCAATTGATTCCAATTGGGTAGTATTTTAACTTTTTAAATGTGGTGGGTAGGATTTGTGTTTCAAAGTCAAATTGACTACTTTTATATATTAACTCTTAATTATGTCCACAAAATGGATGATACTGTTTTTATATATAGCAATATAGAAATTTGTGTGTGAAGAATATACTATTTTTACTAAAATAGTGAAACATAAACTTATGGATTTGAAGCAAAGCCAAACTTTCTTCAAAAATTCAAAAGGTGTTAAAAAAACACATAATATTATATGAGTTAAACTATTTGTATAGTGCAAAAATATAATTTGAAATTAAAAAAAAAAAAAAAAAAACAAAAACAAAAAACTTAATACTACTTCAGTGATAACTTAACTGAGAGCTATCGGTAAATCATACTACCGTGGAACTCTTAACTACCGTGGAACTCTTAATGTGCATATCACTATGTGACAATGATATTGTTTACTTTTTTTAGATAGGTTAGGGTATATATTTTTAAAATATTTTATTTACAGTATGTACCATCATCCGTATGCACATTAAGAATGTCCACGATAGGTATGAGAATATTCCTCTTTAAATATGTTTGTATGTTTTAATAATTCGTAATCACATATATTACAGTGCATCGCAGGGGTGCAAAATCTAGTATATATAAAACACGAATCCTCAATTTCAAATCAATTGGAAAGTAGTTATTAATGGCAAATTTGTAAATTTTTTGAATTCAAAGGTCTAATCTAAATACACCATTAATCAATCTATTATCCTGAATTAATTCCTCCGCATATCTTTTAATATACTCCGTACAAAATAATTGACAAAGAAAGCAATAATTAATATTACTCCTTAAATTTCTCCAACTTCCATTATTATTCTTTATATTATTTTCTTTAAAAATTTTATTTAAAAAAATTAAATGCAAATAATATATACAATATGCATCAAGATTTAAAGAGTATTGTAGTGGGAAAAATCCGCCTGACTGGCCCAACCCATTTGCTCATACTTGATCAGCCCAACTCCAAGCACTTGAGCATAATCAGCCCATCAGTTAGACGGAACAATTCAGCTAGCCCAACAAAATATTGTTCTATCGGGTCGACTGAGCCCATATCTAATTAAGGGTCCAACTAGTCAGCCGAAGGATCTAGAATAAACACAACGAGCTACCGAACGGACGGAGCGAGTTAGCCGGGAGAGACCCCCCCCCCCCCCCCCCACGTTCTCAACGACTACGTGCGGTTAGGGTTTTGAACAAAGAACCCTAGTCGGGCAGTCGTCCTATATAAACACCCTGACTGCTAGGTCAAGGGGACACGATCTCACGCACTCTCACACTCAAGCATTCACGCATTCCACTCGCCAACTGACTCCTCCTCTGAAACCCTCCACGCTCCATCAGTCGGCGTCTGTTCAACTTCAGTCAGACGGCGCCGCCTACCATCATCTCCACATTGCTCGCTCTTATCTTCATCCCCGTCGGATTTTACACAATTCCTTACTTATTCGTTTTGCATTGTTTAATTATTGTTTTCCGACTAGTTGTTCCAATCACTGACTTGAGCGTCGGAGGTCCTTCGGCCGACACCCCCACCCGTGTCCATCGAAGGGCTCTTACGTTTGTTCTGTTTGACAGGTTGCTAGTGCCTCTTCTTCAGTCGGATCTGATTAGTCGGGTCGAACCAGTCGGATCCAACTCAATTGTAGATATACCCCCTACAATTTGGCGCCCATCGTGGGGCCCTAGCAATCAAGCGAGTCGATACGGTCAACGCGTAGGATTCTTCCCGCAGACGGACATGGCCGACGGTAGCAATGCCTCGAACACCTCCCTCGAGGTTGACCTCGCCGCTCAGATAGCCGCCCTGACTGAGCAGATGAATCAAGAGCGAGCGAGCCGGGAAAAGCTTGAAAAGGAGAATGCCGATCTGACTGCCCGCCTCGAAGCAACTGTAGCACAAGTTCGGGCGGCCCAGGCATCTCAGTTCAAGTCTCCAGTCAACCCCATGCAATCCCTTGAGGATCACTTCACCGACGACGATGACCTCAATGATTTCAACCCTAGAAATTCATCCGGTTTGGTAAGCAATCGGAATACTCATCAAACTAGCGCTGATCGCACTCGTGTCTCTTTTCTTACAGGTAATCGGGTCTCTTTGGATCTCGAGCCCCAAAGAACAATAACACATGCTATGAGATCTGTTGGAACCGGGCCGACTGTCCCGACAGGTGCCCTCGGAGCCGGACCAACCACTCAGTCTGCTGGAACACAGAATGTAGCCTTTGAGCCAACTTACGCAACACCGGGTGCGGGGACTAGCCAGGCAAGTGAGAGCATTCCCCA
Source organism: Thymus mandschuricus (assembly GCA_029379335.1). NCBI lineage: Eukaryota > Viridiplantae > Streptophyta > Magnoliopsida > Lamiales > Lamiaceae > Thymus > Thymus mandschuricus. The sequence continues at coordinate 30,348,115 of CM057079.1, read as the reverse complement.
AGCGGTACAAGCGAACGTCCGCCAGCCGGTTCTTGTTACCAATGCTACGATGATTCCAACTGACGGACCCGTGCAGACTGACCAAGGCCTTGGGTACGCCCATCATGAACAATTCATCACTGCTGAACCTGTTCGGACGGCTGCAGCCGGACCCTTCATGAACCTTGACGCGGATCTGGCCTACAAGTTGGCGGAGATGGAAGCAATGATCCAGAGGATTCCGGGTGTACCGGCCCCCATCAAGAAGAGTGCGGCCAGCTGCTATGCCGATTCACCTTTCGTCAATGACATAGCACTAGTGGAGATGCCCAGCAAATTCAGCTTCCCAAACATGAAGCCCTTTGATGGCACCTCCGATCCAGACGACCACATCGCCCAATACCGACAGAGGATGTTCACCGTGGCCATCCCTCGCGAGTTGAGGGAGGCCTGCATGTGTAAGGGGTTCGGTTCTAGTCTGATAGGACCGGCCCTCCAGTGGTATACCAATCTTCCTAATAATTCAATTTCCTCTTTTGCTCAATTAACGGATACTTTTGTGCAGCAATATGCTAGTAGCAGGAAGTTGGAAAAAATCTCCGAAGATTTGTACGCCATTGTCCAACGACGTGGGGAATCTCTACGTGACTACATCGGACGCTTCAATAGGGAAAAGGTGTCAATAGCCAACTGCAACACTCAGACGGCTGTCACCGCTTTCAGAAAGGGTCTCCTCCCCGACTCAGACCTTTATAAAGATCTTACCAAATATCCTTGCAAAACCATGGAGGACGTTCTTGCCAAAGCATGGGCACAGATCAAGTGGGAAGAAGACCAATACAACAGCCGTCGATATTCTCCACCTACGAGTACAAGAAAGGATACCCGAGTAGACAGACGTGCAACTGACAGACGACCTGAGCCGTATCCAACTTCTCGGAGGCAAGAGACTTGGAGGAGAGACAATGGCCCATTTTCAGACACCCGACCGAGAGAGAAAGCAAAGGTGCCTGAATACAATCTGTCCATCTCACCGGCTGAAGCTGTAGCCGCTCTCAAGGGACTCGGAAACAGAGTCAAGTGGCCCGAGAAGATGAGAACCCCGGGTGATCAAAGAGACAGATCAAAATGGTGCGAGTTCCATGCTGATCACGGCCATCGGACGGATGACTGCATCGCCTTAAAATTGGAGGTGTCACACCTACTAAAGCAAGGCCACCTGACTGATCTGTTGACGGATAAAGGCAAGCAGACGTACCAACAAGGACGTGACAGGCAGAATCACAATGGAGAAGTCACCCCTCCGAGGCCGCCAGTCCATGAACGAACCGTTAATGTTATCACTGGAGGTTCGGAAGTAAGCGGAGTTAGCCATTCAGCCGCCAAAAGACACACCAGACAAGCCAGCCGGAACCCAGCCGACTTAAGCAGACCGGAGAACATCACAGCTGGACAACTGGCCCAAACGATAAGCTTTACCGCCTCGGAATCAACCAGGCTTCTAAACCCTCATCATGATGCTCTTGTTATTTCACTTTTTATTGCAAATTGTCTAACCAAACGTGTACTGATAGACAACGGCAGCTCTGCCAATGTCCTCTTTCTATCTGCTTTCAGGGAGATGGGACTAGATGAGTCCAAGATCGTTAGGAAGACTACGGTCCTAATTGGCTTCAGTGGAGAACACAAGAGCAGAATCGGAGAAATTGAGTTGCCCGTGTATGCCGAAGGAGTCAACTTGTTTACCAAGTTCCTGGTGATAGACTCCCCGTCCGCCTACAACGTCATCCTAGGCCGACCGTGGTTGCACGAAATGGAGGCAGTCCCGTCCACCTACCACCAAGTTCTCCGGTTCCCGACTAAATGGGGGGTAAAGGAGATAAGTGGAGACCAGAAAGATTCCAGGGCATGCTACCAAACCACTATGAAGGCCAAGCAGCTGGACTTATAGCAATTACAGCAAGGACAATCCGACTCCTCACATAACCGACATCAACCGTCCAACTCAAGTCAATCAGATCAGCCGGACGTGGTTGAGTTGGATGAAGTCCAAATTCATGCAGATTTTCCAGACAACAAAGTTCGAATCGGCGCACACCTGGCTCCCGACATCAGAGAGAAGCTTATCGATTTCCTTTCCTCTAATTATGATTGTTTTGCATGGTCTCATGCAGATATGACTGGAATTGATCCTAATATTATCGTACACAGGTTGCAGGTTGATCCGAATCACCCGCCTAAGAAACAAAAAAGAAGGAAATTTGCTCCAGAAAGAAACCGAGTAATTAACGAAGAGGTCCAAAAGTTGCTAGATAGTGGTTTGGTGCGAGAGGTCCAATATCCCGAATGGCTGGCTAACGTGGTCGTCGTAAAGAAAAAGAACGGCAAGTGGAGGGTGTGCATAGACTTCACCGACCTAAACAAGGCGTGCCCGAAAGATTCATTCCCTCTACCTCACATTGACATGCTGGTGGATGCCACGGCTGGCCACGAACTGCTAAGCTTCATGGACCCCTACTCGGGCTACAACCAGATTCTCATGCATCCAGACGATCAGGAGAGGACGGCCTTCATGACCAACATAGGCCTCTTTTGCTACAAGGCGATGCCATTCGGTTTGAAAAACGCAGGAGCCACCTACCAACGTCTAGTCAACAAAATGTTCTCAGAGCTGCTTGGGAAGACGATGGAAGTCTACATCGATGACATGCTCGTGAAGTCTCTTCAAGCAGTCGACCACGTCGACCATCTCAGACAGGCGTTCAACATCCTAAGGGAGTACAATATGAAATTAAATCCTACTAAATGTTCATTTGGTGTTGTCGCAGGAAAATTTTAGGTTACATGGTGACACAAAGGGGAATCGAGGCGAACCCGACTCAAATTGAATCAATCCAGAGAATCCCCTCTCCCACCTGCGTGAAGGACGTGCAGAAACTGACTGGACGATTGGCAGCTCTCAGTCGGTTCATTTCGAGGTCTTCGGAGCGATGCCAACCATTTTTCAACATTCTAAGGAAATCAAATACTTTCGAGTGGACGACCGAATGCGAGGAAGCGCTACAACAATTGAAGGATTACTTATCCAGTCCACCACTCTTTCGAAGCCCAAAGATAACGAAACCTTGTTCATCTACTTGGCCGTCTCAGAGACGGCAATCAGCGCGGTACTAGTCCGAGAAGATGAGGGAAAACAATCCCCAATCTACTACGTGAGCAAGTCGCTACTTGATGCGGAGACCAGATACAGCCAGCTGGAGAAGCTTGCACTAGCCTTAATCCATGCAGCAAGGAAGCTCCGCCCTTACTTCCAATGCCATCCGATTGCAGTTCTTACAACGTTCCCATTGAAGACCATCCTTCACAAGCCGGAGTTGTCGGGAAGGCTGACCAAATGGGCAGTAGAACTTAGCGAATACGATATCACCTACAAACCTAGAACTTCATTAAAATCTCAACTATTAGCTGATTTTATTACGGATTTTACTCCTAACATCCATGTGTAGGCCGAAAAAGAACTATGCTGTCTGACTGAAGGACAACAAGCCGGAATATGGAAGTTGCACGTAGATGGCTCTAGCAACACAAGAGGAAGCGGTCTTGGTCTAGTCCTCATGTCGCCCCAAGGGGACGTAGTCGAGCAATCGATCCGATGTGGCTTCAAGGCTACAAACAACTAAGCAGAATACGAAGCCATGATAGCCGGCCTCGGATTAGCTAAGGAGATGGGTGTTAAGCGGATCAATGTCTTCAGCGACTCCCAGCTGGTCGTCAACCAGATGCAAGGAAACTATCAAGCTCGAGACACCAAGATGACTAACTACTTGAACCGAACCAAAGAACTACAAGCTCAATTTGAGGAGTTCACAATCAGTCAAGTCCCACGAGGAGAAAACAGTCAGGCAGACGCACTCGCCAACCTTGGCTCTTCAATTCAGACGGAAGGACCTAAATCCATTCCGATTGTCTATCTCAAGTGGCCAGCAATTTGGAAAGATGGAGAAGAGCAAGTGGCCGAAATTTCAAGCGACCAGACGTGGATGACTCCGATCGTGCAATATCTGGAGCAAGACATTCTGCCTGAGAATAAGAATGAAGCACGGAAAGTCAAGTGTCAGGCCGCCCGCTTCACTCTTATTCGAGGTAAATTATATAAATTTTCTTTTTCCGGTCCATACTTGAGATGTGTTAATCTTGCAGAAGCAAAATACATCCTGGCCGAACTACACGAAGGAGAATGCGGCAACCACTCAGGTGGGAGGAGTTTGGCGCATAGGGCACTAACCAACGGATACTATTGGCCAACAATGCGGTCAGACTCAACGGACTTCGTAAGGAAATGCGACAAGTGCCAACGGTTCGCCCAAGTGCCTCATCAACCACCTGAGCTAATGACTGCAATCACGTCACCTTGGCCATTCATGAAGTGGGGTATGGATATCGTTGTCAAGCTACCGACTGCACCTGGGCAGAGAGTGTTTATGCTAGCCGTAACCGACTACTTCAGCAAGTGGATAGAAGCAGAGGCTTTCCACCAAGTTAGAGATCAAGAGGTCAATGGCTTCATCTGGAAAAATGTGATTTGTAGATTCGGAATACCAAAGGAAATCGTCACGGACAATGGCTCTCAATTCATAAGTATCGACTTCCAAAATTTTTGCCGGTTCTGGAACATCAAGCTGAGCTTCTCCACTCCGAGATACCCGCAAGCAAACGGCCAGGCGGAATCCAGCAACAAAACTATCATCAATACGTTGAAGAAAAGACTTGAAAAGGCCAAGGGAAAGTGAGCGGACGAATTGCCACGAGTACTTTGGTCCTATCGGACGACGGCTAGAACATCGATGGGAGAAACACCATTCTCTTTGGCATTTGGAATGGAAGCGGTCATCCCGACTGAAAGCGAAATTCCGACTGCTAGATATGAACTGGCATCAGACGAACATAATTGGGAGAATATGTGTCATGAGTTGGATACACTAGATGAAAAGAGAGACAGAGCCTCGATCCGACTGGCCTCATACCAGCAAAGTGTGGCAAAATATTACAACAAGAATATTCGTACGCGAACTTTCAAGCTGGGAGATTGGGTACTCAGGCGGGCCTTCCAAAACACAAAGGAGGCAGGAGCCGGCAAGCTGGCCCCAACTTGGGAAGGACCCTATTTGATCACTAAGGTGGTCGGAAAAGGAGCATACAAGCTGCAGACCCAAGATGGTCGCGACATATCCAACAGTTGGAACGCGACACATCTAAAACAGTATCATGCCTAACTCTATCTCCTTTTCAATTTTTATAAGTTTCCGGTCTTACGAGACCAGCACTTTTCATTCCACACTATTGCTAACACATTCGTGCAGGCTAAGTCGGAACTACATCGGGCTTGATCCCTCACGAGGGTATGTAGGCAACTCTACGGAGTCCAGCCGAACACTTTCTTTATTTTTTCCCGACTGATTCTGACCGATTTATGGAACAGGTCAGAACTACATCGGGCTTGATCCCTTACGAGGGTATGTAGGCTTCTCTACGGAGCGCAGCCCCCCCTCCCCAACCAACAAGCTTGGTCTGACTGAAACGAAGATGAGTTGTGTAAAGAACTCAACCAGTCGGACAATAGAAACAAGGCTATGTAAAGAAAAAGCTAAGGAAAGAAAATTCGTTGAAACACGAATCACAAATCTTTTTCGAAGGGGCTCAACAACGAACGTCGCCAAATGCAGAAAAAACTTCAAGAAGAGCCATGAAGGCCGCGCCGTTGCTGGAAAATAACAAAAATCCAAGCAGCACAGAAAGTCTCATTCGGCAATTTGCACAAAAATCTCTCAACGAAGAGATACGAAAATTTTGCACACTAATTTGGTGGCTTACGTGGCAAGACCCAATTTGTCTAGTGGGGGCCATTAATTTACTTTAGCTTTTGGCAGCAAATCGTGCACTCCCCAAAGTGAATAAAGAAATGTGGTGAGATAAAGATTATTACTGCTAGAGCCATGCGGCCTGAAGGAAAATTTCACATATCAGTCAGTCGGTAGAATATTAGCAAAATGCTACACTACCTTCAGTCGGAAAATTGTCAACAGAACATCATATTTTGACTAGTCGGCATAACATCATATTTCAATCAGTTGGCATAAATAGCTTCAAAAAATCCATAAGGCCTACGTGGCCAACAAAATATAAGCTTGTTGCTTCCGACCGATTGAACTTATTCATTGTGCCAAAATAATTTGAAAATATTAACTACTTAATTAGAAAAATTCGACTGAATGACAGTCGGGACAATCAAGCCAAGAGTTGAGTAATATTAATGTAGTAAGTCTACTACTGTATCAGACGGGACAATCACTCCCTCCACGTTTCTACGCAAAATTTCTTATCTTTCCGCAGCTGCAACAAGAAAAACGATTGTAATTCATGAAGGGAGATATTTGAGGCCCCGACTGCCTACGAATCAGGCCAAACCCAGGCTTCCACAAACCTGCCGAGTTACGTGGCAAATATTTTGCTGCTATATGATTTGAAAGTTGAATGCTTTTCAGCATTTAATGCTAGTTCCTTATTTGCATTAAGCAACAAAGTAATGCCAACGAAAATCCAAACTGATTAGTTGGATTAGTCAAGTAAAGGATCGCACCTTTCACACATTAAACTAAAAATGAAAAAAGAAAAAGGAAAAGGAGAGATGGGAATTCAAAGTGTTTTCATATGCTAGCTTACTAGCCAACCGACTGACTGAAGACAATTGAGTTAGGAAGCGGCCACTTCTTATTAAGTGGGAGCATATTGATACCAGCTAGTCGGACAGAAAGGTTCAGTCTGGAAATTTTAAAGTTATCTCTTGAAAAAGTGTTCCATCTCAACTTTTAATCAGTCGGATGAAATATTCGACTAGTCAGTCGGTACAAATCCAAAGAATTGAATAGCTCCTACAAGATACGAACAACTCCAATAAGGAAATATTTTTACTCTTATTTGTCAGCGGTCGGCAAAAAAGGAGATATTTCTTCTTATCAGTCAGCAAATATTTCATATTGTTTGTTCGGTTGGATTCGGCAAACCCCATCTGGATAACGAGGGATGAATGGCAATCTTGAATTTCGCCAGTCAGTCAGTCGGCCATGAACAAAGACTGAGGCTTAAGAATTTAGAGTTAGAAGCATCATGCCCCTAATAAGTCTAAGTCACATGATAAATCAGTCAGTCAGTCGGACAAATTTCTACACGATCCTTTTAAATGAGAAATAAAGCTTCAGTCGGCCACATGACTCACATTCAAGAAAAAATTCGCCATCTTAATTTCATCAATCCTTCAGTCAGTCTGCTTAAACGGAATGCCTAGAGAATAAAAGTAAGTCAGCTGGTCAGACGGAACGAAAAATTATTTGTTCCCTACTAGAAAAATCCGACTACTCTATACTTAGAGAAATTCCGCTAAGTATTCACTCAGTCGGTAATGATAATTTATCATATAGAAATGGATACTTATAAGCCCACGCGGCAGACTGAGTAAAGGTTCCTTAGTACCGACTGACTGATATTATTCATTATCCAAACAACTTGAAATTGTTAACGGCCTAATTAGAAAAATTCTATTTCCATTCAGTCGGAAAAATCAACTTATTAAATTATGCACATAAAGATGAGCACCGATAAGCTCACGTGGCCAACTGAATGAAAATCTCATTTTACCGACAAACTGAAATTATTCATTGTTCCAAATAATGCAAACTAACTGTTTTTATCTAGAAAAATCCGACTACTCTCCAGTTGGAAATTCCAACTAGAGAGTGGGGGACAAACTGTAGTGGGAAAAATCCGCCTGACTGGTCCAACCCATTTGCTCATACTTGATCAGCCCAACTCCAAGCACTTGAGCATAATCAGCCCATCAGTCAGTTGGAACAATTCAGCTAGCCCAACAAAATATTGTTCTATCAAGCCAACTGAGCCCATATCTAATTAAGGGTCCAACTAGTCAGCCGAAGGATCTAGAATAAACACAACGAGCTACCGAACGGACGGAGCGAGTCAGCCGGGAGAGACCTCCCCCACGTTCTCAACGACTACGTGCAGTTAGGGTTTTGAACAAAGAACCCTAGTCGGGCAGTCGTCCTATATAAACACCCTGACTGCTAGGTCAAGGGGACACGATCTCACGCACTCTCACACTCAAGCATTCACGCATTCCACTCGCCAACTGACTCCTCCTCTGAAACCCTCCACGCTCCATCAGTCGGCGTCTGTTCAACTTCAGTCAGACGGCGCCGCCTACCATCATCTCCACATTGCTCGCTCTTATCTTCATCCCCATCGGATTTTACACAATTCCTTACTTATTCGTTTTGCATTGTTTAATTATTGTTTTCCGACTAGTTGTTCCAATCACTGACTTGAGCGTCGGAGGTCCTTCGGCCGACACCCCCACCCGTGTCCATCGAAGGGCTCTTACGTTTGTTCTGTTTGACAGGTTGCTAGTGCCTCTTCTTCAGTCGGATCTGATCAGTCGGGTCAAACCAGTCGGATCCAACTCAATTGTAGATATACCCCCTACAAGTATAAAACTATCTTTAAAGTAATAAATATTAAAAATTAATTGAAAAAGAAATTAGCAAGTTATAATATTTTAAAGATTCAAAACAAGTTTACATATTCATGCAAATTTTTTATTTTATTGATTGATATTAAATCTATCCTATACAATTCATAAATTGGCGGCGGTGGAATATCGAATTTAATATTCAATATATATAAATAAAACCCACAAACCTCACCCGTACCCACGTAAATCTAATTTTTGATAAATCAAATTTAATATTTAAATATATAGCTTTTGCACCCGTGCGATGCACCGTGAATTGTATATTACTACAATTTACTAAAAATATTATAATTTAATATGGTTTAGAACAATATAATTTACCACTCTACAAATAAGCTCACGCATAAAATTTTCGTAATCCTTTCACATATTAAACAAAAGAAAAACACTACATTAAATTGTTCAAATCTCTTTATTTTATGGGTATTTCAAAAATAATTATTGTACCCACGTAAATCTAATTTTTGATACATCAAATTTAATATTCAAATATATAAATAAATTTATACCCACAAACCCCCACGTAAATCTATTATTTTACACATTAATTATACATCAAATCACATTTTCACACTATATTTTGTAGAAGAAATCATATAAGAGATTATTTGGAACGGTCAAACAAGAATTTTGCGTTCCAATAAATTAACTACCCATACCACCACAAAACCCACTATCCCATATTTACAATCCCACGTATTTAACACTATTTAAACACTATTTAGAATCAGACGACGATAGGATGCACAATTAATTCAGCAAAGCAAAATTCATGGCTCCAGTGTTTTCTTTCGTCAGAGACCTGCAAGAAGGGAAGAGCAAATTTGGAATCAAAGTTTGTTAGGAAATAACAATCAAATAATACGAAAAAGCAACGAAAACACGAGAGAATTTGTTGACCCAGTTCGTCAAGATGACTACGTCTGGGGGCGCTACCAAGCCAGGAGTGTGCACTATATTTTTCGGATACAGAATACAATAAGAAGACGGCTATTTATAAGAGAAGCCGAAACCCTAAACCTAACAGGTCTCGAATTGGGCCCGAAACGCGTGGCCCAGTCTCTATACCTAACAATCTCCCACCTAGAGACTGTCTTCTCATGTAACTCCTCCTCTTCACCTCTTCCTCGTTTCTGCGTGGTAGCGCCGGCCTGCAACTCAAGTGCCTAGGATGATTGAAGCTATGCAAAGCTTCAACTTCTCTAAGGTCACAACCTTAGTAAACATGTCAGCTGGATTTTCACTTCCTCGAATCTTCACAAGCTGCAAGATCTCCATCTCCAATAAATGTCGAATGTAGTGATACTTCAATCGAATGTGTTTGGTCCTCTTATGAAACGCTGAGTTATTTGCCAAGAAGATGGCACTTTGACTATCACTGTAAAGCGTACTCTTCTTGTACTCCTTCCCAAGTTCTCCAAGCAAATTCTGAAGCCACTCCATCTCCTTACTAGCCTCGGCTATCGCCACATATTTAGCTTCAGTGGTCGATAACGCAACAACCTTTTGCAACTGCGACAACCAGGAGATTGCAGTACCACCAAATGTAAAAACATAGCCTGTGGTGCTCCTCGATCCATCAACGTCATTCGATGCCAAGTCCGCATCAACATAACCTACCAGCTCGACATTCTTCCCATCAAAACATAAAGCATTAGAAGTAGTACCTCTCAAGTACCTTAGGATCCACTTGACTGCTTCCTAATGCTGCTCCCCTGGATCTCCCATGAATCTACTCACTACTCCCACCGCATGTGCAATGTCTGGCCTCGTACACACCATCGCGTACATAATACTCCCAATTGCAGAGGCGTAGGGAACTTTCTGCATATGGGCACGCTCCACCTTGTTCTTTGGCGAATCTCCTTTGGAAAGCTTGAAGTGAGTACCCAATGGCACATTCACTGGCTTCGCATCCTGCATCCTGAACCTTTCCAAGACCTTCCCAATGTACTCAGCTTGAGAAAGATACAATTTGCCCGCCGCTTCATCTCTCTCAATTCGCATGCCCAAGATCTGCTTTGCATCTCCTAGATCTTTCATGGAGAACCTCTCTGACAACTGCTTCTTCAGCTCCTCAATCTCCTTAGCACTAGCTCCTGCAATCAACATATCATCAACGTACAATAGCAGGATAAGATAGCAATTGTCAGTCTTCTTGAAGTAGCAGCAATTGTCGGTATGGCATCTCAAGAAGTTGATCTCTCGCATAAACCCATCGAACTTCTTGTACCACTGCTTCGGAGCTTGCTTCAATCCATACAAGCCCTTCTCCAACTTACACACAAGATTTTCATTAGCCTCCGCCACATAGCCCTCTGGTTGCACCGTGTATATCTCGTCCTCCAAGTCACCATGAAGGAACGCCGTCTTCACATCCATCTGATGCAACAATAGTTTCTCTGCAGCTACAATACTCAACACCAAACGAATAGTAGTTAGCTTCACAACAGGTGAGAATATGTCAGTATAATCGATACCATAACGTGCCCGAACCCCTTTACAACCAGCCTAGCCTTGTAGCGCTTGCTTCCGTCTACCTCCTTCTTGATACGGTAGACCCACTTGCAGTGTAAAGCCTTCTTCCCCTTTGGAAGCTCCACCAACTTCCAAGTGCGATTAGATGTGAGAGACTGCATCTCATCATCCATCGCAAGTCTCCACTTGCACCTATCATCAACCCTGATTGCCTCTGCATAGGACTCAGGCTCACCACCGTCAGTAAGCAGCAAATAGAAATTAGATGGGGAATACCTATTTGGTGCTCGTCTCTCTCTCTCGTGGACCTCTGTCTCGGTGGTGTTGATGGCTCTTCACCCCTAGCCACCTCTCCATTCTGATCCTTACTCCCACCCGAGTTAGAAATATCTAACTGCACAACGCCTGGAGTGACTCGATCAGAATCTGCAGTGCTCAATCTGTCCTTGTACATAACCTGTTCATTGAATACAACGTCTCTACTACGAAAGATCTTCCTATTATGTTCATCCTAGAATCTATAACCATGATCATGACCTCCATATCCAACAAACGTACACTTAACAGATTTAGCATCAAGCTTACTACGCTCAACAGAATCAACATGGACATATGCTACACACCCAAATACGCGGAGATAAGATTAATTTACCTCCTTACCCGTCCACTTCTCTTCGGGTATGCCATTCTTCAGCGTAGTATTTGGAATTCTGTTGATGAGGAAAGCTGCCGTGTTAACTGCGTCTGCCCAAAACATCTTAGGCAACCCACTCTTCAACCTCATGCACCTGGCACAATCAGTCAACGTTCTGTTCATGCGTTCTGCAACTCCATTGTGCTGAGGAGTCCCTTTCGTCGTCTTCTCCATACGAATCTCGTTCTCAGCACAAAACTTCTTGAACTCAAGCAGTTCATATTCATCTCCATTGTCAGACCGGAGACACTTCAATTTCAGACCTGTCTCCGTCTCTACAAGAGCTTTCCACCTCTTGAAAGCATCAAATGCATCGGATTTATTTTTAAGAAAATAAACCCATACCTTTCTCGTGGCGTCATCAATGAAGGTCATATAGTAGGAGGCTCCTCCTAGGGACGTCACTTTTGCTGGCCCCCAAAGGTCAGTGTGAACCAACTCCAACTTCTGTGGCTTCACATCCTTTCTACGCTTTGAGAAACTGACTCGCTTCTGCTTCCCGAATATGCAAGCCTCGCAGAGGCCAAGATCAACAGCTTTCAGGCCAGGCAGCTTCCCCTTTCAGCACAGCTCCTTCATCCCTTTCTCGTTCATGTGGCCAAGACGACAGTGCCACAAATCTGCATTGTTGGCTGCAGCAACAACGTCAATGCAGTCATTCGAGTTTGTTGTCATGTACAACGTACCCTCTTTTTTTCCTCTGGCCACCACCATCGAACCCTTCGTGATCTTCCAATTTCTGCTCCCGAATGTTACCACGTAACCCTCCTCGTCGAGCTGTCCAATTGAAAGCAGATTCCTCCTCAAACCAGGTATGTGTCGGACACCGTTCAGCTTTATTGAGGATCCGTTTGGTGTAGTGACCTGGATATTCCCATTTCCAACGATTTTAAGAGGTTCGTCATCAGCCAGATATACCTCTCCAAAGTCGCCAGAAACATACTGCTCCATTACTTCAGCACTACTGCACGAATGGAACAAAGCTCCAGAATCCAGAACCCACGACTCCAACGGACTACTTACGCTCAGGATCAAGAGCTCATTGCCAGATTCATCAGTAGTAATATTGGCGGACTTCTTCTCCTTTTGATTATCTCTGAGCGGCTTCTCACATTGACTCTTAAAGTGTTCGTACTCTTCACAATTCCAGCACTGGATCGAGCTTCTGTCCTTCCCTTGGCCCCTGCCTTTGGATTTCGACCTCGATTTGCCCCGATTTGATTTTGACTTTGAGGTTGTCCTGCCCCTATTCTCTGCATTCAACGCTGATCCTGAAGCCACGCCTGATTCTCTCCTGCGAATATCTTCGCTCAGGACCAGATTTCTGACCTCCTCGTACTTCAGCTTCTCCTTCCCTGATGAAGCACTTAAAGCAATTACCGTGTCGTGCCAACTATCTGGTAGAGAGGACATTAGAATTAGGGCTTGTACCTCATCGTCGAATGTGATCTCAACGGCGCTCAATTGCGTCGTTATTGCATTGAACTCGTTGAGGTATTCTGTGATAGCCGTTCCTTCCGACATCTTTAGAGATGTCTCATGAGATGAACCTTATTTGCTGCTGAAGGTTTCTCATACATGTCCGACAGTATCTGCATCATCTCCTTCGTCGTCTTGGCTTTGGTGGTGTGAATGGCAATATATCTGGACAGCGATAGCCTGATCGCGCTCATCGCTTTCCTGTCTAGCCTCTTCCACTCGGATTCTTTCATCTCCTCCGGCTTCCCCTCCAGAGGATCACTCAGATCTTTACCATATAGGTAATCCTCGATCTGCATCTTCCAGAACCCGAAATCTGACCCTTCGAACTTCTCCACCGGTGTCTTCGACTCTGCCATCGTATCTCCCTTCGAACCTCGGCTCTGATACCAGTTGTTAGGAAATAACAATCAAATAATACGAAAAAGCAACAAAAACACGAGAGAATTTGTTGACCCAGTTCGTCAAGATGACTACGTCTGGGGGTACCAAGCCAGGAGTGTGCACTATATTTTTCGGATACAGAATACAATGAGAAGACGACTATTTATAAGAGAAGCCGAAACCCTAAACCTAACAGGTCTCGAATTGGGCCCGAAACGCGTGGCACAGTCTCTATACCTAACAAAGTTCGTGTTATTCACGTCTATTTCAACATCAGTTCAACAACAGAGATGAAGTTTCGATTATGGAAAGTGTCCTACACGATAGAATGGTTAAGAATCATCTAACAATATTGTGTTCTTATTTTTTGATCTCTTTTGTGTTGGTTAAGATTTTTACTAATATATAGTATGTTTTAATTTGCGGGGTAATCGAATTCATGCTACAATCCAATGTTGTATATAAAGAGGTATTTCAGAACTTATGAAATCTGAATACGACTTGGTATGGGTCACTTTTGTTTTCGTTTGTGTCTTCTTTTATGTAATATTTAATATTTATTTCCTTACTGCAATTTACTACTCTATGTTATTTATGGTATGTCCAATTCACTTATTATTTGTATACATTATTGTAACACAATTACAATTTTTATTTTACTATATTTATGTAATGGTGTGATTATGTAATTTACTTTTAACATAATAACAAAATCCGTGAATCGCATGGGTGCATAACTAGTTTTAAATAAAATTAAAAAAAAAAAAAAAACTACAATATACTGAAATTCATAAGTTTTTTCCGTGTATATAGAGACCAAACATGATATATTTTCATTTTTTTTCCTTTTCTATGATTGGTCCTTTGTAGTCGTGGTGGCCAAAAATTGCTTAGTCGGATTATTAATATTCAATTGGCTCAAGTCCAGTAACTCAAGAGTATCCATTTAGGCAGATGAAATAGGTTAGTTGGCTGAACAAAATATCAAGAAGCTCAATCTCTTATTGGACCGATTAAATCTATAGCCGATCACGTAGTCGGTCAATAACCATATTATCCTCACCCGACTAAACAGATTGAGCGAGTCAGTTAGAAAGGATAATTCCACAATTTCAATGGCTAGAGGCAAATTATGTTTGAGACATAAAATCCTAGTCGGATAAGCCATCTTATATAAGCTTTCGAGTTCCGACTACTAGGTCAAAACATACAATCTCACTCATTCACTCACTTTCAATTGGCAACTGAATCCTCCTCTGAAGCTCTCTCACGCTCTCCAACAGTCGGTGACAGTTAAACATCAATCAGACGGCTCCACCTACAATCACCTCCACATCGCTTACTCTCGGCCCACCACAATCAGAATCCATATCATTTTTCACTTATTCGCTTTCATTTATAATTTCTGGTTACTTTTTTCCAACCACTGGCTTTAGCGTCAGATGTTCTTTGGCTGAGACCCCAACCGTTGTTTATCGAATGGACTCTTACGTTTGTTCTGATTGGCAAATTGCTAGTGTCCTACCCAGTTGGATCGAATTAATATGATCATACCAGTCGAATCCAATTCATTGTAGAATTACCATTTATAGTAATCTTTTTGCATAGGTTGACCAAAAGTCACGAGTTCAAATAATTCAAACTTAATCCTAGCCAAACAGTAGGGGGTTAAGTTTCACATTCATCCCGTATAAAATATTTTCTAAACTTGAATATGCACTAAATAACCGAACTCGTTCAAATCTACTGTATAAAATACTATTGTTATAAGTAATTTATAATTTGTACAGTTTTAGTAAAACACGTACACAGTAGAGTATACATAATAATTTAATAGTAGAACTAGAAATAAAATTAAAGATAAATTCCTACTATACAGAGCCCAAACATGGGGCTATGTCTACCCTTTTGTAGGCTAATAAATGTCATATAGTTATGGGCTCATTCTAAGGCTCTCTCCATTTTGATTCGTATTCTTTTGGGTTATTATCCCTTACTGTTTTAATATTGCAACTTTTTAATAATGTTCTGACATAAATAATACTCCCTCCTATTTTTTATAATAGTCATTTTAGCTATTTGCACAAGTTTTAAGAAATTTAAATTTTGTCTAAAATACCCTCAATTAATATTATGTGTCTATTTATGAATGAAATGAGTTCAATGCATAATAGGGGAATAAACATAATTTAATAGGGACATTATTGGAAAAATGGAGTAGAATGACATATAAAATTTAAAAAGTGAAAATCCTAAAGTGACTATTATAAAAAATAGGAGGGAGTATTTTTAAAAACTTTCGCCAGTTCTAATTATTATGTACACATGTGATTTATTAATTAGTATTAGTTATTATTTATTTTTTTACTTCTCCCGTCCCATTCACAAAGGGATAAGTTATATTTTTGTCAGGTCTACTCATATAGGAATATTACCTTAAATAGCAAAATTATAACCACTAAAACTCATTCACACTACTTAATCCACCACTATCACTCTCGTCTTAATTCTCGTGTCAGGAAAAAGTTATATCTTTATGAGCGGGACGGATGGAGTATAACATTTACATTTTTTATTTTTATAAAAAAACATTACAAAATTGATAAGGATAATTAATTGGTATACAAAAATGTTGAAAATGTGCGTGTGTTGGCCAAATGGTAAGAAGTTAAATTTCGAGACCAAATGTCCCGAGTTTGAGTCCTCTATAGTGCAGCCTTCAGACAACTCAATTTGGCATCTCCCGATCAAAAAAAAAAAAAAGGACTAAAAAAAGACTCGATGTGGCATCTTGGGCCCTTCTTCTTTCTATGATTGTCATGCTCGAGTTCCCTGTGTGCATATTGCTCATACAAATTGCAACAAATTCGGGAGATTTTCCGGTTTAGCCAAGCCTTCCTGTACTTGAAATTGTACTTGTTGGCCTTGTGCCTGTGCTATGTTGCCAATGATTTCGTCGTCGCCTTGGAATTCCTCTGCGGCTTGAGAGAACAAATATATGCTTGTGGAACTCGAGTTGAATGGTCTCTCAAGAGTTGTATTGCTTGACTCCAACCTAAAAGGAGGCACTTGTTTGGTGTTGTCGACAGTGGCGGAGTCAGGAATTTTTCATGGCAGGAACTGGATTGGTTAGTGATATAAACGGGATGATAATTACTCGTTTTTATCACAACATAGACTGACGAGAATAAAATTCGATAAAAAATAAAAAAAAATTCAATAACTAAAATAAAAAATAAAATAAAAATGGAGTGGGCTTAAGCCAGGCTTTAAGGTGGATCCGCCCCTGGTTGTCGATGATTGGGTATTTACTAATGCTACACATCATCTCTCGTCAATAGAGTACGTACGGCCTATGTTTCATCTTTGTCTTCGAGTAGACCCCACTTTCTCTACACCGGTAACCTTGATTCCATTGAGCCAAACCAACGGTTTGTATGCGACTATCTTTGTCAAGCCCAACCCTACCCAAATTTCAGGTATAGCCCCTCGTGCCGGGCAACACTAATTTTCTCACATTATCCCTTGTCAACAACGAAGTATATATTCATTAAGTACTCCCTATGTCCCGTCCAAGACGATACGTTTCATTTTGTCAATTTGTGGCACGCTTTTTCACGCTTCTTGATGAAGAGTTTTAAAATGGATTTTTGAAGAATTTTTTCTTTTGCTTGATAACACAACTATCATAGTATCCAGTAAAAGAAAAAATTATTCAAAAATCTATTTTAAAACACATCATCAAGAAGCGTGAAAAAACGTGCCAAAAATTGATAAAATGAAACGTATCGTCTTGGTCGGGACGGAGGGAGTAATACAGATCTCATCCGCAATGCTATCAGTGTTTGGAATCAGGCGTTTCATGTGCCTTTTAAGTAAAAAACAAAAAATCGCAATCAACGGCAATGATCCACCACGTGCTTTGTAAATCTTGTTTGCCTAATTAACCATTCCTCCATACACTTCCTAAACTAGCAGTATTCCATTGCACGCCGAATACGACGCAAATAATCCAACAATTCACTAAAACAAATGCACTCAATCGACAAAATGAATCTGACCGGCAAACAAGATGCTCGAATATTGATTCTCTCTCTCTATTCACAAGCCTCAATACTTTTTATAATATTTAAGTGTCAGATATTTCATTAATCAACATTATAAACTTTGCATTTCGCTCAACCTCTCCTCGGGCCAAGGGTCATTTTTTTCTTGTTTTTCACACGACCTGGTTATTCGAGCATATTCCTAATTTTTGGCATTAATTTGATTTTTTTATGGAGTGGTGTTTGTAAACATGCTCTGTTGATTTGAAACTCGCGATACATTCAACGATCATGCTAGTATGTTATTTAATTTTTAAAAGGGAATAAAGAATACAATGCTTTCTCCCATGTATAACTCATCACTTCAATATTTGGCATGTCTCATCTTGCAGTCAGATCAAAAGTGACAATCTTTATAAAAAATGACAATCAGCTTGAAGAAAGTGACAATATACCAAGCTGGCATTTAATAGCAATCTTATTTACAAGTGAAGGTGCATGAGCCGTCAAAAGCATGGGCCGGGACGAGAGCCCATCGGGCCTTAAGCAAAAGTGAGGTGACCCAGCCCGAAATTGCATTCGGGTGCAAAAACCATTGCCCCAACATGTGTCTATAACGGATTAAGAGTATCAAATGATCGAGCCAACGGGCCGGCCGAGCCCATGGGGTTTTCAATGTTTTGGGTCAGGTTAGCCCGACACGAAATTCGATAAGCCTCCCATTTTGAAGCTCCCCACCAAATTCTAGGCGGGGTCGTCCCCATCAGACTGAATATTTTTTAGTCTTTTTTTTTACAGCTCTAATAATAATAATAATAATAATAATAATAATAATAATAATAATAATAATAATAATAATAATAATAATAATAATAATAATAATAATAATAAATGTGACAATCTTAAAATATCAATATGGTATAATAGGGAAAGAAAAAAATGACATTGCTTAAAAATGATAATCAACCTAAAGAAAAATGAGAACCTATATTGAAAATAAAGACATTATTTCAATGATTTTAAAAGGTGTTCATTGTAGTGGAAATAAAATGGTGATCCAGATTATACTTATTTTTTCGAGGGAAATGAAGGCTAATAAAGTTAAAATACCCGAATCCTATGCTATTTTGTGAGGTTGAGTGCCAAATTCAAATTTTGATTTATAGAAACGTTAGTAATAAAACGTTAAAAGAAAGTCTTGCAACTTTGGTTTATAATCAAAGTATGCTGACTATAACTTATATGCATGCTCAAAATCTTACCTTTTTGAAAATTAGCCGACAAATTGAAAATATAATACTATCTCTATCTCACAAAGTAGTCATGGTTTGACTTGACACAAGAATTAAGGAAAAAGAAAATTTGTGGTTGTAATTAATTTTGAAAAGAAAGAGTTAATTGTAGCCAAATATTATTTGTCATTTATAGAAAGTGGACTATTGTATGAGATGGGCAAAAAAAGAAAAGATAGACTACTTTTGTGAGATGGAGGTAGTAATTTACAATTGTAGCTGGTGATCTCAGGTCAGTTGCTCCCTTCATTCCGTTCCATTCAACTTAAAGAATGAATATATTACGTTCTACTTCATTTGGCGTATATAATTAAATTAATTAATACATGTAAGGTTTGAAATAATGTAATAACTCAATTGAACAGGTGAAGTAATATATATATATATAGGAAATATATATATATATATATATATATATATATTTTTGCATATATAGCCGAAGTAACTTTTACATATTCATTAATTAATCCATACAAGGTTTACTTACAAGGTTTATCATTCATGTACAGGTACAAGAATCATTGGCCAACTAATTTTTAAATATTTTTAAATAATGCAATTTCTAGAAGTTAAATAATTTAAAAATATCTAGATACACACTATTTATTTTAAAAAATCTATAAAAGTTTGTCCAATCATGCTATTCGTAACAAAAATCATCTTATTCATAACAAATGACTACACATACATAAAGTGGCGCAGCAGTAAAGATACATGTTACTCCATCTGTCCCATATTATTTTTAGTATTTTTCATTTTGAGCGTTCCCATAATAGTGTGGTGTATTAAGATGAAAAGATTATTTTTGCAAAATGATACTTTAACCCTTGATGTTCCAAAAAACTTGTTTTACTATTCATAGAGTGAAACGCTTACTTATTCCACTAATACCTACTTTTCTTCACTTTATCTTACATTTTCTTAAAATTTGTGGCATTTCTCTTTTGACGCTAATATGGGAGACGGAAGGAGTATACGACTAACACGTTAAATCCAATCCATAAAATTACCAGCAACATTCCACACAATATGAATATACAGTAACAATAATTTACAACACTAGTTTGCTCTCTAACTAATCTAAACATTTTGATTACAATATTCTTCAACTTAACAACCTTTGGAGCTTCAACTTGATATGTGGCTTCGAGGTCATAATTTTCTATCATTTAGTAAAATTGAAAAAAAAAAAAAAAAATGTTGAGTACTCAAAATTTGATAACAGTATTAAACTTTACCATCGAAAGAATATTCATGCCACCAGTTACATGTGCGAATAGGAAGTTTGACTTTAGAGCTATATTTATTTATTTATTTTCGAGAAAAGTTTATTTCTATACACACTAGAACATATGCCCGTGCCGTGCGTGGCAAAGATTTACATTTATTAAGAATGTTGAGTAAATATTTTAAATATGCATTTCTTTTTCATACACAAAATAGAACTAAAATTATACTAATATCTAATATCTTGTAGCCTCATCATTGTCTTAGTAAAGAACAACTAATCCTTTTGTTTGCTTTCCGATTCATTTTACTCTTGCAACAACACAATCAGGCAAATTAATCTTGACCTCCTTTTGTTTTATTTCTTATTAAAATTTTAAAATTTTTTGATCTTCTTCTTCCTATATTTCATACCCTCTAAGTTTTGAAGAATTCTCTTTTCACTTCACAAAACTTAATTATGAAAACCATGCCTTTGTAATTTATGGAGTCCAATATTTACTTGACTTTTCTGGGGTTCACTTCTTGTTATAGCGGTGACATTTTGGGTTCATTAAATCTTCTTTCTTTATTATACATCAATGTTCTTTGAATTCTCAATAATAATACTTAGAAAATTTTAGACATGAGAATCAAATCAAATACTGTATAAGTGAAAAGGAATTAAACAATGCAATCTATATAGCTGGATGTAGTGATAAGGGGAAAAAAAAAGGTAAGATTAAACAAAATAAGATATTAAATAATCCGGTTAATCCTAAAAGGATCGGCACTAAGGGGGTGTATTCAATTGAGATTTTGATGGATTTTTTTAGACTTTGAAAAGTAGATTTTTTATAGACTTTTAAAATCCATAGACTCTATGCAGAGTTTGACTAGACTCTGTACAGAGTTTGACTGACTTCTATTTATTTATTTTGATGGATTTTCATGGACTTGCAGTATTGTGTAATATTTTTTTATAATTAATTTACATGGATTTCCATAAACTCCGACGCTGAACTATTGTAACTATTTGTTAAAATAAATAAATGTGAGTCACACTTGTAGATAAATAAATAAAATTATATATATATTGTTTAATAAAAAATATCAAATAACTTTATCCAAATTGTTTGAATATGTTTGTAGGGAGTATCAAAATTCATTAAATTATGCCATCTTTCAAAACAAGAATCATACTTTATATAGAGAAAGTTCAATTAATGTATTTATAATAAAAAAAATTACTCTTATTTTTTTCCGTTCAAATGTTATATTTCATTTTAGTCATTATTCCCTACACTTTAAAAAAAACGTAGCAGTAATTTAACCATAAAAAATCAAAATGAAAGTTGTGATTTAAAAGTTACATGTTCGAATTTTATAACAATGAGGATTTTTATGTAAAGATTGATTTTCATGCAAACTTCATATAGTAAACAAATTTTTAGTACTAGATAGTCATAATTTTGATGTCTTTTAAAATAAACCATAATTGTTTGGAGAAAAAATAAACTATAATGGTTCGATTTTTATAACATATGAAGGTGGTTGAGGGTGGCGGAGGAGGGTGGCGAAAATGGTGATTTTGAGTTTTTTCAGAGAATCCGTAGAAATCTCTGGTTTTTATAAAATATTTTGAAGAGTGAAATCTCTTTATATTTTTTAAAGAGAATCCAGCAAAATCCGTAGACTGTTAAAATCCATGGACTGTTGAATACCTACAGATTTTTTAAGACTTTAAAAAGTCTGCATTGAATACCTTAAGATTTTTAAAGACTTTTTAAAATCTGAATTGAATTCCTATAGAATTCTAAAATCCATAAAAATCCATCAGAATCTAAATTGAATACACCCCCTAAGACAAAACAAACAAAATATAAATCTCAATTGACGTGTGCATGTGTTGATCAAGTGGTATGGGGTTAAGATATGGGGCCAAAGATCCCGAGTTCGAGTCCTCCGTGGTGCGACCTTTAAATTTCTTGTTAATTGTATCAAAAAAAAATCCCAATTGACCAATTCGTGTATACATAATATTATTCAAAACTTAAAAATTAGTTTCACAAACAATTTGCATTGAATATTTATCGTATCATTTATCTCAATCTATTAAATGTAATAGAAACTATATCAATCAAAGTTCAAAGTGCACAAACCACGAAAACCATCAATCTCCTCATCCCTGCCATGTATTATGCCATATTCGTTTTGTTTCTATTCACAAAATTTAAATCAACATATATTCACATGTCAAAACAACCTTAATGAAATTAGACAGAAAAATATTAAGGTAATTACACAATTTGATTGCCGGGAAAGAATAAAAAGAATTGAAACATGATTAACAAAAACATGCAAGACCAAGAAAAAAAAATCTCGATTTCAGAAAAAAATGCTAAAAAAGAAAAACAATTGTATCATGAGATTCAATGGACAAATCAATACTCCCTCGGTCCCATTTATGTTGTCTCACTTTATTATAATATAAAGTGAGACAATATAAATGGGACTGAGGAAGTACAACTGGAGCAAAGCATATTATAAAAAAATTATTACCTGTTACAAATCTTAAATATCGATCTCAATTGGCACAGTCCGAATAAAACTGAATTGAGACATTTAAGTTTCTGTGATGTATAATTCTAATCGGATTTATAGGTAAAAACATTTCAAAACTACACGTTGTTTAGGAAGGGATAGTTGTTGCGACTTTCCACAAAGCAATAAAAATTATTTATTCGTCAAGTTTAGTTCTCATAAAAAAACTCCTCACTTTTGTTGGGTGAACATATACAGAGGGTGATTTTTTTAATTGATCAAAAATAAATTACCATTTTTTTAAATCAATTGTTACATAAATTATTTTAATATTTATTTTAGTATTGTGAGTTAAGAGATAAAAAATATCCCCAAAAGATATACTCCGTACGAAACGACAAATTGTAACAAATAAATTACAAATATAAGTATTATCAATTCCATCCCAAGATAATTAAACAAAACTATATGACATAATTGTATTACTAAAGTAAGACATTCCTATAAAATGCACCTTTAATTAATTTTGAAAGTACTGGTCATGACATGATTGAAATTTTGTTTCTAAGCTTGCATTTGAATCTCGATGTTTCCTATATGGTGAAGATGGCCAAGATGGTTGTATAAAAGATAGATGTTTTTCTTTGGACTATAAGGGATTCCATATCATAGACAAACAAATGAAAAGGAGAATTTAAAAAAAAAAAAAATCAATAAAATGAAAAATTGGAGATTAATAATCGTTACAACCTTTCTAAATTCAGCAAATATCTAGATTATTTCAAATGCAAAATGTTCGCAAATGTACAAAAATTCAACTCATCAATAATATTATTCATATACATATTTGATAGGCTATGATGCGCGATACGGTAAGAGCGCATATACACATATGATTCTTTTAGTTTTTTAACCTTTTTTTTACTTTAGGTTGCGTTCTCTTTTATGCGAAAGAAAAGGAGAGAAAAGAGAAAAATACCCTATAAATTCTACCCCTTTTCTCACCTTTTATCAATTATGGGGGATTTTACTCCTTAAATTGGAGATAATATTTATAACACCAAAATGGAGAGATAATATTTTCTCTCCATTGTAGTGCAAATTAAGGGGAAAAAATAGGAAATGTGAGAAAAGGTGAGAAAAGGGGTGGAATTTAAAGGGTGATTTTTTCCTTTCTCTCCTTTTCTTTCGCATCAAAGAGAATGCAACCTAAATCTTTTTTGTTTCTTTTCCCTTTCTTATATTCTTTTACACGTCAGATTCTTTAAGTTTTATAACTAAATCTTTTTTTCCCCTTCTTCTATTCTTCTTCTCGCATCCTTCTCACTTTTACCAGATAACTCACTAACTAAAGATAAAAAGAACTGGGGTAAAAAGGTATTCCAATTTATCTCGGTACTGCGCTTAGTTCTTCAAAGATCTGCGCATCAGATTCGTTCACTCCCCCCCGACGGTCTACACCAGGGAACGACACGCTTCGCCTGCTCCCTCCCCGTGTTTTCTATTATTTAGATAGAAAAAAAGAATAATAGCCCAAGTTCACGCCTCCTTCATTTTGAAACGCACGCAAACACTCTTCTTCTCCAGCCATATAATTCCTTGCTCGTTGGGTTCTTACGGCGATCTAGAAGGAGGAGAAAATATTTGGTGATGATAAAAGTAAAAGGTTAACGAATTGAATAAAAATAATTTGAGAGGTTTGACAGATAAAATCCACAACATACATTAATCCATCAATTAAAATAATTGTTCTACGATTACACTATCCTTGGAGAATAATTGGAGAATGATGTTTCAATGATGGAAGTGTATGTCACAGACAAAAATCTAAAAAAAATAAAAATAATAAAACACACTAAAATAATAAGAACATCTAACGAATGCCCCAAACAGAAGTAGGAAGGTATTAAGTTTCAGATATTACATGTGTCAGTGTATGCACAGATTTATGTGCAATAGATTGATGGTGGAGTTTTAAAATAGGAATGACAATATGTAGAGGATGAAACCTGTATTAGGGCAACTACAATGGAGAGCCTCAAATGGGGCTTTATAAATTGACACATGAACAAGAGCTCTAAACTTAAAATATTTCACAATCATGGGCTCTAATTTTAGGGCTCTTAATACCATTATTGGGTCCCACTTTTTATCAATATTATTATTATTAAATGTAAAATAAAATGTAATGCACATATGGTGGCCCCACAAGTAACATAGAGCCCGGGCTCTTGCAGGAGAGCCCGGGCTCTTCATTCTGGGCTCTCCAATGGTGCTTAAAAATAAAGTTGGGCTCTATCTTTTGACACATGGACAAGAGCCCAACCATTGTAGATGCCCTTAATTGACTTCATTGCAATTGATCCGCCATCATCTTTTCTGCATGGATGTGGTGCTGAAGATTTAATAGATTTTGTTGTGACCACCAAACTAATAAACGTGTGAATACGAAACTCATGTTTTATCTAAAAATCGAAATTAAAAATATATATATATATCCACCACCAGTTTTGAAAGGTTGCGTCCATTGACAATTAATGCTAAAACTAAAATTAAAAAAATAAAATAAAAAATAAGAGTGAGAAAACACAAAAACTAATTAACTCTTTTCCCTAGTCCTTTTGATCTAGGGATGGCAACGGGGCGGGGCGGGGTCGGGTATAGCTTCCCCACCCCCATACCCGCCTCCGAAAATGCCCCCGATTATAATTTTTTTTTCATTTAAAAAATTGATTTTTTTAAAAATAATAATAATTAATTTAATGTTGAAATTAATTAAAAATAAAAAATAGTAAATTAATTAATATAATATTAATAAATTATTTTTTTAAACTAAAATTAATAACAAAATATTAAATTTATTAAAAATTTAAATATAATTTAAAATTATTAATATTTAATTTACTATCGTGGCGGGTACGGGGTGGGGACCCGCAAACCCGCCCCCGCCCCGAACCCGATTCGGGTACATGATTTCATACCCAAACCCGCTCCGGAACCCTAAAATTCCCCTCCGCCCCCGCCCCGTTAGGGGCGGGTACCCGCGGGTAATCAGGTTTACGGGTAAAATTGTCATCCCTATTTTGATCTAGTAACACCCGTTGAAAAAATAATTAAATATTAGGGGAAAGAAATAAAAGTGAAAATACAAATATATCCTTAAAAATAGAAGTGAAAGTACGAAAGTACCCCTCGTATTTTGTTTTTATATAGTACTAGTATCACACCCATGCGATGCATGGGGTAAGCTATATATGTAGAATATGGTGTTTTATATATATATATATATATATATATATATAGGTGAGAGATCAAATATAAAAGACAGGTTCTGTAAGAAATGAGAAATGATCTGGACCATTGATCTGTGTGATTTACGGTGTAGATTAACTGGTGCATTATGAGTTTACTAAAATGCATTATGATTGTATAGATAATGCATTATAATGCATTGTGCATTATAATTATGTATATCATGCATTATAATTATATGCATAAAATGCATCATTTTTTATTTTTTACGATAATCCTATTTTGTACAGGATCTCACCCCTATATATATATATATATATATATATATATATAATTTTTGTTGAAGTTTTAGTAAAATAATTCAATTTGATCTATTTTGTTGAAGTTTCTTAAGAAATAATTCAAATTACTATGTACGCTTGTTAGTACAATAATATACATTTAGATCTTTTGTGAAAAATATTATATTGAATAAAAGAGCATGGCAATCAATATGTGATAAAACGGGTTGTGAAAATTTAATTATAGGTTGTCCTCATTGAGGCAATAGAAAACAGTGATCAACTTTCGTAAACCAAAAACAATCGAGAAACAAACAACTACAAAGTTCATTCTCATTGTTTGTAGCAAAGATATCTGCTAACGGAGAAAATGAAATTATAGAGAAAAATAAACGACAATTAATAAATGAGGATAACATGGATAGAGATAGACTTGTGGTGATAAATTGGCAAAGCATTCCAACTGAGTAATAGAGGAATAGAAGAATGAGAGAGAGAGATCATAAAGGTCCAGCAAGACAAACTCGTGTTCAACACAATAGAAAGAACGACTGCAATGTCGAAACAACCTGCAATTTCACGTCTAAAGGAATGTTCGAAAGATTTTCACAAATTTCATAAATTGATTTGGGATTTCAATTATGTTTCATATATATATATAGAGGAGTGAAAAGGTAGAATATTAAGCTTAAAATGTCAAATATTAAATAACTTTAGTTCGAATATATAAGTTTACATTACCAAATCAACATTAATCAATAATTAATTTAGATAAAATTGTATTTATTTCAAATACATTTCCTTAAATTACATTAATTCACATAAAACAATAACTAATGATTAATCTGTATAAAGTTGTATTTCTTTCTAACACTAATTTTGCAATTTTTTTATATAACAATACATAATAATCCGTACAAATTGATCGGTTAGCATTTAAAATTCATAGGTATATATTTGTAGAATATATTAATATATTTACTATATTACATGCAACTTTGCCAAAATATATTATAAAAGGATTATTGGAAGTTACTTTTAATTAGCTTTAAAATCTCTTAATAAGATATATCAAGTTTTAATTATTGTTTGACTTTGATATCTCGTATTAATATATACATTTAATAAATTTTAAGAAAAAATTAAATTTATAAACCAATAATCAACTATATTAAAGTTAGATATATAGGCACAAAACATAAGTTTATGCTTATATTGTCAAAATTAATCTATAGATTGATAATTGGAAGGGAAAAAAAAAATAAAATTAAGTGTTTGCTAGAGTTAAAGACAATTCACAATGTTGATGAGAGCATAACAAATTCATCGAAAACCTAAAGTCTTTGAATTTGAACAAAAAAATAATAGAAGGATAGAAAATAGTTGGAGTGTGAGTGTACTAATGTATATTTCAAGAATATATAAACACAAAATATTATAAATATTGAAAAAGAATTTAATTACACACAATTTATGCTTATATTGTCAAAATTAATTTATTAACTAATGATTATTTAACACAAAGATGTTACTTATAAACGGAATTTTTTACTTTTACATTGGATTATTTTAATATTATATTTGTATTGGAAAACTAACAAATAAAATAAAATAAATTAAAACATTTAATTACTCTTGGTTTCCTTTAAAATTTGATTCGTGTCCATTGATGTGTTATACCCTTGCCTTTGTTTAACAATTGGTTAATCTTCATTTTGTGATCAACTATATCGATTAATGATAATTACATATTACACTAAAAGTAAAACAAAATGGAAATTAAAACTAAATTATGTACATAGGGTAAGCTTAATCATAATTACATTAGGTGCAATATCGAATCAATAAAAATAAATGAAGATATTTAATCAAAACTATATAGCAAATGATGTGATAATTATTGGAGTAACAAATGCTTATAAAATTGTATATAATATTGAATTATGTTATTTCTGTTGGATCCGTGAAGATCGCTCGGATGTTAATCAATTAAACAAACACATATCATGCAATTTCCTAGATCCTAAAGCGGAAACAGATCTAGATTGCATACCTTGTCGGGGCAGATCCAGCCGGTATAATGATATTTGGTGAAGTATTCCACGCACTAGATCTCTGCACACGAGATCTAGCTCTTCTTGTAAACCTCGAGATCTTCTAGAGTATTCCCGAGCACAGAGAAGAATTCCGGATGGACGGAAATCTTTCTTCTCCCCTTCCCCGTAAAACCCTAGCCGCCACCTTTCGTATGTGAACCGATAATTGTCCGTGTGCGGGATCCCTAATCACCATCTATATATATAGAGGCAGATTAGGGTTAGGGTTTCTCTTACTGGGCCAGGCCTGCTTCTGTTGGGCTACACTAGGGATCTTAAGGAGGATATGGACTGGGCCTCCCAATATAATTAATAATCCAAGTATTCTCTGGGCCCGAATACTTTACTTAATTATATAAATATTATTTCACTCCACTAAAGAAATAATATTGCACTGCCGTCCATCTCCCAAATTATTACGCACCGGGCTCCTTTTTGGATTATATTATTTCCCGTGTTAAAGATATCGCACGTCCATTAATTAATTAAGCTTACTGATAGCTCTATTAATTAATATCTCATTCCGAGAGTAGTACCCGCTCGACCTTATTATTATATCGGAACTTAATCCACCTGCAGGGTTTAATATAATAATCTTTGGAGCGCCTCAAGGGGACATCATCAACTCGGACTCAGCCGAGACACGATTTCTAGCATTAATATTAATTATCATATTTATAATATCATTACCCAAGATATCGAGATGCTTTGAGTTGCAATAACTCTCACTCATTGATAAATCAAAGTAATTTTTATCATAAATATATAATTCAATATTATATGACAAGAATTAAGAAATAATAATCGTCTGAGATCTTTGATCCTTTTATTAAATCAGTACAAAAGGATTTATCTCACCGCGATCATGTTCAATGCAACTAGATGCATTAGTATAAGCTACTTAGCCAAGATCAGCTAATATCAAGCCTTATACTACAACCTTAACAAGTAATTTGTCCACAATTACTTAGGTTGCGAACACTATTTAAGTATATAAGAAAGTGAAAATATGATCTTCCGTGTGAGACCACACCATATTATCTATAATATATACTACAGGACGATATTTTGCATAACCATAACACGAATAAATATGCAAAAACATATGACATTATTTATTTCATAAAACAGGAAGAAGTACTATACAACTCAGCATAAAAAGTATGCTTTTCAGTATATAATCCCAACAATCTCCCACTTATACTCAAAAGCATGCTTTCAAGTATACTACTACACTAAATATCTCTCCCACTTATACTCAAAGCAGTGCTGTCATGCAACGAACTCCCATGCTTCCAACATGCCTTTCGAACACCTTGATAGACAAGGCCTTCGTGAAAGGATCAGCCAGGTTATCCTCCGAAGCAATCTTTGACACCACGACCTCTCCTCTTTTCACATACTCTCGTATGAGGTGGTACTTCCTTTCAATGTGTTTACTGGCCTTATGGGTTCGTGGTTCCTTTGAATTTGCCACTGCACCAGAGTTGTCACAATAAATTGTGAACGTCTGAGGCAAATTCGGAATCACATCCAAATCCAACAAGAAGTTCCGGAGCCATACAGCCTCTTTGGCTGCTTCCGAGGCTGCCACATACTCAGCCTCCATTGTGGAGTCAGCAATGCATTTCTGCTTTACGCTCCTCCAATATATGGCTCCACCTCCCAGTGTAAAAACACAACCTGAGGTAGACTTTCGAGAATCCCTATCTGACTGGAAATCAGAATCAGTGTATCCCAGAGGATGTAGACTGTCAGACTGAAAGACCAACATATAATCCCTAGTCCTTCTCAGGTACTTGATTATATTCTTTACAGCAGTCCAGTGTCCTCTTCCTGGGTTAGACTGATATCTGGCAACCATGCCCACAGCATAACAGATATCCGGTCTAGTGCAAAGCATAGCATACATGAGGCTTCCAACTGCCGAAGCATACGGAACTCCTTTCATGTCATCTATCTCAGCTTGTGTCTTCGGACACATATCCTTCGATAGATGGATTCCACTCTGGAGAGGGAGAGATCCTCTCTTGGAATTCTCCATGCTAAAGCGCTTTGCAACCGTATCTATATAGGTTGCTTGGGAAAGACACAGCATTCTCTTCTTACGATCTCTAAAGATCTTGATCCCAAGAATGTGTCCTGCTTCTCCCAAATCCTTCATCTTGAATTGCCTGGACAGCCACATCCGTACGTCCGATAACATATCTACGTTGTTGCCAATCAATAGAATGTCATCTACATACAGTACTAGAAACACCAAGTCGTTTCCTTCACACTTCTTATAAACACAACTCTCATATACACACTGCGTGAATCCATATGACTGGATTACTTCGTCAAACCGTGTGTTCCAAGACCTAGAAGCTTGCTTAAGTCCATAAATGGATCGCTTAAGCCTGCACGCAAGATGCTCACTTCCTTCGGCAATATAACCCTCTGGTTGGCGCATGTAGATGGTTTTATCAAGACTACCATTAAGGAAAGCAGTCTTGACATCCATCTGCCAAATCTCCAGATCCATATGGGCCGCAATGGCCAAGAGAATCCGGATCGACTTAAGCATGACGACAGGCGAGAAGGTTTCATCATAATCGATACCCTCTTTCTGAGTGAAACCTTTTTCCACAAGTCTAGCTTTGAAAGTTTCAATCTTTCCGTCAGGTCCTCTCTTACGTTTGTAGACCCACTTACACCCGATGGGTTTAACCCCTTCAGGAAGTTCTACAACGTCATACACATCGTTCTCATGCATGGATTCGATTTCCGAATCCATTGCAACTTGCCAAAGCTGTGCATCTTTGTCTTGGATTGCCTCTTTGTATGTCCAGGGGTCTGAGTCATCTTCACCTGGTAAGTTGTCCGAAGACTCTCCCAGACACAACCATCTTTCAGGTTGAATGATGACCCTCCCACTGCGACGAGGCATATTCTGAGGTTGTGTACTAGTGTCAACACGTGGTGCAGTTGATGGTGCTGCATCTAGTACGGGTGGTTCAGGCGGGTTTGTATCCCTCATCTCTTCTAGGATGACCTCACTCATGGGTTTGTGATTGTTCATATATTCTTCTTCCAAGAAATGAGCATTGGTGCTGACAATGATCTTTTGGTCCCTTGGACTATAGAACAATCCACCTCTCGTACCCTTAGGGTATCCTATGAACAGCCGTAATTCAGTTCTCGACTCCAACTTATCAGCATCCTTACGCAACACATGAGCAGGACAACCCCAGATCCGAATGTGTTCAAGATTAGCCTTTCGGCCTGACCACAACTCCAAGGGTGTTTTGGGTACTGATTTGGAGGGAACTAAGTTTAGAATATATGCCGTTGTTTCTAAGGCATAGCCCCAAAACGAAGTAGGTAGCTCAGAATAGCTCATCATCGACCTAATCATGTTCAGTAGGATTCGGTTCCGCCGTTCTGCCACACCATTCTGCTGTGGTGTTCCTGGCGCAGTAAGCTGGGACGTAATCCCGGCTTGTGACATGTATTCCAAGAATTCAGCGCTAAGGTACTCTCCACCTCGATCAGATCGAATGGATTTGATGGATTTATTATGCTGATTCTCAACTTCTGCCTTAAATGCTTTGAATTTATCAAAGGATTCAGACTTCTGTTTCATCAGATAAACGTATCCAAATCGTGAGTGATCATCAATAAAAGTGATGAAATACTCAAAACCACTTTTAGCCTGAATAGACATTGGACCACACACATCTGTATGAATCAAGTCCAACACATTCTCTGATCTGTTGCCCTTGGATTTGAAAATCCTTTTCATCATTTTACCCTCTAAGCAAGATTCGCAAGTTGGTATCGGTCCTATTTGGAGTTTATCCAAGGGACCGTCTTTCACCAACCTTTGAATTCGCTTGAGGTTAATGTGACCCAGCCTCAGATGCCAGAGAAGTGTTTGATTCACATCTGAAGAAACCTTACGTTTCTTTGAACTCGATGATGTGCTATAAATAGCAGGTACAGTACAGTTAATGATATAGAGATTGTTAGACATAATACCCGAACAAATGACATCATTGTTACGAAAAATAGTAACGTCATTCAAACCGAAAGTAACCGAATATCCATCCAAATACAATTTGGAAACCGAAATAAGGTTCCTTTTAAAACCAGGTACTAACAAAACGTCTCTCAAAACCAGTGTTTTATCCAAAAACGGTAAACTGACAACTCCCACTGCAGAAACCGCCACGTGCGTAGCATTCCCCATGGTGACGGTGATCTCCCTTGCATTAAGTCTTCGGGTTTGTGAGAACCCCTGCAAGTCAAAACATACATGATCAGTGGCTCCCGTATCTACAACCCAAGTATGTGTAGAACGAGCCGCTAAACAAGCTTCGACTACTAATGCACAAGATTTACCTTTAGGATTGCCTCTTAACTGAGGACAAACCGCCTTGTAATGTCCCTTCTCTCCACAACGGTAACACTTCCCCTTAGGCTTCTTTATCCCTCCCTGAGGTCCTCCCACTCTTTGACT
The DNA here is from genome assembly GCA_029379335.1 of Thymus mandschuricus. NCBI lineage: Eukaryota > Viridiplantae > Streptophyta > Magnoliopsida > Lamiales > Lamiaceae > Thymus > Thymus mandschuricus. Next base: position 30,315,281 of record CM057079.1, on the reverse strand, counting down.
TGCTCGATTTTGAGCTTGGCCAACCTGTTTCTTCTTCTTCTTCTTAATTCTGCCTTTCGGCTTAGAAGGTTCAGAAACAGTGGTCACATGTACCTGAGGTTCAACCCGAAGAACTTCCTCAGCTTGCACAAGCTCATTGAGTAATTCGGATAACGTGTACAACTTTTGATTCATGTTGTAGTTCATCCGAAACTGATCAAAGGATCTGGGAAGAGACTCAATAATAATATCGACCTGGGTTTCCCCATCGATCTCAGCACCAAGGACCTCAAGTTCATTGAGATGACCGATCATCTTTAGAACATGTTCCTTAACAGAATCACCATTCCCCATGCGCATAGTCATAATAGCTCTCATAGCTTTCTGACGCGCTTGGCGACCATGGTGCCCGAACATTTCCGTAAGGCTATAGATCATATCAGCTGCAGTTCGGACATGTTGATGTTGATGCTGCAAAATGCTTGACATAGAAGCCAGTATATAGCATTTTGCCATCTCATCAGCCCTTTTCCAGCTGGTATAAGCCTCACGCTGTTCTGGCGTGGATTCATCAGTAGGTTCAGGGGGGCAAGCCTGAATGAGGACATATTTGTGTCCGTCAGCAGTAAGAACAATATCCAAGTTTCTTTTCCAATCAATATAATTGGAACCCTCGAGTTTATTCTCTTTGAGAATCGTAGCAAGCGGATTAAGAGACATAGTGAAGCTGAAATAAATAATAAATAAACATCACATAACAATCATATAAAATTTTGAAGCAGATTATATTGATGAGCCTTGAAACAATATAAAAGGCATCCCCCAACACCTCAAGTTCTTACATATAAGCCACTATAGGTGGACAGTACATATAATACCTTAAGTAGATCTTAAAATCTTTAACTTATTATCCAATCAACCTTAGCCTTCTGATTGATAAGTTAATAGTTGGTCCTCCTAGCCATGCAAAAATAATTAATTACCTTTCCTATAGGGAAGTAATTAATTAAGTCGCATCTAAGTGAATACCATAATTTAATATTTCCAAAAATGATTTCTATAAAGAGTAACTCTACCATAAGGAGCAGTTACCTAAATAAAACATTTTTCTAATATTATCAATTTGATTTAACCAATGAATACCATAATTAGTGTCTCCTATAGGGAGGAAGACTCATTGTCAACACGAACACTAATCATTTCATTTTAAATCAAATTATGTTTTTACGAAGTCTAAACCAATGAAATCCATAATCAGCATCTCCTATACGGAGGAAGACTCATCGTCAACGCGAATGCTAATTACTTCATTATTTTAAACCAATTATGGAGGCTAGAATTATCATAGTTTTTCGAACTTAATCGAAAAATAACGATAATTTTCTCACACTTAGTAATTTTTATCAAGGTTTTTACCATTTTCAAGCATAGCACATAAACAATTATCGCGAATAATTAAACAACATGCCATCCATCACATCGAAATAAAATAACCATGGAAATAAAATAAATTATCCAATCATCATGGTCTTCATTTATCTTCGAACGAGCTTGAAAATCTTGATTCTTCAAGTAACGGGCTGATCTTCACGAGAAACGGGCCCATTAATTGGCCCGTAGGGTTTCGGCCCGTTAGGGTTTGGAGAGAACCCTAACCGCAAACCCTAGCCACCAAAACCGCCGCTGCCGCCGCCTCTACCGCTGCTGCCGCCGAACCGCCGCTGCTGCCGCCGAGCCGCCGCTGCATGGAGCCGGAGGGGACCTCGTTTGAGGTCTCCCACTGGACGCCACCACCGTCGGTCGCTGGAGAGACGAGGAGCAGCAGCAAAAACGCCACCGCCGCCGCTGCACAGTCGCTGCGCGACTGCCGCGAAAGCAGCAGCTGCCGCCGCCTTTCCCCGGCCTTCCACGCCGCCGTCTAACGCCAGGGAGTCGCCGGCGTTCAGGGAGAACGCCGGCCAGTAGCTGTGCGCGAGCAGCAGTCTCCGCGAGTCGCTAGGGTTGCGAGAACCCTAGCTCGCGCTGCCGCCGGGCAGCAGCGTCTCCGCCGCCGCCGTTGCGCTGTGCTGCCACTGCTCCCTCCTCCGATCTGCTCCCGTCGTCGAGGGGGTCGAGCAGTGGCTCCCACCGGCGAGGCCGAGCAGCAACAGCCGCGTAGGGCAGAACCCTAGCGAGTTGCGCCCGCCGCCGTCGAGCCGCCGCCTCTGCCTCGATTTCCGACGTGTTCTTCGACACCTCTCCTCCGGAATTGATCGGTTACATAGATAGGAATTTTACATCGAATTTACATGGAAAAACGAAAAATAAAACCTAATCTAACACGATCAACCCTCGTGTTTTACAAACGCGGCCACAAATAGACCGATTTTAATACATAATTAAAATCGAAAAACATTCATATTAACCATGACAATTGGATCTCTGCAAACACACAAAATTCGCATCCAATACAATAATATGAAACATATATTTTGATTAATCAATTAACAGAGCCGAGTTGGCTCTGATACCAATTGTTGGATCCGTGAAGATCGCTCGGATGTTAATCAATTAAACAAACACATATCATGCAATTTCCTAGATCCTAAAGCGGAAACAGATCTAGATTGCATACCTTGTCGGGGCAGATCCAGCCGGTATAATGATATTTGGTGAAGTATTCCACGCACTAGATCTCTGCACACGAGATCTAGCTCTTCTCGTAAACCTCGAGATCTTCTAGAGTATTCCCGAGCACAGAGAAGAATTCCGGATGGACGGAAATCTTTCTTCTCCCCTTCCCCGTAAAACCCTAGCCGCCACCTTTCGTATGTGAACCGATAATTGTCCGTGTGCGGGATCCCTAATCACCATCTATATATATAGAGGCAGATTAGGGTTAGGGTTTCTCTTACTGGGCCAGGCCTGCTTCTGTTGGGCTACACTAGGGATCTTAAGGAGGATATGGACTGGGCCTCCCAATATAATTAATAATCCAAGTATTCTCTGGGCCCGAATACTTTACTTAATTATATAAATATTATTTCACTCCACTAAAGAAATAATATTGCACTGTCGTCCATCTCCCAAATTATTACGCACCGGGCTCCTTTTTGGATTATATTATTTCCCGTGTTAAAGATATTGCATGACCATTAATTAATTAAGCTTACTGATAGCTCTATTAATTAATATCTCATTCCGAGAGTAGTACCCGCTCGACCTTATTATTATATCGGAACTTAATCCACCTGCAGGGTTTAATATAATAATCTTTGGAGCGCCTCAAGGGGACATCATCAACTCGGACTCAGCCGAGACACGATTTCTAGCATTAATATTAATTATCATATTTATAATATCATTACCCAAGATATCGAGATGCTTTGAGTTGCAATAACTCTCACTCATTGATAAATCAAAGTAATAATTATCATAAATATATAATTCAATATTATATGACAAGAATTAAGAAATAATAATCGTCTGAGATCTTTGATCCTTTTATTAAATCAGTACAAAAGGATTTATCTCACCGCGATCATGTTCAATGCAACTGGATGCATTAGTATAAGCTACTTAGCCAAGATCAGCTAATATCAAGCCTTATACTACAACCTTAACAAGTAATTTGTCCACAATTACTTAGGTTGCGAACACTATTTAAGTATATAAGAAAGTGATAATATGATCTTCCGTGTGAGCCCACACCATATTATCTATAATATATACTACAGGACGATATTTTGCATAACCATAACACAAATAAATATGCAAAAACATATGACATTATTTATTTCATAAAACAGGAAGAAGTACTATACAACTCAGCATAAAAAGTATGCTTTTCAGTATATAATCCCAACAATCTCCCACTTATACTCAAAAGCATGCTTTCAAGTATACTACTACACTAAATATCTCTCCAACTTATACTCAAAGCAGTGCTGTCATGCAACGAACTCCCATGCTTCCAACATGCCTTTCGAACACCTTGATAGACAAGGCCTTCGTGAAAGGATCAACCAGGTTATCCTCCGAAGCAATCTTTGACACCACGACCTCTCCTCTTTTCACATACTCTCGTATGAGGTGGTACTTCCTTTCAATGTGTTTACTGGCCTTATGGGTTCGTGGTTCCTTTGAATTTGCCACTGCACCAGAGTTGTCACAATAAATTCTGAACGTCTGAGGCAAATTCGGAATCACATCCAAATCCAACAAGAAGTTCCGGAGCCATACAGCCTCTTTGGCTGCTTCCGAGGCTGCCACATACTCAGCCTCCATTGTGGAGTCAGCAATGCATTTCTGCTTTACGCTCCTCCAATATATGGCTCCACCTCCCAGTGTAAAAACACAACCTGAGGTAGACTTTCGAGAATCCCTATCTGACTGGAAATCAGAATCAGTGTATCCCAGAGGATGTAGACTGTCAGACTGAAAGACCAACATATAATCCCTAGTCCTTCTCAGGTACTTGATTATATTCTTTACAGCAGTCCAGTGTCCTCTTCCTGGGTTAGACTGATATCTGGCAACCATGCCCACAGCATAACAGATATCCGGTCTAGTGCAAAGCATAGCATACATGAGGCTTCCAACTGCCGAAGCATACGGAACTCCTTTCATGTCATCTATCTCAGCTTGTGTCTTCGGACACATATCCTTCGATAGATGGATTCCACTCTGGAGAGGGAGAGATCCTCTCTTGGAATTCTCCATGCTAAAGCGCTTTGCAACCGTATCTATATAGGTTGCTTGGGAAAGACACAGCATTCTCTTCTTACGATCTCTAAAGATCTTGATCCCAAGAATGTGTCCTGCTTCTCCCAAATCCTTCATCTTGAATTGCCTGGACAGCCACATCCGTACGTCCGATAACATATCTACGTTGTTGCCAATCAATAGAATGTCATCTACATACAGTACTAGAAACACCAAGTCGTTTCCTTCACACTTCTTATAAACACAACTCTCATATACACACTGCGTGAATCCATATGACTGGATTACTTCATCAAACCGTGTGTTCCAAGACCTAGAAGCTTGCTTAAGTCCATAAATGGATCGCTTAAGCCTGCACGCAAGATGCTCACTTCCTTCGGCAATATAACCCTCTGGTTGGCGCATGTAGATGGGTTTATCAAGACTACCATTAAGGAAAGCAGTCTTGACATCCATCTGCCAAATCTCCAGATCCATATGGGCCGCAATGGCCAAGAGAATCCGGATCGACTTAAGCATGACGACAGGCGAGAAGGTTTCATCATAATCGATACCCTCTTTCTGAGTGAAACCTTTTACCACAAGTCTAGCTTTGAAAGTTTCAATCTTTCCGTCAGGTCCTCTCTTACGTTTGTAGACCCACTTACACCCGATGGGTTTAACCCCTTCAGGAAGTTCTACAACGTCATACACATCGTTCTCATGCATGGATTCGATTTCCGAATCCATTGCAACTTGCCAAAGCTGTGCATCTTTGTCTTGGATTGCCTCTTTGTATGTCCAGGGGTCTGAGTCATCTTCACCTGGTAAGTTGTCCGAAGACTCTCCCAGACACAACCATCTTTCAGGTTGAATGATGACCCTCCCACTGCGACGAGGCATATTCTGAGGTTGTGTACTAGTGTCAACACGTGGTGCAGTTGATGGTGCTGCATCTAGTACGGGTGGTTCAGGCGGGTTTGTATCCCTCATCTCTTCTAGGATGACCTCACTCATGGGTTTGTGATTGTTCATATATTCTTCTTCCAAGAAATGAGCATTGGTGCTGACAATGATCTTTTGGTCCCTTGGACTATAGAACAATCCACCTCTCGTACCCTTAGGGTATCCTATGAACAGCCGTAATTCAGTTCTCGACTCCAACTTATCAGCATCCTTGCGCAACACATGAGCAGGACAACCCCAGATCCGAATGTGTTCAAGATTAGCCTTTCGGCCTGACCACAACTCCAAGGGTGTTTTGGGTACTGATTTGGAGGGAACTAAGTTTAGAATATATGCCGCTGTTTCTAAGGCATAGCCCCAAAACGAAGTAGGTAGCTCAGAATAGCTCATCATCGACCGAATCATGTTCAGTAGGATTCGGTTCCTGCGTTCTGCCACACCATTCTGCTGTGGTGTTCCTGGCGCAGTAAGCTGGGACGTAATCCCGGCTTGTGACTTGTATTCCAAGAATTCAGCGCTAAGGTACTCTCCACCTCGATCAGATCGAATGGATTTGATGGATTTATTATGCTGATTCTCAACTTCTGCCTTAAATGCTTTGAATTTATCAAAGGATTCAGACTTCCGTTTCATCAGATAAACGTATCCAAATCGTGAGTGATCATCAATAAAAGTGATGAAATACTCAAAACCACTTTTAGCCTGAATAGACATTGGACCACACACATCTGTATGAATCAAGTCCAACACATTCTCTGATCTGTTGCCCTTGGATTTGAAAATCCTTTTCATCATTTTACCCTCTAAGCAAGATTCGCAAGTTGGTATCGGTCCTATTTGGAGTTTATCTAAGGGACCGTCTTTCACCAACCTTTGAATTCGCTTGAGGTTAATGTGACCCAGCCTCAGATGCCAGAGAAGTGTTTGATTCACATCTGAAGAAACCTTACGTTTCTTTGAACTCGATGATGTGCTATAAATAGCAGGTACAGTACAGTTAATGATATAGAGATTGTTAGACATAATACCCGAACAAATGACATCATTGTTACGAAAAATAGTAACGTCATTCAAACCGAAAGTAACCGAATATCCATCCAAATACAATTTGGAAACCGAAATAAGGTTCCTTTTAAAACCAGGTACTAACAAAACGTCTCTCAAAACCAGTGTTTTATCCAAAAACGGTAAACTGACAACTCCCACTGCAGAAACCGCCACGTGCGTAGCATTCCCCATGGTGACGGTGATCTCCCTTGCATTAAGTCTTCGGGTTTGTGAGAACCCCTGCAAGTCAAAACATACATGATCAGTGGCTCCCGTATCTACAACCCAAGTATGTGTAGAACGAGCCGCTAAACAAGCTTCGACTACTAATGCACAAGATTTACCTTTAGGATTGCCTCTTAACTGAGGACAAACCGCCTTGTAATGTCCCTTCTCTCCACAACGGTAACACTTCCCCTTAGGCTTCTTTATCCCTCCCTGAGGTCCTCCCACTCTTTGACTTGCTCGATTTTGAGCTTGGCCAACCTGTTTCTTCTTCTTCTTCTTAATTCTGCCTTTCGGCTTAGAAGGTTCAGAAACAGTGGTCACATGTACCTGAGGTTCAACCCGAAGAACTTCCTCAGCTTGCACAAGCTCATTGAGTAATTCGGATAACGTGTACAACTTTTGATTCATGTTGTAGTTCATCCGAAACTGATCAAAGGATCTGGGAAGAGACTCAATAATAATATCGACCTGGGTTTCCCCATCGATCTCAGCACCAAGGACCTCAAGTTCATTGAGATGACCGATCATCTTTAGAACATGTTCCTTAACAGAATCACCATTCCCCATGCGCATAGTCATAATAGCTCTCATAGCTTTCTGACGCGCTTGGCGACCATGGTGCCCGAACATTTCCGTAAGGCTATAGATCATATCAGCTGCAGTTCGGACATGTTGATGTTGATGCTGCAAAATGCTTGACATAGAAGCCAGTATATAGCATTTTGCCATCTCATCAGCCCTTTTCCAGCTGGTATAAGCCTCACGCTGTTCTGGCGTGGATTCATCAGTAGGTTCAGGGGGGCAAGCCTGAATGAGGACATATTTGTGTCCGTCAGCAGTAAGAACAATATCCAAGTTTCTTTTCCAATCAATATAATTGGAACCCTCGAGTTTATTCTCTTTGAGAATCGTAGCAAGCGGATTAAGAGACATAGTGAAGCTGAAATAAATAAATAAATAAATAAACATCACATAACAGTCATATAAAATTTTGAAGCAGATTATATTGATGAGCCTTGAAACAATATAAAAGGCATCCCCCAACACCTCAAGTTCTTACATATAAGCCACTATAGGTGGACAGTACATATAATACCTTAAGTAGATCTTAAAATCTTTAACTTATTATCCAATCAACCTTAGCCTTCTGATTGATAAGTTAATAGTTGGTCCTCCTAGCCATGCAAAAATAATTAATTACCTTTCCTATAGGGAAATAATTAATTAAGTCGCATCTAAGTGAATACCATAATTTAATATTTCCAAAAATGATTTCTATAAAGAGTAACTCTACCATAAGGAGCAGTTACCTAAATAAAACATTTTTCTAATATTATCAATTTGATTTAACCAATGAATACCATAATTAGTGTCTCCTATAGGGAGGAAGACTCATTGTCAACACGAACACTAATCATTTCATTTTAAATCAACTTATGTTTTTACGAAGTCTAAACCAATGAAATCCATAATCAGCATCTCCTATAGGGAGGAAGACTCATCGTCAACGCGAATGCTAATTACTTCATTATTTTAAACCAATTATGGAGGCTAGAATTATCATAGTTTTTCGAACTTAATCGAAAAATAACGATAATTTTCTCACACTTAGTAATTTTTATCAAGGTTTTTACCATTTTCAAGCATAGCACATAAACAATTATCGCGAATAATTAAACAACATGCCATCCATCACATCGAAATAAAATAACCATGGAAATAAAATAAATTATCCAATCATCATGGTCTTCATTTATCTTCGAACGAGCTTGAAAATCTTGATTCTTCAAGTAACGGGCTGATCTTCACGAGAAAACGGGCCCATTAATTGGCCCGTAGGGTTTCGGCCCGTTAGGGTTTGGAGAGAACCCTAACCGCAAACCCTAGCCACCAAAACCGCCGCTGCCGCCGCCTCTACCGCTGCTGCCGCCGAGCCGCCGCTGCTGCCGCCGAGCCGCCGCTGCATGGAGCCGGAGGGGACCTCGTTTGAGGTCTCCCACTGGACGCCACCACCGTCGGTCGCTGGAGAGACGAGGAGCAGCAGCAAAAACGCCACCGCCGCCGCTGCACAGTCGCTGCGCGACTGCCGCGAAAGCAGCAGCTGCCGCCGCCTTTCCCCGGCCTTCCACGCCGCCGTCTAACGCCAGGGAGTCGCCGGCGTTCAGGGAGAACGCCAGCCAGTAGCTGTGCGCGAGCAGCAGTCTCCGTGAGTCGCTAGGGTTGCGAGAACCCTAGCTCGCGCTGCCGGCGGGCAGCAGCGTCTCCGCCGCCGCCGTTGCGCTGTGCTGCCGCTGCTCCCTCCTCCGATCTGCTCCCGTCGTCGAGGGGGTCGAGCAGTGGCTCCCACCGGCGAGGCCGAGCAGCAACAGCCGCGTAGGGCAGAACCCTAGCGAGTTGCGCCCGCCGCCGTCGAGCCGCCGCCTCCGCCTCGATTTCCGACGTGTTCTTCGACACCTCTCCTCCGGAATTGATCGGTTACATAGATATGAATTTTACATCGAATTTACATGGAAAAACGAAAAATAAAACCTAATCTAACACGATCAACCCTCGTGTTTTACAAACGCGGCCACAAACAGACCGATTTTAATACATAATTAAAACCGAAAAACATTCATATTAACCATGACAATTGGATCTCTGCAAACACACAAAATTCGCATCCAATACAATAATATGAAACATATATTTTGATTAATCAATTAACAGAGCCGAGTTGGCTCTGATACCAATTGTTGGATCCGTGAAGATCGCTCGGATGTTAATCAATTAAACAAACACATATCATGCAATTTCCTAGATCCTAAAGCGGAAACAGATCTAGATTGCATACCTTGTCGGGGCAGATCCAGCCGGTATAATGATATTTGGTGAAGTATTCCACGCACTAGATCTCTGCACACGAGATCTAGCTCTTCTCGTAAACCTCGAGATCTTCTAGAGTATTCCCGAGCACAGAGAAGAATTCCGGATGGACGGAAATCTTTCTTCTCCCCTTCCCCGTAAAACCCTAGCCGCCACCTTTCGTATGTGAACCTATAATTGTCCGTGTGCGGGATCCCTAATCACCATCTATATATATAGAGGAAGATTAGGGTTAGGGTTTCTCTTACTGGGCCAGGCCTGCTTCTGTTGGGCTACACTAGGGATCTTAAGGAGGATATGGACTGGGCCTCCCAATATAATTAATAATCCAAGTATTCTCTGGGCCCGAATACTTTACTTAATTATATAAATATTATTTCACTCCACTAAAGAAATAATATTGCACTGCCGTCCATTTCCCAAATTATTACGCACCGGGCTCCTTTTTGGATTATATTATTTCCCGTGTTAAAGATATCGCATGTCCATTAATTAATTAAGCTTACTGATAGCTCTATTAATTAATATCTCATTCCGAGAGTAGTACCCGCTCGACCTTATTATTATATCGGAACTTAATCCACCTGCAGGGTTTAATATAATAATCTTTGGAGCGCCTCAAGGGGACATCATCAACTCGGACTCAGCCGAGACACGATTTCTAGCATTAATATTAATTATCATATTTATAATATCATTACCCAAGATATCGAGATGCTTTGAGTTGCAATAACTCTCACTCATTGATAAATCAAAGTAATAATTATCATAAATATATAATTCAATATTATATGACAAGAATTAAGAAATAATAATCGTCTGAGATCTTTGATCCTTTTATTAAATGAGTACAAAAGGATTTATCTCACCGCGATCCTGTTCAATGCAACTGGATGCATTAGTATAAGCTACTTAGCCAAGATCAGCTAATATCAAGCCTTATACTACAACCTTAACAAGTAATTTGTCCACAATTACTTAGGTTGCGAACACTATTTAAGTATATAAGAAAGTGATAATATGATCTTCCCAGTGAGCCCACACCATATTATCTATAATATATACTACAGGACGATATTTTGCATAACCATAACACGAATAAATATGCAAAAACATATGACATTATTTATTTCATAAAATAGGAAGAAGTACAATACAACTCAGCATAAAAAGTATGCTTTTCAGTATATAATCCCAACAATTTCAACCTTAATAAGATATTAAAAATACTCCTTCGCTGCATTCACTAATTATCCTTAAGCCTCAACTCCAATCTCAATAAATCTATCCAATATGAGACCTCCAATATTGATTCCATTGTGTAGAAGTTGTTTTTTTGTGCTATATTTTAAAATGTAATTTATTTATTTATTTATTTATTTATTTATTTATTTATTTATTTATTTATTTATTTATTTATTTATTTATTTATTTATTTATTTATTTACTTACATGTGTATGTGTTCATGGCTATTTCAATTGTATTTGACGATATCGGATATTGATATATTAAATTACCACTTACTATTAGACAAAATATCATTTTATATATATGAAGAAATGAAATAAATGATAAAGTGAATAGATCATAGATAATTACTATGAATGAGAAGGAGAATGAACAAAATTAATTAAATAAGAAAAGTCCAAATATACATGGAGAATATAGGTTGCAAAAGAATATAAGGTTTGAGAGCAGAAAGGAGAGAGTGAAGCGACACAACAACGGAGAAAGGAAACGGAGAGAAGAAAAGAGGGAGGCCCACCAAAACCAATTGTTGTTTCTTCTTCCTCCTCCTCTTTTGGAAAATGAAAAATTGGAGAATATAAATCAAATGCAAGTAAAATGTTTACATGTGTTTTATTTCATAACATGTCAGAAATATATATAGGCATAAAATTATATGGAAATGGAAAAAAAGTTAATACACATGCTAAATTATGCATTGGTAACTTATTTTTTTAAATGATTGATTGAAAATATTAATGCACCATTATGATATACAATTTATACATTTTATTTGCATAAATTTAATATTAAAAGTGGCAGAAGTTACTAATTATAAATTGCTAAGTTATTAAAAGAGGCAGCCCGTAGCTACTATTAGTACATAGATAGATATATAAAGTCTAGAATGTCAAGATTTTTGTTCTAGCTATGGAAATGACTGCCATTAGATATTTTTCATGAAATAAAATAATTCTAATATCACCGTGTATATTAATTAGATTGTTTTGTATCACCGTACATATCTCTTAAAATTATAGACTTATAAAATAATTAATTATTGCATGTTAGTATTAGATAGACTAATACATATAGATAATAGATAATGATTGTTTTCCTTAATATAAAAATATATTAATACGTGGGATAAATGAAAAAATAACGTTTCATTAAGTGTAGATTTTGTAACGTTTGCATGCATATTAATTTTATGATTAAAAATAATTATTTTCATTTATGATTAACTATCTATAATATTATTTCTATTATATATCAAAATTGATATTAAATTACTTCATAATTAATTTTGTCATAAATTAAAAGTTAATCTAAAAGTTACTATTTATAAATTATCCGAGTTACTATAAACGGCAGCCCGGTGCTGCTATTAGTATATAGATATAGATATAGATTTCACATGTTTTTCTCTTTGTAGACTTTCCCCACAACCATCACATCTTCATCGACCATAGTTTCTTCGATAGTAATTGGAGTCGTATATTCCATCCTCTGGATAGGTAGCAATCTGGAAATTTAATAAATACTCCCTCTGTCTCATTTCAATTGACTTGTTTTATTCGATACGAGATTTTAGGCACACTGTTAAAAGTGAAAAATAAAGGTTCACATTGAAAATTACTCCCAAGAGTTAATTCATTCCATTTTAGGAAGCATGTCAAATGAAATGGGACGTCCCAATTAAAAAAATAAGCCAAGTAAAATGAGACGGGAGAAGTATAATTATTAAAATATCACATACACGGTTGGTAATTACTTTGGCTAACTCATAAAACCAGCTAATCACAATAATATGCATATAATTATTTTAGGTGAATTGAGAAAAGGTGAAGCTAAAACAATCGATAATTCAACTTAGATCTACATTTCTTATAAAGAAACAAATAATTATAAACAAACGAAAAAGAAAAGGGAAAGAAGAAATATCTTCGGCCATCATCCATGTGAAAAGTGGAATACGTGCATCAGTTACGTGACAAAAAATTTGCTTAATAAAAAGAAGAAAGATGTCGGTACGAGTTCGTCCACCAATTTATAATGGCTCATTTTTTTCGATAAGATTATTTATGAGAAATTTATTAACAATAAAATATGTTTCTTTCGTCCCACTTTTGTTGACGTATATTATATGTTGGGCCGTTTCATTCGAATTAACACGTTTTACTCTTTAGGAAATAGTTATATTCATAAAGAAACTTGCTCTTTTATTTACAACCACATATTTTAAACTCTTTTATTAACAATCACACATTTCAAACTAAATACTCCATTCTTAATTCTCGCACTTAAAAGAAATATATGCGTCAATTGGGCTGGGTAGAGGGAGTATTGTTTTATGTTTTAGTATATATATTTTACTTTTCTAAAAGTAGAGAATCGCATATTTATAAATACTCCAAAGAAATATATGCGTCAACTGGGCTGAACAGAGGGATTATTGTTTTATGTTTTAGTATATATATCGATCTTAAATAAAGATCGTAACAAAACCTTTAATTAGATATAAAAATTATAAAAATTAAAGAAGAAACGGATAATTTATGATAATCGTAAATTTTGTGATTCAATCTGTAGGAATATTTGATGCCGAAAGGTTAGTATATAAGTAGGTTGTAAATTACACTAATAAAATTGTTTAATTAAGAATTTAAGACGACATACTTTAATTTTTTGTTGCTTCACCAAAGAATCATTTAACTCATTATTAATAAAACAAAACGCCTTAAAATAAAAATAATTCATTATAAATGAAACAAAAATAGTAAATAAATAGAGATACCTTGTTTTGAAGACGAGAAAATTCAACAAGGCTCCGTGGGTCCACCACCAACACCAAAATCAGACCGGGCTGAAAGAATACTTACATGCATGGGTCCGTCACCAACACAAATATTACTTCGGGCTTATACAGTACCTACTGTAACCAGTTTTCTAGTAGGTTATTCGGATCGTCCCGTCTGGTTAAGGCTCAATTATTTTATAGCACGTCGTTATTGTTTCTTTATATATCATTAGCATGGGTCTACCAAATATAGGGGCTACAAATATTCCCAGAAAAAATAAAAAAATAATTATGGCATCGCACTCACGAAGCTCACTAATCTCAATCTCTCTCTCTCTCTCTCCTCTCGTTATGCACTTTTTTTCTTAGTCGACGCTCTCAATCAACCTTTCATTAGTCAAAATTATTCCCACCAATTCAACATCACTAACTATAATTACATTTATACCCTTTTGTCCTAATTTTGAATTCGAATTCTCCTCCATTATTTCATTCATTTTTATTCTTGACTTGTACAAGTCAAATCAAATACGCTTCTATTCAAACGAAATGCGCATCTATTGTTCTAACGGAATATAAATCAGGAGTGTGTTTCGTTCGGGACGAAAATAACATATCGCACGAGATACTACAAAATATATCATCACACCATTCCCCAATCCCAGCCTCTACCACCACATAAATAATCCACACATCCCTACTATTCCAAAACACCAACAATAGAGCAAAAAACACCAAGACCTAAACATCAAAACGTAGTACACAATCAATAATCAATCCATAATCAAACGACACAAATTTAACCTCATTCAAAGTGTCCCCGATCGATCATCAAACCACTTTCACCGGATACTTATCGATGCAATCCTCCCACGGGCTATTCCTCGCCGCCTCGACGTTCCTGAGCGCCACCCACACCGCGCTATTACACTTGAACCCGCTCCCGAAGGCAATCTGCCACACCCGGTGCCCCTTCCGCATCCGTCCCTTGGCCTCGACGTACGCGAGCTCGTACCATATCGAGCTCGATGAGGTGTTCCCGAACCTATGCAGCGTCATCCTGGATGCCTCGACGTCCACGGGTAGCAGCTGCAGGTTCCCCTCCATCTCGTCGATGACCGCCCTCCCGCCCGCGTGGATGCAGAAATGCTCGAACGCCAGCTTGAAATTAGGGATGTAGGGTTTCACACTCTTCCCCTTGATCTTCTTCAGCACCAGCGTCGCGAAGAAGAGGAGCTGCTCGCTCACCGGCAAGACGAGCGGGCCGAGCGTCGTGATGTTGGTCTTGAGGGCGCCGCCGGCGATGGCCATGAGGTCTTTCGAGAGTGAAATGCCAGTTTTGCCCTCGTCGTCCTCTTCCTGGTACACGCACCGGAACGCCTTGTCGTCGGCGCCCTTGTGGGTCCGGACCACGTGCACGAGCTTGTACTTGGATCGTCTCTTGTCGGAGGACCGGTTCGAGAGGAGGATGGCGGCGCCGCCGACTCGGAAGAGGCAGTTGGCGATCAGCATCGACTTCTTGATCCCGTTGTAGGAGTTCTGAGTGATGTTCTCGGTGCTGACGACGACGGCGAGGGTGTTCCGGTGGACTTGAAGTAAGTCCTTGGCGAGATCGAAGGCGATGACGCCGGCGCTGCACCCCATTCCGCCGAGGTTGAAGCTCTTGATGTTGCCCCTCAGCTTGTACTTATTCACGATGACGGCGGAGAGCGACGGCGTAGGGTTGAAAAGGCTAGAATTCACTATCAAAATACCTATATCCTTCGGGTTAACCTTCGTGTTGGCGAAGAGGTTATCGAGGGCCCCGAAGATCGCCGCCTCCGTCTCCTCCCTCGCCGCCTTCATCGTCGGCTTCGGAGGGATATGCAGTATCGCCTCCGGCAAGTACGTGTCGTCGCCGAGGCCGGAGCGCTCGAGGACCTTCCTCTGAAACTCCACCGACGCCTCGTCGTAGTCGGCGAGGCGGAGGCGCTCAACGAAGTCGCTGATGGGGAGGCTGTAGCGGCTGTGTGGGCGGTAGCAGGAGTAGTCGACGAGGTAAACGTGGCGGGGCCGGGTCAGGAAGTAGAAGGTGGATCCGAAGGCGAGGAGCATGGAGACGGTGATGAGGGAGACGAGGTGGAACTGGAGGTGGCGCCACAGCTGCCGGAGGTCGTCGGAGCTCAGCTGCATGGCCTGAACGGCGACAACGATCATCAATGGCGCGATGCAGAGGGTGAGGAGGTGGGAGATCAAGTAGTGGTAGCCGAGCTTCACGTACTTGAGCTTCACGCTCTGGAGGAAGTCGGGGAGGTTGTAGCTGGGCCGGGGATTGACGTTGACGGTGGTGGCGCCGCCGTGATCTCCTCCTCCTCCTCCTCCCTCCATGTTCGAGATTGGAGATTTGAGATTTGAGATTTGAGATTTGGGGGGAGGAGAGAGAAAGGGAGAGTGGACAGGGAGAATAAATGTGTGATGATTGTGTAATTAAAGAGGGTAAATGAGAGTATAAAAAGGGGGAAAGATATTTTAGTGTTTTCAGGTGTCAGATTTTTCGATTATTTAACGTCATTTTCACATCTAAACTTGTGTCTCATCGGGCCGAGGGGCATGTTCTTGCCTCTTAGGAGATAATTATTCGAGCATATTCTTGGTTTTTTTTTATGACATGAATCGAATAGTGATTGCATTTTGGTATGATATTTTATGTTGTTCCGTTGAATGTTTGTCACGTGTTGAATATATTTTTATTGACAAAATGTTGATATTGAAAGTACACCGTATTATTAATGCACGACGAGTAATCGAGAATGCAATAGCATGTGTCAAATCAAATATTCTAAGGCATAAATATGAAATTTGACAAGGCCACGGGAGTGTTATTGCTTCCGTCCTGTTTGAGATATTATGTATTTTTTTAGCTGAAGAATTAAAAAATGTGCGTTTTGTAGTTGATACTCCATATGTTCGTGACATTAGTCTCACTTTCCTTTTTTGTCTGTCTCATTTATTAGTCTCATTTCCTTAAAAGAAAATAATTAACACACAAAATACCTTTTAAAACCCCTTTATCTCTGCATGTTTTAGTTACTGTGCCATATCCAAATGGGACTATTACCACGGGACAGAGGAAGTATGTATTGTTTAAGTGGCCCATCCAAGTGATTGTAGACTTGTAGCTTTTGTTAGTGAATTTTTTTATGAATAAGAAAACATAACATTTTGAATAGGTCATCTCAAAAAGGAAATAGTAACGTCTTGAACGAGATGAAGAGAGTTCTATATATAAATGTTCCTCTATTCATTCTGAACACACTTAGTGTGTTCAGGGCAAACATTACAATGATATCATTCAAGACAAATTATTATAAATATATTTTCTAAGAATAAATTCTATCCAAAAATTAAACCTTACTAAAAAAAAAACTTTACATTAAAAAATTATCAACGTGTCACTATTACATCAACTATGTCACAATAAGCATTTATAGTTAGAAATAAACAAAAATTATACTCCCTCCGTTCCACTTATAAAGGGATAATTTTTTTTCCGACATGGGAATGAAGACGAAAGTGATAGTGGTGGATAAAGTTAAAATTTTACTACTATTTAAGATAATATCCATATACAAGTAGGACGGACGGAAATGAACAGAGTGAGTATTATAACTATGTATTCATTAGCCTCTAATTAATTTAACTAATCAATTTGAAATTAAATGTTTATAAGTAATTATAAACACTAATTAGCTTAATAAAGTCTTAAAAAATAATTATAAAAAAATTGTTGAAAATAATTAAAATTTTAAATTTTGAGAGCTCAAGTTGGCAGGAAAGATGTGCATTCTCCTTTTCGTTTTTTTAACCAAACGGCTCTTGTTTTATGTGTGTATTTTTTCCTAATGGTGATTACAAGTAATCACACCACCAAATACATTATTTAAATTTGTTCATAGCAAATGACAGCCTAATAAAGTTAAACCCCCCCCGATTCATATGGTATCGTGGGGTTAGAGTGACAAGTTCAAATTTAACTTTTGACTTGTTTCTATAAAAGTTAAACTTCCATTGCAACTTTTTGCTTAGAATGTACAAAAAATTTCAATGACTTATATTCCAATTATCACTACTTTTCTTATATGTTAGCCAACAAGTTTCCATTTTTTGTCCAGCAACTTGCATTATACTCTCCCGACCTACAATATGTTGACACTAATACTATATTGGGATGTCTTCCATAAATTGAACGTTTCTATTTTAGAAAATAGATCAGACAACAACACTATGATATTTACGACGTCATTAAAAAAATTAGATGGATCCACAACTTTACAACTTTAACACTTTTAGCTCAATTAAAACATTGAATGAGCCCACAATTGAATCACTTTAACTTTCTAACTTATTAATTCACTATCACGCCACATTAAACTCCACACTGAGGTCCAATGTATGGTGGATGGATGGAGTAGTAGTTTCTTTTAAGAACTAGACGTGAGAGTACGGATGACAATTGGTTTTGGGTCTGATCCAAATATAGTGGTTCAAATATATATTTTAGGATTTAAATCACAAAAAAATTTAGACCCGATAAATATGAGCTAGATTTGAATTTTATCTCTAAAATTTGGATTTGGATCGAGATCTTCTCGATCCATTCCAGATTCAATAAGTACTTATTTTTTTAACATTCGATTAAAATCTAACATTCTAACTAATTTAAATTTTATTTCCAAATCCTTATATGATGATATAATTCAAAATCATGTCTAATTTATTTTATGTTACAATTACTTGAATAGTTTTACATTATTTGACAAGTTAAAGATTGTAGTTTTCATCACTTTATATAATGTAGTATTTTGAATAGCCGTAATACTTTCGTGATTTAATTACGTGTTGATTGTAGAAAAAAATTGATGATTAATATGATATTATGATTGATTTTTGTTTACATTTTGGAAGTTAATTCTAATAACGAAATTAAGTTGGCGCATCTGGGTCTAGACCCGTATATCGTAAATCTATAGAATTTTTTGTACTTGATTTTTTTTTTGGACCGATAATATATTCCGAATTTGAACCACTAGAAACAATTTTAAATTTGAATCTAGACTGAAGCAAGATCTGATCCAGATACTGCACAGTGCCACTCATAAAAGGGAAGATTTGAATGATGGTTTGTATATAATGCATTACTTTGTTATAAGTTTATGGCAAGTGAAATTATATAAAAATAGCCTACACTACACAACAGTATAATAGCAAACCATATGCTTAAAAACTCTATAGATTCTAGACATTGTGATGAAAATACCTTTCTGAATATTTTGATATCCCCAAATGGTTTCGCGTCTCAATAACTTAGTGTCGCAACATTCATTTTGTCTCATTATCATGCCTTCAAATCTCTGAATCACAGTGTGAAATATATATGTATGTATGAAGTGTTGTGACGGATTAAGATTAAAGAGCGATAAACTAACAGAAACGTAAAGAAAACAAAATTTTACGTGGTTCATCAATGCTGTGTTGGCCACATCTACAGGCTGAAAAGGAAAACATATATTATTAGGCAACTATGTTACATATTACAGAATATAAGTTCAAGGCATATCAACATGAAGAAAAACTCATTTCATGCATTCCATCTTCATGTCTTCTCATGTCCACCGTGCGTGTCCGAAAATGCAATTTTTAATTAACGATATTTTCACTTTTATGTTTTTCGTAAGATATACTAGTTCAAAACATTCCAAATCCATTTGTGTATAAGAGTTTGGGTTCACAGAGCAAATAGCCATTTCTCTTGAAAACGAGTTAATTGTATACACCTCTTTAAAAATATATTAATGAAATAGATAAACTTATCTTTAATGAAAAATACTCATCTCTTTTCACGTGAATTGGTGCATTAGAGCACTCCCAATGGGAGATTCTCAAAAGTGGGATCTCTCCACTTTTCAGGTGAAGATATCCCACTCCCGAAATATGTTCTAGTGGGAGTGTGTCTCCGGTATCTCTCCGATTTTTTTTATTAATTTAAAATTTAAATTTTAATTGTATTTTTATTTTGTTATTTCTAATTCAATTTTTGTACTAAAATTTAATTTAAATAATTGAATTTATTGAATTTTAAAAACATTACATCAAATGCAAAATACATAAATTAAATTGCATAAAATTACACAAATGAATTCATGCATCACGAGGTTTACACCTCCATAATTCTTCGATTAAATCTTGCATGAGCAGTCCATGGCGTTCTGAGTCTCGCATATTAATAGTGCGATCAACATAAGTTCGGAACGAAGGTGCATCCCTAGGACCAGTAGAGCTTGAAGCCTCATCTTCAAAGGAAGCCTAATCTGTCGATTTTTCCCCTTCATCCTCGATTATCATGATATGCAAGATGATGCAAATGTACATAACATCTTGCATCATGATCCTATTTTCACTACCCAAAAATAGTGTAATAAAGGGAAGCAGGAGTGATATCCTCTGGGACCGATATCCGAACGTATAGAAGTTACCTCTACTAGAGAAAGAATTGATCCTAGGGTAGTAAATCTAATCAAGCATACATAAATAACCAATAAATCTATCTAACCAATTTAATCCTAGTGATACACTTAATAATAATCATAGATACCAGCTAAGACAATCTTAAATAATCACTTAATCTAATCTTAATCACCGCTAAGTCTCATAAGAATTAAACTAAATTTAACAAGCGCAAGTATCGAAAACATAATCAATAAGGTTCAACTACGACACCTATATCAATTACATGCAAAATCTGTGATTAATCTAAATTTCGTTATGACAAATAAATTAAATCGTATTATGTTTCAAGAGTTCAATCGTGCAATTAATCCTTCTAAGGCAAAAATCACACAACTATGCACATAATTAGTGGCCAATTAATCATGCATGAGAATAAGCATCAAAAAACATAAATCTAAGAGGATGGATAAAATAGATCTAAAGAATATTCATGTAGATTCAATTAAACATACAAACCCTAGAATCAATCTAGGAAAATTAGCTAAACATAATTAAAAGAAAGGTTAAGGAATATTAAACATAATTAAGACATAAATAAAGAGAAAGAGATAAAAAAAATTCTAGAATCTTGAATATCTTCAATCTTCAATGGTCTTCAAAAATACATAAAATAAATTTAGATCTTAAATATAAAAGTGTAAAGAAAAGAATGAAAACTAATCTAGGTAAGGAGAGAACTCCTTCCAATGATAAGTTTAGAGGTATTTATAGGGTATAAGTTTATATCTAAAACATAAGTGTAAAAGAAACAAAAAAAAAAAATAAAATATTGCCAAAATAGGGTTTTGTGGAAGGGTTGACTCGGCCATTGATTCGGTCGAGTCATAGGTCAAGTTGGGCTTCTATATCGTTTGACTCGGCCAACGACTCGGCCAAAATGGTCGAGTCGGTGGTCGAGTCAGCATGCGCGTCTTTTTTGTTTCGGTCGTATCTCTCTCATCCGAACTCCGAATTGACCTCCGTTTTCGTCTACATGCTCCTATCGAGCACCTCTTCAATGTTATGTGTCTGACGAGCCCATATTATGCTCATATTTTGTTCATTATTGAGTCTGCATATAGGTGTATTAGTCGAGTCTTTGCATGAGTCTTGTGCTTGAGAGGGCATATTTTGGTTTTAGGTAATCTTGGGCAGGATCTGGAGCAGGCAAGGCGACCTGGGGAAGCTGGCTGGGCAAGATGAGTTAAAGCATGATGGACCGGGCTTAAGGAGTGTTCGTGGGCCGTACGACGACCAGATCGAGCTAGGGCGAAGGCTTTTCAGCAGGGAAGGAGACGCGAAGAAGGAAAGAATCCAACCTCGATTCTTTCCTAATTGCCGCGATGATCAACAAGGAAACAAATCCATGCAGAGAAGGCAAGTCCTCCCGAGCTCAAACCCTAGCAGACGATTGATGGGCCTGGTCCACGAATTCATCCACAAGTATAAAAGCAGCCTTCATTTCAGAACAACACACACAAGCGTACACCGGAGTTGCTTTATACTTTTCCATTTCATGCTTTTACTTTATGTTTGAGAGTGGGGAGGAAATGAACAAGTCCTACGGGCAAACATTTACATTCTTTTAGTTTTGCATGGCCGACGTTGGTGTCCGCCTCTTTTGACTTTAGTTTATAATATTCCAATACTTATTTTTATCATGTCTCTCTTTTACTTTTCTGTCGTTTACTTTTCAAGCATGCTAGAGTAGTCGCTTAAGCCCAGCTTGGGCAAGATGCCGTGAATATAATTGTTCACTAATATTTTTACTACCGCAAGTGTACGAGTGTATTTATAGTTAGGGAAGCAAGGTCGTATTCCACGAGGATTGATTAACCTAATGAATACTAGTCTAATTTCCTATCCTCTATCTAGACGAATAAATCGTGAGGTTTGTTTTCTAAGCTAATTAAAAGCGAGATAATAAACATAAACGACAAGGTACAAGAGAATCAAATATGAGAAGAATTATTCTAGAGCTTCGGTTTCGATGAACGAACGAATTCAATTTGATAAAAATCAATCAACCACATAGAAGACTCGACTATTACTAGAACAACCACACAATAAGCTTAAACCTACTTCCGTAGTGCCTAAACCGTAGATTTCATGCAAGAATCGTTGTGCCCAACTAATATCTAACACATGAAACTCCTAAAGGCTCAAAAGGTTAAAAGCTCTCACAAGAGTCTCAACATCTCTCAACTATATTGAATCGTGTGTCCTATGTTCCCTATTCAAGTGTTCATTCTCATCTTCCGCATATCGAATCAACACAATAAATCATGCTCACTTGGTAGCAAATCAAACAAGCAAACAATTCACACAAGAACACAAGAAGTAATGGAAGGTCGTGATCGATTGATAAAAACTAGAATGAATCCGTGGTGCTCATGTACTCCCTAACTCTAGAATAAAAGAGAGTTTAGCCAAGCATAATGAAGACAATCATCTCAAGATTCGAAGGAAACAATATCGTAAACAAACGAAAAACCGTAGAGAAAGACTAGGGCTCCGAATATCGTCGACTTGAATCTCTCAATCTCCTTCTCCCAAGGTTGAATCCAAAGTCGCTTTTAATCCTGCAAGAATATCCGATATCCTCTTCTTCTCCCCAACTCCGCCTTTTATCTTACCCTCTCGATCGAGACGTTACGAGCTCCTTTAAAACAAATCCCAACGGCTGCGCTTTTACAGGCTATTTCTATACGAGAGAGACGCGGTGGAGATGCAAGGAAGCGTGGCGGCGTGGCTGGACGCGTGGAGGAGGCGCGGAGATGGATCTCCTGGGCGCGGGGTATTGGCGACGGCGACGCTGCCGCGTTGCCATGGAGAGGGGGGGCGGCAGCGCGGTAGAGCATGGTGGAGGCGCGGCCGCATGCATGCATGGAGGTGTGAAGGATTTGCTGGCCGCGTCTACTTTGGCTTCTTGGCTTGTTGGGCTTGGCCAAAGCTGAATTCAAGGCCCATGGTCATGTAGATGATTTAATTTCCCCTTTTCTCCTATTTCCCTTACAAAACTCGACAAAACCATGATCAAGTGCAATAACCTCGCATATAAGAATTATATATCAAAAGTATCAAATTTGATCATGATAATAACACCGGAACACGATAATATACCCTCTAAACACGTAGAAAATCCGTGTTAATCAATAATGTAACTCAATACTCGTGAGATCGGATTAATGGGTTTAACTGAATTATTGCATGTGTTCCCGAGTTTCCTAGGTTATGTTCTACAATTCATGCTAGTCTTGGTAGGGTATGTGACCAGTATCATATTGAGTCGAGCATGATTACAAATAGTACATGGGAACGTGTAGGATAAGTCCTCACGCCATATAGTATGAACTAGCAATGGAGTGTAGTCGTAGGTCAACGTTAGGCCTGCTTCCGTGGATATTCGGGTCCACCACAAATCGGTAATGCTGCTTGGGCAGGATATATGACAACTAATCCTTGCATATAGAATGTTCAGGTTAGGGAGATATAATATATTTCTAAACTGTAAGGGTGGATTGGGCACACATTGGCGGGGCACGTGAAACGTGACAGAAGGGGGTCCTGCCTAGTGATTTGCCTATTGACAGGGACTAGTATCAGCCTCACTATCCAAATAAATCAATCCGCTAGAAAGACACCCTTCCCATAATTTTGGGAACATCACCTCAAGAGTTGGTTAATATTAATGATGTTGTGTCACAATATCAAATTATGATTGTGTCCGGTGCTCCAAAGTATTGGATGTTTTTGCTGAACAAGGAAATCTTGCCAAAGTGAAAGGAATAACAAGATCTAGTTAGAACTAGATCCGGTAGCACCATTAAGGAGGATAGTTGTTAACCTTGATAAGGCCTCAAATAGAAACTGCTCCATATGGTAGCATATTACCAGAAATTCTATGGGTTCTTAAAGGCTTCAGATGCTCAATACAGATATAAGGCATGTTTTATGCAGAAGCTGAGAGCCTTATCTCCTCCTAGAAGCCATGCAGGATTTATTGGTATCTGGCAGGATCGAAGGACCTGACCAATGCTCCTAAGCATCTGACAGAACCCTAGGTTCTGTGAGTCACGCAATCCGCATGACTCTACGTACTCTAGAGTGAGGACCACTGCATTCATGACGGAGGGAATCTTGCCTCTATGGGAATTCCTTTTTAGTCCTTCCTTCACACAAATGCTCGCTTTTTCACCCTCTTTGCACCTATAAATACCCGGCTATAACAATCATCCTAACACATCATCATAATCACAACTCAACTTTCCATACAAACATGCACTCTTGCGTACTGTTTAATTCACTTACATATTACTCCACGAGCTCCTTTGAGCTCGAGCAGTCCAGGCTTCCGAAGCCTTCTTCCGGGAATCATCACCCGCAATCACTTTCATTCCTCCTCGGTACCGAGAAGAGTCTCTTTTGCTCACCGCCTTGAGCTTAAGGTAAAACCCTCATTCTCCAAAGGGAACGATGCTTGACAGAGCTCCGTGCTCCTCACTTCTTTCTCTTCCCTTACTTCATTTCTTTATTACATGTTTGAATGAGTGCTAAATTCCATGGATTTTACTAGTTTATGGCTAAATATGCCTTAATACGCCTCTTATTTAAGCATATAGCTTGATCATTACTTGCCATTTCTACGCAAACTATGCTATGTACGAAATACATGATTATAGCTTTTCAAACACATGAATCTCTTGCTCTTTACTGCTTTAACGTTTTATCCATGAATGCTCCTTGCAAAACATGATGAATAATCACTTAAATCATTGTGGACTTCAACCCGGATCTATCAACTGGCACCGTCTGTGGGAATTTTGAGTTTAAGATGTTGATTTCCCCTGTTTTATGTAAAATGCTCGCTCGCTGTTGCGATGTTGATTGATGTTTTTCTCTATCATTTCCTCACGCGAAGAATCTGGGAGAACTTGACATTAGAACGAATGTGTATGCTGTATTTGCTGTTAATCCACAAAAATCTGAGTGCGAACATTATCGCTTGATTTTATTAATCCCCTTTTATGATCGTGGGCAGCAGAATGTGATATGGTTATTAGATTATACTCTGTGCATAACAAAAATTGTGATAGATACCCTGCTAAAGGAAAACCCAAATTTATGGGATATTTGTTCTTCTTTCTGGTATTTGTTTAGATCTGCTAATTGTAAGCGCTGTAAAAGCCTGTGAATCTAGAGTGCTAACCTCTTACCTATCTTTGAAGCTCTAGCTGCTTTGAATGATGCGTTTTATGAACTTACCCTGTTATTTCCCCTGTTACAAGAGGTGCGTGAGATGATGGTCGTATCATAGAATGGATATATATTGAATTCAAGATTGATGTTATTCCTAGAGAATTCTAGCATGTACATTGTGAATCTGTTTCAGCTGCTCTGTTCATAATAAATTGATCAAGGAATCGGAGGTGACCTTGAAATCATATTTTCCTTACAATATAAACTGAAGAAGCTAAACTGTTTTGTTTGTTGAAATTATTAAGGTTGTGGAGAATCCAAGGGAAAGCCGATCCCAAAAATTGCAGTAATTTCATAACGCATTCAGCTCACCTTCCAAATTTGGTGAGTCCATGACTCCTGTAACTATCTCAAAGTATGAAATCTAGTTGTGGGCTACAAGGGATTAGTAATTATAGAAGAAACACCATTTCTCAAACCTTTCCTATATTACCTTGTATTATTATGAATCGAAAACCCACCTAATAAGAAAGCATTAAAGAGCGGAAAGCTGAGGATGACGGGGTCACTCCATTCACTTTGATGAAGGAGCCCTGCATCTGAAGGCAGAACCTCCCATAAACCCTCAGAAGCCCTGTCTAACAGGCAACACTCTCAGAAGCCCTGTCTAACAGGCAACATCCGCATAAGCCCTATCTGATAGGCAGCATCATCATAAGCCCCATATAATGGGCAAGATCCCTCGTAAGCCCTATTCGATAGGCAACATTAGCATAAGCCCTATTTAATAGGCAGCACAAGCCCTATCTAATAGGCACACCTTCAAAACCCTATCTAATAGGCAACATCCTCATAAGCCCCATATAATGGGCAGAACCTTTCAAAAGCCCTATCTAATAGGCAACATCCTCATAAGCCCCATATAATGGGTAGAACCGCACAAAAGCCCAATTCAATAGGCAACATTTCCTTAAGCCCATATAATGAGCAAACTTTTTGTTGGGAACCCCCTGCAGTTTGATTTTGATGATGTTTATCGAAACCACACTTAGGCATATTTTACTTGTTTTGAGTCAAGGCCGATAGATCGACCTGCTACCTGTTAGTGCAGGTCGATGCTCTTTAATGTTTAGAATCAAGTTCGATCCATCCTGTAAGAGAAAGGTCGATGTATCAACCTGCCTCAATTGGATCGAGCTGGATCATCAGCCTGTCTATCGACCTCCTCTATCAAGCTTCCAGCTGACATTACCTTAGAAGATTTCAAGAGCTGGATTGTCAATCAAGGTCGATGCTCCGCCTTCATGGAGCGTCACGACCTGATCCTTGCCACGTCGAGTGCCAGCAAGGACGAATATTCCCAACGGCTAGAAGTGAGTCAGCATCCAACGGCTAGTGCCACGTCAGCCCGACTCCAACGGCTAGTTTTTCAAAACTGCCTATAAATACTTCAGCCATTTTCGGATTCAAACACGGGAAACACAAGCTATCAACGCCATATCTCTGCCCAAATCTCTCCCAAAGCTCATATCCATTCAAGTGTTCGAAATCCGATTAGTTTCCCAAACACTTGAAGAAGAGAGGTTTCCGATTCCGAAAAACACCACAACGACGAAGCGTTCACTGCTGCTTGTCGATTGTTCAAACAACTTCTTCTCCGACTTGTTCGAAGTTAGAAAGCTTGTTCTTATTTTCGCCATTATAGAGTTAGTCAAGCTCTGTAACAGCGTTAGGTTGTTTGTACGTTCTAGTACGAAGGTTGTAAGGGTCACGACCCAAAACTCGTGTCTAGTTACTCTCAAGTTAGATTGTAGCTAGAACTGATACTCAGTCAGTATAAATAAGAGAGAGGTGGATCCAAAAGAAAAGGGATTCTCAGGTCGAGTCGACCTGACGTGGACGTAGGAGGATTTCTCCGAACCACGCTACATCGCGGTGTTTCTCTCTCTCTTTATTTATTGCACTTACATTTTATTATCTAACTGACGAGCATCAATCTGCATTACACGAATCAACCTGCTATTCATATTCAGCCTTAAGATTTTTCAAAGAGTAAACAACCTCCACCAACTTCCGCATTAACAGTTTGATAAATCAAGCTCGATACCATACGAGCTTGATAGATCAAACTGCCTCTGATAAGGTCGACCTTGACAATCGACCTGCAGATCGACCTGAATTTTAAAAGTCAAAAACGGTTGGTTATTGGTGTATTCCCCCCCCCCCCCCATACACCAATTACTCTTTCCCGGGACCAACAAGTGGTATCAGAGCAGTGGTTCTTTTGACCGCTGCTTTGCATACTAAAAGTTCTTTATCAAACTTTTGGTCATTTTGAACCGATCCTTAGAAAAATCTTTTTCATTCATTCATATCATATTATTCTGCTATGGAGGCTTCTCTTCTCAGGGTATGTGAAGACTTCTCCGTTCAAGGCTATGAAGATTGGAGCTTTCGAATCAAGATGTGTCTCAAGGCACATCACGTCCTTATGTGGGACATCATCGAGAACGGACCCTCCCCCATTTATGCTGCGAAGATTATCGTGGATGGAACAGCCCCCGGGGAGGCTACATACGAGAAAATCCTTAAGAATCCTCGCGACTACACAACCGAGGAAAGGAAGGAGGCCGGTCTCGATGACTATGCAAAGGGACTCATCTCCAGCACCGTGAAGGGCGTCTACCTGGCCAAGATCAGAAATCTTGAAACGGCCAAAGAAATGTGGGACACTCTCCGGTCTATCAGCCTTGGCTCAGAGGAAATGAAGGAGAACAAGCTGTCCATGGCGTGCAGCAAGTTCGATGACTTCAAGATGGTTTCGGGAGAAACCATCGAAGCGATGAAAATTCGCTTCACCGAGATTGTTCTTGAAGTGGCTGCCATCAACCCATACAAGTATACGCAGCGCGAGAAGAATCTCAAAGTGATACGTGCCCTCCCTGCAAATTGGCACGTATACGCCGCCATGCATCCAGCCCGATCGGATTTCAACTCCCTCACCACTGAAGATCTTTTCGACATTCTTGTCGGAAATGAGTATGAGATGATCCGCATCCATGGATCAACCCAGCCTTCCACCAGCAAGAAGGCTGATGAAAAGAACAAGGAGGTAGCTTTCAAGGCTGACTCAGCCTCAGCCGCTACCCCAAGTCCGATTGACGAATCCATCGTCAAGAAGTTCGAGAAGATGACTCTCGACTATGCTCTAGCCGCTAGGAGAAATGAGAAGCTCCTAGGGAAGGTTGTCAAATACAAGAAATTCTACCGTGACAACAAACGAAACTTCTCCAACCGCAACCACGACCGCCCTGACAAAAAGGGAGAAGGTAAACCCTCAACCTTCAATTCTTCTAACACACCCGAGGGTGGTTGTTTCAACTGTGGCAGGCCAGGTCATTACAAGACGGACTGCCCGGATCTTACCAAGGCCGAGAGAGACGAGCTCCGTGCAAAGCGTGATAAGAAGCTCAAAGATCAACGAGCTGCAATGATAGCCGAAGAAACAAAGGAAGCTCACCTCTCGGATAGCTCGTCAAGTGATGACGAAGGATACATCGCTTTCGATGAAAGTGATGATGAAGAATGCTTCGTTGGAGAGCATCAACAAAACGAGGGATCTTCAAAGGTAGATCTTCAACCCATTTCACTTTCTTTTTCTGACGATGATTGTGCAGAAGAAGGTGATGATGACCTATCCGAGGCTGTGTCTTGGGAAGAAATCAAGAAACAGCTCGACGACTATGCCGATCTCGTGGATACACTCAAAGAGGTCGTTGAAGACAATGCTGAGCTATTGGATAAAAATGAAAAATACAAGCTAGCATTGGAAGAAAGATTCTCTCCCTACGATAAAGAAAAGGAAAGGGAGATCGAAACCCTAAAGTCAAAGGTTGACGAATTGACTTTACGGGTCAAGGAGTTCGATACCAGGGAGCTCGAGAAGAACGAGTCCCTCAAAACCAAAGATGCCGAAATTCACAGCCTTACCTCAAAGCTGGCAGACTTGGTAATCCGACACGAACTCCTCGTGAAAAAGGAAGAAAAACTTCAACTCACTTTAAGTCAGTTGAAGAAAAGCGGAAAGAAGTTGGAAGAAGTGCAATCCATGCAACGCAATCCGCGCGATCACTCTGGGATTGGGTTCAGCGGAGAATCCAAGAAAAGCAAGGATAAAGACTGTGAGGTCAAGTTCGTTAAAGCACAGTCAAAATCGAAGAGTGTTCGGAAAGCCAATCAAGCTCTCCCCGACAAGATGGTCAAGCTGAAGAATCCAGCTCGACAGCCCCAGGCCATCCTCATAAAGCAACAAAAAAGAGAACAGCCCGCTCCTCAAAAGAAGGAGAGTCGACCTGCCCAGCAACGTCGACCTGCCCCCTACCATCAAAATCAGGCTGTTCATCCAGGGCGATACCAAGGCCAGCACTATCAAAGGCCGTATCATCCTGAGTTCTTCCACCAGGATCATCAAGGATGCTACTGCCACTATCCTCAACAGTCAAATTTTCCAGACTGGCAGTATCAACCTGGGTATTATGAGGAACACAATTATCAGCCTCGTCGCCCTCGCTCGAAGAAAACCAAGGCTCCCAAGCCCAAGACCGCTACTGCCTCGTCCTCAGCCTCGGATAGAAGCAGACCGGTGAAGCAAATTTGGGTTCCAAAGGCCGTTCCCGCAACCGATGTAGCACCCAATCTCAAATGGGTTGATAAGTTTAACTAATTGCAGGTTGGGAAGGCTCAAAGAAGGAGCCACGCAGCTCGAGGAGCTGTATGGATCATTGATAGTGGATGCTCAAAGCACATGACGTGTGACAAAACGCCACTTTCAAATTACCAAGAACGAGACGGGCCACTTGTAACCTTTGGAGGAAATTCTAAGGGATTTACGAGAGGCCAGGGCGATCTAACAGTTGGTAAAACAACTATTTCTAACGTCTCTTATGTTGAAGGTCTTAATCATAACCTCTTTTCTGTGTCGCAATTCTGCTCGAGTGGTAAACGAGTAGAATTCACCGCTAATAAATGTCTCGTGAAGAATGAGGAAGGAGAAACACTTCTTACCGGAATTTTGCAGGATAGACTCTATATTGTTCAATGGACAGATTGGATAGAGACCTGCCTGGTCACAAAGGCCGATTCCGAGACAAGCTGGTTATGGCACAAGAGATTGAGCCATTTAAACTTCAAGGCCATCAACAAGCTCGCACGCAACAAGCTGGTGAACGACCTGCCAGACCAAGTCTTCGATCGTGATCACATCTGCAGAGCCTGTCAAGCCGGAAAGCAAACAAGATCATCCTTTCCAAGCGTGACGGCACAATCATCAAATCGAATTCTTGAGCTTCTCCATCTCGACCTCTTCGGTCCAGTAACTCCCTTGAGTATAAACGGTAGAAAATATGCTCTCGTTATTATAGATGATTATTCTAGATTTACGTGGGTTATTTTCATGTACAAAAAGAAGGAGACATTGGAGAAGCTACCTGCGTTGCTGAGCAAGCTGTGCAATCAAAAGGAGAAATCCATCATCTCCATTCGATCAGATCGTGGCACCGAATTTATCAATGCAATGATCGAAGAATATTGCACAAAGAGTGGGATTCATCATCAAACTTCAGCTGCACGCACACCTCAACAAAACGGCGTGGTGGAACGTCGTAACAGATCGCTGAAGGAAGCAGCTCGTACCATGTTGGATGAAACCAATCTTCCAAAGAAGTTTTGGGCAGAGGCCGTCAACACAGCCTGCTACACCCAAAACAGGTCAATCATCACGACCCGACATGGAAAGACTCCATACGAGCTGTGGAACAACAAACTCCCCAGGTTAAAGTATTTTAAAGCTTTTGGGTGTTTGTGTTACATTCATAACAATGGGAAATCTCAATTGAAGACTTTTGATAGCAAGGCCGATCCAGGAGTATTTTTAGGATACTCAGAGGTTAGCAAAGCTTATAGAGTCTTTAATAAGAAAACCCTGGTTGTGGAGGTAACACCTCATGTTGTGTTTGATGAATCTACTTGTCTGTACAGAGAATCAAGTACAGGAACAGAACAGCCCGCTGCTAACAGGCCGTCTAACTCCCCCATTGACGACCTGCTAGTATGGACTCCAAATGATTTGGAGGAAGAGGATCAATCTGATCCTAAGGTCACACAACAAGGGGGAAGTGATGCAAATGATAATACGAGCTGTAATACATCAGCCGGACTTAACCAGGCTGATCCCCCTCCCTCAGTCCCCAAGACTGATGCTGTTCACGACCTTACATCACAAATCGAGCAGCTCGACAACACAATGGAGCAGCTCAACATCCAGGCCGAACAGCAGCCTGATCAACAGCTCGAGCAACAGCATGTGCCCACTGATCAACCTTCAACTCATCCAGAGTTTGATGAACCCATTAATGAGCCCGAGCCAATCATTTCAAATGAAGAAAGATCACGACGCAGACGTTGGATCGATGATCATCCGAAAGAGCTCATTGTTGGGAACCCAAACCAAGGAGTACGAACGAGAAGGACGATTGGTGAAAGTGCACTTCTAAGTTGCTATCTCTCTCGAATAGAACCCAAAGATGCCATTGAAGCTCTTCAAGATGCTGATTGGATTGAAGCCATGCAAGAAGAACTCAATGAATTCAAAAGAAATGAAGTATGGTCTCTAGTGGATCGTCCTTATCATCAGGGCGTCATTGGAGTCAAACGGGTTTACAAGAACAAGAGAGATGAATCTGGAGAAGTTGTCAGAAATAAAGCCCGATTGGTTGCAAAGGGTTACTGTCAACAAGAAGGAATCGACTATGATGAGACGTTTGCCCCCGTTTCAAGATTAGAAGCTATAAGGCTGTTTCTAGCTTATGCCGCTCATCAACGATTCAAAGTCTACCAGATGGATGTTAAAAGTGCGTTCCTCAATGGCGTCCTTGAAGAGGAAGTCTATGTGGAACAGCCTCCTGGATTCGAGGAGGGTGATTCAAGCAAAGTCTACAAACTGCACAAGGCCGTCTATGGTCTTAAGCAAGCTCCTCGAGCTTGGTATGAGACGCTATCATCTTTCCTCATCGAATCAGGATTCAAGCGTGGTTCAGTCGACAAGACGCTATTCACTATCAAAGTGAATGAACATATCCTTTTAGTACAAATTTATGTTGATGATATTATATTTGGATCTAAGTCTCCCATACTGTGCGAAAAATTTGGTAACCTCATGACGGAAAAATACAAAATGTCTATGATGGGGGAAATGAATTTCTTTCTAGGGTT
Source organism: Thymus mandschuricus (assembly GCA_029379335.1). Lineage (NCBI taxonomy): Eukaryota > Viridiplantae > Streptophyta > Magnoliopsida > Lamiales > Lamiaceae > Thymus > Thymus mandschuricus. The sequence goes on along the minus strand of CM057079.1, from coordinate 30,282,492 downwards.
GCAGGTCAAGCAGTCCGATGAAGGAATCTTCATTAGCCAAACAAAGTACGCACACGAGCTGGTTGACAAGTTTGGTGTCAAAGACAGCAAGCCAGTCAAAATACCAATGCTCTCTGGTGGGAAGATCGACCCGGATCCCCAAGGAAAACCTGCCAACATAACACAGTACAGGGGTATTATTGGTTCATTACTTTATTTAACTGCTAGTCGACCTGACATCACTTTTGCAGTTGGAGTGTGTGCTCGATTTCAAGCTAATCCGAAGGAATCTCACTTGGAAGCAGCAAAGAAAATTCTTCGATACATCAAAGGAACCACAAATTTGGGTCTTTGGTATCCTTGTGATGACAACTTGCAGCTTACAGGTTATTCAGATTCTGATCATGCAGGGTGCAAGCTCGATAGGAAATCTACCTCGGGTACTTGCCATTTTCTCGGAAACAAGCTGATTTCTTGGTTTTCAAAGAAGCAAACTTCAGTAGCCACCTCCACCACAGAGGCCGAGTACATGGCCGCAGGAAGTTGTTGTGCACAAATCTTGTGGATCAAGCAACAACTTAAGGATTATGAAGTTGAAGTCAGTGAAGTGCCTATATTCTGCGACAGCTCGAGTGCCATCGCCATTACTCAGAATCCAGTTCTTCATTCAAGATGCAAGCACGTGGATATTCGACATCACTTCATTCGTGATCACGTGGAAAAGAAGAACGTGGTTATTGAGAAGATACACACTGACATTCAGCGAGCTGATATTCTAACCAAACCCCTAGCCGAAGAAAGATTCAAAATGCTATGTGGAAAGCTAGGGTTACTAAATGTTGAGACATCAGGCCGATCATAAGCCTCCAGGCCGTTATCTCCTCATCAGCCTGCCACATCTTTCAAAAGCTTGTGTGGGACCAACATTCGGGACCACCAAGCAGGCCGTCTCTTTACAAGCAGGCAGATATTAAGGGGGAACAGGCCGTCAATTCTCAACAGGCCGTTACCATTTGAAAAGGAAGTTACTATTTGGACAGGCCGTTTCCATCTACAGGCCGTGTCCATCTTCAGGCCATCGTCTACTCAGCACATCGACCTGTATTCCTCAATTGAGGGGGAACACTTAGTCAAAGTGATCCATCACTTGAGGGGGAACAAAGGACGTCGTATGCCTCCAGTGCGATTATTTCGCCAGGTCGATATCTTAAGTCCAGGCAGTTCTACCTTGCCAGGCCGATGTCATATGTCCAGGCCGATATCACAAATTGAGGCCGTTCATTTAGACAGGCCGATATCATCAGACCAATATCAACCTGAATGCAACTGCATTTATGAAGGAAGAATCAAAGGGGCAGTATCACCCTTTTGTCTTATAACTTCTTTAATACGCATTGAATTTTTCATTTATTAATGTTATTTATTTCTCAATGTGTTTCATTATTTAAGGGACTGCTAATTTGCAGAAAATGAGGAAAAAGGGAGTAATGATTACCATTTTTCAACACATCTAGTCAAGTGTCAAGTTTTGACACGTTGACCGAGGCTACATTTAATTCCCTGCCATTTTTCTGTAAAAGTGCATATTTATGCACGTTCCAACCTCTTCACGCGCGGATGTGAAACGTTACACATTCCACGCGCCCACGATCGTGCGGTTGAGGATTAATACTGCAACTTTAACCTTTTCAAATTCGAACGATCTCAACCGTTCAAAAAATCTATATATGTCATGCAGTTTTCTCTCAAAAACTTTACTTACTCTTATCATCTTCATCTACTAAAACCTAATTTTCTCTGCAAAATTTTAAACTGCCGCCATCGTGATCATCGTTTCTCTGCATCTTCACTCTCTGCATCGAATCACTCGCAGTGGTTTGTGTTCTTTTTACCATTTATGCTTTTAATTTCCTGTCAAGTTCTTAACTGTGTTTCTCTATCTTTTCTCGAAAAACGATTGGTTCTCTTTCTAATCTCTTTTGGAAAATTTGCAGAAAACAACAATGGCAGCAAATATCTTACCCTCTGGTCGTAAAGAATTGCAGTGGTCGGAAGTAGAAGAGTTCTTGACGGCTCGCATCAAGTTCGAGCCCTACATGGTGCGTGAAAACTTCGGTTTTCACGATCTCGACTCCATGTTCGCCATGGTGGAGAAGTGCCGTTCATTCCATCAGATCATCTCCACCCGGCCGGCGAAGAATCTCCCCAGGCTTGTGGGTGCCTTCTTCTACAATTGGAATGAAGGAGATTCCGTATCCACCCACACCGTCTCTATTGGAACCACGAAGTCCGTGGCCACCATCAACGTTCTTGATGCTGTGAAAGCGGCCTTCGACATTGATGAAGAGGGGACGATGCAACTCTCTGACATTTCTAGGGACCAACTGCAGCTGGTTGCAGATCGTGTCCTAATCGAGCAGAGGCAGTTCGTGCCAGTCGCATTCAAGAGGAGCGAACTCCGCCCTAAATATCGCCTCTTGATGGACTTCGTGCAGAAGTGTTTCCTGGGGCTTCTCGGGAACTACGACCAGGTCACCCCTTTCAAATTCCAGATCTTGGCGGCCGTAGTGCTCGACCTGCCCGTCTGTTGGGCCAAATTGTTGGTCTCCCTGCTTTGGGATGAAGCCAGGATGATCATCTGCGAGACGGAGGGAGAAGCCATTGTAAAAGTATCTCTCCGCAACGACAAGCCGCTTCGCCTTGGGACGAAGGTGACCTCCATCATCATCTCCCACTTCAAGCAGAGGACGTGGTCCAAAGATCCGGACTTCCCCCCTCTGTTTATTCCAAAGGATCTCCACCAGCTGGAGATGGCGATAGGGGTTTCGGCGCAGATCTATCACAACTCCTCTGAAGATGTCCGGTTGCACATTGCCAAGACCGGCCATTCCAAAGTTGGTTGGAGGATCCCAGATCGACCCCTTCAAAAGAAAAGGAAGGCCGATTTCGATCTGGTCCCCTCTCGCCCTGTCAAGAAGGGCCAGCCCGTGAAGAGGACTCCCCCTCGCAAAATGCAGTCGGCCTCCGGTGACCCTCCCAGACCGATGCATAAAGTCCTTCCCGTGCAGCTCGATGAGCCTGCAGCTCGCACGGAGACTTCGCGCTCTCCATCAGCCGAACGGACTCCATCTCCAGTCCGTTCCGCCGGCGAGCCGTCCGCCTCGCAGAAACGGCCTGCATCTTCTACGCAGGTCGTTGCTCCCTCTCCAGCAAAGTCCCCTCGTGTCCAACGAGCTGGATCGGTGGAAATTGTTGATGTCACCGAAGAAGAGGTGGAGCAAGACACCATCCTGCCCATCCAGCCTATCCCCGAGCAGGCCGTCTCTCCTGCTCAAGCAATGGTGGCTTCGAAGAAGGCCGAAGCCAGGCTAAAGGTCATCGACCTGATGCCAGGAATCGATCAACTCCCCAAAACCCTCGACCTCGCTGCTCGCCTCCAGTTCTACCTGGATTGTAAGTCGAGTTACTACTACGTATTCGAGGCGTTGCTACAGGTCGTCACTCTCGACGACCTGAAGGTCGAGGAGCTGGCTCTTGAAGCGGAGTTCGGTTTCTACACCGTGGGGGATGCGGCCTCCAATTTTCGCCAGCTGGTGCTTCGCCGCATGAAGGTCGAAGCCAAAATTTTGGGCATCGACCTTCGCCCCCTATATGCGCACTCTCGCGCCCTGTACAACTCCGCCACCGAAGCCGGAGACGAGTTTGATCGGATTCAAACTCCGGAGCAATCATCACCCAGGATTGAGGGTGATGATCAGCCTCTAGTTGCTGCTGCTCCGTCTCCAAGGGTCGATGTGGAGGCTGCGCTGGATGATATTTCTGCCAAACTCGAGTCAATCATCACCAGCCTCCCAGAACAAATCAAGCAGGCCGTAGCTGAGGCCCGGGCCGACATAGTGAAAGATGCCAAAGCCCAGGCCGATGAAGTTGCCAGGGAGCCTGTCACTGATTTTGCAGTGAGACTTCTGAAAGAATATACCGACAAGCTCCTGCCGGGCCAGCTTGATGAGCTCAACATGGCGTCCCGTGACCAGATCGCGGAGGTATTGGAGGATTTATCCAAGGTCGATGAGCGAGTAGACAACCTGAATTCTGCTATCTCAAACTCGGCATCGACCTCCAATGACCAGATCAACGCCATCCACGGCACCATCTCCTCCCTTCTCAGTGGGCAAATGGAGTTGAAGGATGCTGTGATCAAACTCCAGCAAGAGGATGCGTCTCTTCTTTCCCTTATCAAGGCCCTGACTGATGATGTCGAAAAGGGGGAAGAAGAGAGAGTCGCCGCCGCGAAGAAAAAGAAGGCCCCGGCCCCAAAATCCAAGGCTCCTCCTCCTCCTTCTCAAAAGAAGCCCTCCCAGGCCGTTGCACCCAAGGCCGCTGCCTCTCATGCCGATCCTATCTCCCAGCTTGGTGCGGAGCAGGCTGCTGCCGCCAAAGCTCGATTGGCAGCAGAGGCCGATCTCATTTCCGCCATGGTGCTGGCTGGTGCTACGCCTGAGCAGGCTGCAAATCAAGAGGAGCAGCAGCGCTTCAAGGCAGAGCGCCGTGCTGCTGAGGCTAGAAGGAAGAGAGAGTTGGACTGGATCAGCCAGTCCGCTCTTGTTTTGAATGCAGGAGGATTGCAGCAGGTCGTTGATTGGCTTGATGAATCTCAGAACAACCTGCTGCGGGAGCTCAATTCGTGCTTCATCCTCCTGCACTACTTCATCAAGGATCCCTCCCTGCCTGCCGATGCCGATGAAGCGTATGCAGCCTATATGCGCAAGTTTCCATACCAAAAATTCATTGGTGATCTACAGAAGAAGGCTGCAGAGGCTGGTGTGACGATAAGGGCCCCTGCTCAGCAATATTTTGCGCCCTTACGTCTTGGTGCTTCGGAGTATTTGGATTACTCTCGAATCTACCAGTACATCGCCCAAACTGCCATCGGCCTAGGCGTCAACGTATCGAATTCCGATCCCGACTATCGTCGTATCAGGGATGGAATCTACGCTAGCATGCAGACGTTGTCAAGGGAGCAGGTCCAAGAAGAGCGCTTGGCAGCCCGTGCCAAGATCCAGGCTATGTAGATAGATGATTTTGTAATTGTTTTTCATTTATGCTCTCAGCTGGTTGTAAACTCTCCATGTATTCTGCTAACGAGCTTAATGAAACAAAATCATCCTTCGTCCTGATGACAATATCTCTTTGTCCAGGCATCTGCCTTTACTGCTTTAATTTAATTATGTTCTTATTTGCCTTTCATTTAATTCCTTATCAATCTTCATGATTGAAAAATGTTTAAGCTCTGATACCATCCTTCAGTGTTCTATCTTAGGAATTATTTGTAAAGTGTTTGGTTTCGACATCATCAAAAAGGGGGAAATTGTTGGGAACCCCCTGCAGTTTGATTTTGATGATGTTTATCGAAACCACACTTAGGCATATTTTACTTGTTTTGAGTCAAGGCCGATAGATCGACCTGCTACCTGTTAGTGCAGGTCGATGCTCTTTAATGTTTAGAATCAAGTTCGATCCATCCTGTAAGAGAAAGGTCGATGTATCAACCTGCCTCAATTGGATCGAGCTGGATCATCAGCCTGTCTATCGACCTCCTCTATCAAGCTTCCAGCTGACATTACCTTAGAAGATTTCAAGAGCTGGATTGTCAATCAAGGTCGATGCTCCGCCTTCATGGAGCGTCACGACCTGATCCTTGCCACGTCGAGTGCCAGCAAGGACGAATATTCCCAACGGCTAGAAGTGAGTCAGCATCCAACGGCTAGTGCCACGTCAGCCCGACTCCAACGGCTAGTTTTTCAAAACTGCCTATAAATACTTCAGCCATTTTCGGATTCAAACACGGGAAACACAAGCTATCAACGCCATATCTCTGCCCAAATCTCTCCCAAAGCTCATATCCATTCAAGTGTTCGAAATCCGATTAGTTTCCCAAACACTTGAAGAAGAGAGGTTTCCGATTCCGAAAAACACCACAACGACGAAGCGTTCACTGCTGCTTGTCGATTGTTCAAACAACTTCTTCTCCGACTTGTTCGAAGTTAGAAAGCTTGTTCTTATTTTCGCCATTATAGAGTTAGTCAAGCTCTGTAACAGCGTTAGGTTGTTTGTACGTTCTAGTACGAAGGTTGTAAGGGTCACGACCCAAAACTCGTGTCTAGTTACTCTCAAGTTAGATTGTAGCTAGAACTGATACTCAGTCAGTATAAATAAGAGAGAGGTGGATCCAAAAGAAAAGGGATTCTCAGGTCGAGTCGACCTGACGTGGACGTAGGAGGATTTCTCCGAACCACGCTACATCGCGGTGTTTCTCTCTCTCTTTATTTATTGCACTTACATTTTATTATCTAACTGACGAGCATCAATCTGCATTACACGAATCAACCTGCTATTCATATTCAGCCTTAAGATTTTTCAAAGAGTAAACAACCTCCACCAACTTCCGCATTAACAGTTTGATAAATCAAGCTCGATACCATACGAGCTTGATAGATCAAACTGCCTCTGATAAGGTCGACCTTGACAATCGACCTGCAGATCGACCTGAATTTTAAAAGTCAAAAACGGTTGGTTATTGGTGTATTCCCCCCCCCCCCCCATACACCAATTACTCTTTCCCGGGACCAACACTTTTCGTAAGCCTGACTCAGTAAGCAATATTCTCAAAAAATCATATTCAATAGGCAATATTTTCATAAATTTCGTACAAGGGGCAGAACCCTGCGTAAACCCTATTCAATGGGTGATACTCTTGCAAGCCTCCGTCAATAGGCGTTACTCTCTTAAGCCCCATGTGATGGGCGAAATCATTCCTAAGCCTTACTCAATAGGCGCCATTCTTGCAAGCTCTGTTTAAAAGACCATATCCTCATAACTCCCGTACGAGGGATATTATTCTCATTAAACATTGTCTGAAAAAGGAACGTCCTACCAAAAAAGCCCCGCAAAACAGGCATCGCATAAAAAGCTCTCCGTAATAAGCATTATACATAAAAGGTCTGCATGGCCAAACACCTTGCATCGAGTCTTATAAAATAGGACTCTATACGAAGTCCTAAAGGACCTCCCACCACAATCATATCCCTTTTCAAAAGCTTCATAAAGAACGCTTTAGGAAAGTGGACACCCTAGTAATGGATCTTGCAAAAGTAGGTTTCATTAACTTCAACCTCATACTAGCAAAAGTTACCCCTTAAGAAAGCCTTGTAGTAAATATACAATGTTTGTTAAAACTACTATAAAAGGTTTATGACTACAGAAGAATCTATCAAACACGAATTAAGCTTCCTTCAAGGAGCATCTGAAATTAATTTCTCTAAGCATCCTTAAATATTTGCAGAACCTTGCAAAGATGAATACTGCCTCAGATGCTGCTTCAAAAGAAGCCGGCCAAGCTACTGGAAATCCAGCAAATTCCATACTTGGGAATAAAGGAAAAGGCATCGTGGTGACAGAGGCCAGTGTCAACATGGAGGCTCAGTTCTCTCCAACTATGCTCCTCCAAATGAAAACGCTCGTAGAAGGCGTGGTTCAAGGGGCTGTCGAGAAAAGACTCCACGCCCTGGGAATGAACTCCAAATCCCAGATCCCCCGGGGGAAACCCAGGAGGGTGGAGGAAGCAAGAGCACCCCCGCACTACAAAAACAGAAGCCCATAAACCCGAGCACAAATCAAGAATTGGTTTCGAAGCTGCCTCCCATAGTGGATGACACAGAGGAGGGATTTTCTACTGATTGAGAATCCCCAGATGAAGAGGGACCTGAGGAAATTGAAGGGAACCTTAATGAGATACCAATAACACATGGGCCAAAAAGTATGCCCAGCAGCAAGAGCAGATGAAGCTCCTGGCGAAAGAAGTAAAAAGGCTAAAAGAGCAAAAGCAAGCTGCCGATAGGGCCTCAAAGGAAATAGAGGCAAGCGAAAGAGAAATTCGCAATCTAAATGAAGAAGAAAACCATGAACACTTTCCAAATGACAAGAGTAAGGGGAACAAGCTGGAGCTTTTTTCCTTATATATCGATGAGAATAGTCCATTCTATATGGATATTCAAACTGATCCTGTTCCCAGCGACTTGAAAACAATCTCTTGCGAGTACCAAGGGAAGGGAGACCCTGAGGAACATTTGATGAAATTTGAAAGCTTGTGCCTCCTCCATCAGTATTCAGAGGGGGTCAAATGCAGAGTATTCCTCACAACCCTATCAGGGACCGCCCAACATTGGTTCAAGCAGCTACCAAAAGCTTCTATCCACTCCTTCATGGATCTGAGGGAAGTTTTCCTCCAACAGTTTGTCAGTGCTAAAAGAACTACCAGAAATTCACTGCATCTGACAACCATCAAGCAAGGTGCTAATGAGAGTCTGAGAGACTACATGACACGATTCAACGAGGCTGTCTTGGAAATACCAGGAGTAGAACCAAGACTAAAAGTGAATGCATGTGTAGATGGCTTGAAACCGGGGCAATCTTTGCTTCTCTCATCAAAAAGAAAGCTACCTCTTTTGAAGAACTATTGACCAGAGTTCAAAAGTATATCCATATGGAAGAAGCCCTAAGCAGCAAGAGGGCCAAACTAGCTTCTCAAAGGAAAAAGAAGCCGGAAGAAAGGAAAAGACCAGCTCCAGATGCCAAGAAATGAAAGATTTCTGAGATCTTTCACCCCGCTCATCAAACAACCTGTTGACTTACTAGAAGTGGTTATGAAAAAACCAGGGGTCCAGATCCCCGCCGGACATAGGCAACCACCAAGGAATCCACCTTCTGAAAGGTTTTGCAAATTCCATAATGACTTTGGCCACACGACCAATGACTGCATAAATTTAAGGATTGCCATCGAGAAGTTAATCCAGGAGGGAGAACTCTTGGAATACGTCAAGAGGGAGACAGAACAAAACAAAAGGCGCAAAGAAGCTCCTGAGAAGGCATCTGATGCTAACCAAGGGCTGGGAGCCTAAGGGCATTATTAAAATGATATATGGGGGACCAACCATGGGAGATTCCAACAGAAGCAGAAAAGCATCCGCCAGAGAGTTACACATGCACGAAAGAGGTCTGGAAGGTCGAAAAAGGCCTACCCCCGCCAGAAATATCATTTGGACCTGAAGATAATCAAAAAGTAACTCATCCACATGACGATGCCTTGGTCATCACAGTGGAGATAGAAAGGTATCAAGTCCAAAGGGTCTTTGTGGATACAGGGGCCACAGTTAACGTTATATTTGAGAGCTGTTTCAATCAAATGGGTCTCCAGAAGCCTTTAAGTGGTGTAGCCACAGCTCTGCATGGTTTCTCAGGAGATCCTGTAATGTCGTTGGGATCAATCGACTTGATGCTCACCTTGGGTGAAGGACATATGCGGGTATCAAAGCCAGACACCTTTCTGGTAGTGAGGCAACCATCTTCTTACAATATTATCCTAGGGAGAACTGCCCTAAATCCATTCCAATCAGTGGTTTCCACTTACCACCTGATGATGAAATTCCCCGTGGGAAGCCAGGTGGGACAGGTGTCGGAAGTTCAAGGAGTCTCGCGAAAATGCTACATCCAATCGGTGCAAGCAGGAGAGGCCAGGAAAAGGCCAATAGCAGAACCTGTTGGCGATAAAGATGATAAAACCTGAAGAGAAGAGGCTCAAGGCCTTAACTCCGGCAGAAGAAAGCCAGAATCTCTCCACTTCAATGGAGCACTTGCTGATCACCAGCACCAATTCCTCTGGAGAGTCCTTGCTATTCAAAGACCCAAACAAGCAGTCGCTCCAACAGATCAATGAAAGCAAAGGATCTAAAATCGAAACAGCAAGCACCTACCACGCTCCAATTGTGAAGGGGCAGTGGGAAACTTTGATGGCCAGAGCAAGGGCAAAAGTCAGAGGCTTAACCGAGACGTCAGGTCAAGGGAATGTCGAAGAGGCAATAAACAAGGGAAAAGGTAATACCTTCGAAATATGTAGGAAGAGCTAGGAGCTGTTCCTGGGAAAAGGGAAAATGCAGAGGGATTATGACCTCTACTCATTTTGAAAACTTTTTTATATTAGTCGATATGAGGAATACACAGGACCATGCTTCCTTATTTATAATCAGTACGTTTTGGAAGTTTTTCTTTAGTTCTCAAATGAGGAGTAATTCCTTTGGTTTCTTACGCCTCACTTGGGGGGGGGGGGGGGGGGGGGGGAGTAGGGGATACCCTACATCCCAATGGGCCCCTACATCCCAATGCTAGCACTCCATTATCTTAAAATGCTTTTAGCACATCCTCATGCGCGTATTCCATTATTTTAAAATGCTTCTCACCTGCATTTCATTACCTCAAGATTCTTCGGTGAAAGGAGCATAGCAAGCGAAAACGAGACAAGAAGTCATATAAACATGAAAATGGAAGGATAACGTCCTAAAGTTGATAATGGATAGTATAAACACATTAAAGGCGAGGCCTTAAAAAGCACCTGGCCGAGAATATAGAAAGAAATAACATTGTTTGTGCTCCACCAGCATGATCTCAGGGTCATAAAAAGCACCCCATCACAAATACCAAAAAAAAATAGATTGTTGTAAAAAGCATCTTATCAAAAACAACATGATCAAAAAGCAGGATCCGAGGAGGAAGCCAGATCTTCAGAGCTAGATGAATGAGAGGACGAAGCTTCGCCCTGGAGAACAAGGGGAGTTTTATCCAAATGCAAGATCCAGTCATCCTTAGGACAGCCCGTTGAAATAGTAAAAGCATCATCCGCCCCAAACCCATCTTCCCTATTTGATAGGGTGTGCATGGTAAGAATAGCTTCTTGAGAAAGGGAGGGGCATAAAATCTTCTCCCTTGTTAATTCCTAACAAGAAAAAAGAACCGTTGAATATGCAATAATAATAAACCCTTAACGGATAAACATAGCCATAGCAAGAAGAAGAAGGACACCTTATCAAAGGCCTTTTTCATAAGCCTCATGATCGTAGTGTCAACAGAAAAAAGAGGGAAAATGGGGGCATCCCAAGCAGGAAGATCCTCGGAGAGCTCAACGGGTTGCCGAAGGACTGCAGAGGCCTTTCTCATCACAGGCATGAACCAAGGTTCCCCCGTAGGAATGAAACAGTTCCTCTTGAGGGCCTCGGGTTTCGTTTCAAACATATGTATGATGGGCACCAAATTGATAGAGGCAGCTCGCTCAGGGACGCCCAGGGACGCCCAATTGATCACAGCATTCAAAGACAACATCATCAGCCCAGCTCGTGAGAGGGTCTATCATTCGTGCCCAAAAATAGGGAGAATTGATAAACGCCTCAGGCAATTGCTTCACTAAAGAATCTATGAAAGCTTAACCATAGGGGGACATTAAGAAATTAGACCGGCAAGCTTTTATCCCCATGGAAATGCCTTCATCAGAGTCTTTCTTCATCCCTTCTATGAAAGAAGAAGTCCGGGAACGTTCCAACTCTTGCTCATGAGTGAGAGTTAGTTGTTCTGCTTGCATAGTGAAGTCTGTCTTCATTTCCAACGCTCGTTCTAATGAAGCTTCTAGGGCTTTATCTAATTCCCTCACTCGCTCTGATAATGAAGCTAGACGCATCTCAAGAGCAGAGCAATACTTCTCCTTATCACGAAGATGGTCTCGAAGATCACGAGCCTTAACTTGAAAACAGTCCCTACTTTGTTCAACCTCGGATAGAATCTCTAAGAACTGGTCGAAAGCTAAAGCCTGAGCGCCAAAGAAGGGTGTTGAAAACCGGTTCGCCTCTGCAAACACAGGGGAATGAAAATTGCTCGTTTTTCGGAAAAAGAGGTACAGATGCCTACTCCAATCAAAGGGGAAGAAAGGAAATAGGGTTTACCATACTTCTCGGAATGGCCAGATGTAGGAGGGCCGGTATGACAAAAGCCCAGCCGAGGTTTCATTATTATTATCTCCTGGAGATTTTTTGGGGGAGATTTTGAGACTCTGTCGTCTGAAGAAGACGGCTCAGGGGTATCCTCCAAAGAGGAAACAGGCCCAAGATTAGCGACCCTAACTTCAGTCATCCTCTGCGATAATTTCTCTTGGATTTTTCGTAGCATCTCTTCATTATCAGGATTCATGACTGAAAGTAACTGTCGACGAAACCCAATCTTTAGAGATCTTGAGAAATACAAGGAAATTTCCGTCAAAAAAAAAATCTCTATTAAGCATGGGCTATGTAAATACGAGAAAGGAAGGTAATGATAAAGGATTTACCTGGTAAAAAAGAAAGAACGGAATAATCGCTCAAAATGCAAAGCAAAGGATGAGAATGTCACTGTTTGTCTAGGAGATGCGATAGGAGGAGGAAGTTGAAAGGACAAAAGGAGTGGGGAGTGATATCTCACTTATTGTCTCACCCCGGCTTATAAAAGAGGGGGAGAGGCCTTTTCGTTTCTAAAAAGTAATACACCTCACCTATCAGAATATATTACTTTAATATTCCTCTGCCTGTGAAGAAGAAGAAGTAGCCAAAGCACAAGTAGTTTTTCCTGCCAAAATCCTAGTCAGAAGCCTTCATACGAACACTTCTGGACCTGGGGGAGGGGGGGGGGGGGGGGGGGGGAGGAGTAGCTGATAGGGACTAGTATCAGCCTCACTATCCAAATAAATCAATCCGCTAGAAAGACACCCTTCCCATAATTTTGGGAACATCACCTCAAGAGTTGGTTAATATTAATGATGTTGTTACACAATATCAAATTATGATTGTGTCCAGTGCTCCAAAGTATTGGATGTTTTTGCTGAAAAGGAAATCTTGCCAAAGTGAAAGGAATAACAAGATCTAGTTAGAACTAGATCCGGTAGCACCATTAAGGAGGATAGTTGTTAACCTTGATAAGGCCTCAAACAGAAACTGCTCCATATGGTAGCATATTACCAGAAATTCTATGGGTTCTTAAAGGCTTCGGATGCTCAATACAGATATAAGGCACGTTCTATGCAGAAGCTGAGAGCCTTATCTCCTCCTAGAAGCCATTTAGGATTTATTGGTATCTGGCAGGATCGAAGGACCTGACCAATGCTCCTAAGCATCTAACAGAACCCTAGGTTCTGTGAGTCACGCAATCCGCATGACTCTACGTACTCTATAGTGAGGACCACTGCATTCATGACGGAGGGAATCTTGCCTCTATGGGAATTCCTTTTTAGTCCTTCCATCACACGAATGCTCGCTTTTTCACCCTCTTTGCACCTATAAATACCCAGCTATAACAATCATCCTAACACACCATCATAATCACAACTCAACTTTCCATACAAACATGCACTCTTGCGTACTGTTTCATTCACTTACATGTCACTCCACGAGCTCCTTTGAGCTCGAGCAGTCCAGGCTTTTGAAGCCTTCTTCCGGGAATCATCACCCGCAATCACTTTCATTCCTCCTCCTCGGTACCGAGAAGAGTCTCTTTTGCTCACCGCCTTGAGCTTAAGGTAAAACCCTCATTCTCCAAAGGGAACGATGCTTGACAGAGCTCCGTGCTCTTCACTTCTTTCTCTTCCCTTACTTCATTTCTTTATTACATGTTTGAATGAATGCTAAATTCCATGGATTTTACTTGTTTATGGCTAAATATGCCTTAATACGCCTCTTATTTAAGCATATAGCTTGATCATTACTCGCCATTTCTACGCAAACTATGCTCTGTACGAAATACATGATTATAGTTTTTCAAACACATGAATCTCTTGCTCTTTACTGCTTTAACGTTTTATCCATGAATGCTCCTTGCAAAACATGATGAATAATCACTTAAATCATTGTGGATCTTCAACCCGGATATATCACCTATAACCGATGACATGTGCATAATTAGATCAGTGAACGAGTATAGTTATGCTGTAATTTACAAGTTCTTTACATCCAGCCGTGTTTACTTTCTCTTTGTTAAGTTATGTTCTGTCTTGGGCAACGCCCACCCCCAAAACGTGACAACTTATTTTCTGGAAAGATTGCTACTCCAACTCCTCGTGGGATCGACCCTGTGCTTGCCATTGCTATACTAAGTTGTAGTAGTCAGGGCATAGGTTTTACAAATTTATTGATTGCGGCTAAACGACGGTCGCGTCAATTGGCGCCGTTGCCAGGGAGTGGCGCTAAAAGTAATCTTTTCAATTTCCGTTTCTCAGGTGTTGGACTAGTGTATGCAACTAAGGAGTGGAGCTCAACCCGAAGAATTTCAATTCGACGCGGAGATCGAGAGAAACAACTGGCAGTTACGTGCGTAAAGGAGAAGTCTTGAGCAACGAGCTCACGAAAGAAGGCGGCGTGAGATGGGAGACGACCAGCGAGCACGGCCCAACAACGCTGAGCGGACACTTAGGGAAACTGTTTTCCCTAACAATGGAAATCTGAGGCCCTTGGGCATCACCTTGCCCATTCCTTCGGCCCCAGATTGGGAACATAAGCATGCGTTCATGCAACTATTGCCTAAGTTCAGCGATATGCCTGGAGAAGATCCGCAACACCACCTCCAGGACTTTGAAATGATGTGCGGAACTGTCAGAACTCAAGGAAACATGGGAGAATATATACGGCTGTTGACTTTCCCTTTCTCGTTGCAAGATGGGGCAAGGGAGTGGTTATACACGTTGGAAGAAGGCTCAGTGGCAACCTGGGCACAGCTGCAGCACAAGTTTCTGGAAAAATACTACCCTGCCTCCCACATCCAAAACATGCGAAAGAGAATCAGCTCAATCAAGATGGGTGCAGGAGAGAGTTTCAACGAGTATTGGGTAGGTTCAAACAGCTCCTTGCCAAGTCCCCACAGCTTGCAATCGGCGAACCGGATCTGGTTCAATACTTCATGTTGGGACTTCGTCCACAAGATCGTGCCCTGGTGAATGCTGCATGTGGAGGATCGGTGCTGAACAAGCTACCCAGTCAAGCTATGAAGCTGCTTGCAGATATGGCAGAAGAGACTCGAGATGAGCCTATAGATGTGCCGAGTGTAAGTCCTGTTGAACGATCGGCTTCAGATGCAAAACTCGACAAGATGTGTACTGTGTTGGAGCAGATAGTCAACATGAACGGGCAACAGAAGAAGGGAGTAAGCGCATGCCAGCTGTGCTTTGCCACGTCGCACATGACCGATGAGTGTCCCGAGGTGGTGCTACAGGAGGGAGTCAAGATACTTGGACACAACCAAGGGAATGGTGGGAACAGTTACCCCAAATATGATCCCAACTCACATTTCTACAACCCAAGATGGAGGGATCACGAGAACTTCAAATGGGGACCAAAGCCACAACAACAACCACAACACCAGCAGGGGTAGCTTCAACCAAATCGGCTGTCCTTGGCCGAGATGGTTCATAATGTGGCAAGAGAAAACAGCAAAACACAAGCCGACCTCAAAAAATTCAGGATGGAGACCCAGGGAGCTATGCAGCACATCAACGCTCAACTTGGGCAGCTCACTCAGACCTTAGCGAGATTGGAGAAGAAGCAAGGAGAGTTACCTCCACAGGTGGAAATCAGTCATGCTCATATCAAGGCAATTTCAACAAGAAATGGGAAGCAGTTACCAGAGATGAAGCGGCCAGAGGAAGAAAAGGAAATCGAATCGGGCAAGATAGATACCGGGAAGAAGGAAGAAGAGACAGTGGTTCCACGCCCCTATAAGCCTAAAGCACATTTCCCAGGAAGATTGGCCAGGAACAAAGAAGCAGAGGAATTGGGCGAGATGTATCAGATCTTCAAAAAGGTGGAAGTCAACATTCCACTACTCACTGCCATGCGCTCAATGCTCAAGTGCGCAAAGTTCCTGAAGGAGTTATGTACGTGGAAGGTCAAATATGATGAAAATGCTAAGTTCCAAGTGAGAGAGCATGTCTCTTCCGTCTTGGGCAGGGAGATGGCTACTAAGTGTGGAGACCCAGGGATGTTCTACATTCCCTGCGTAATCGAAACCATGAAGATAGAAAAGGCCATGTTAGAATTGGGTGCATCAATCAATGTGATGCCACTGTCTAAGTACCAGGAACTCAACATGGGCCCACTAAAACCCACACGAGTTGTGATCCAACTGGCGGACAGATCAAACGTGTATCCGGAGGGAATTCTGGAAGACATCTTGGTCAAGGTGAAGGATTTGATCTTTCCTGCTGACTTCTATGTTCTCGACATGGGACAGATTGAGGGGAAATCACCAGTCATGCTCTTGGGCAGACCATTCCTCAAGACAGCACGAACTCAGATCGATTGCGATACGGGCAAGCTGACATGCCAAGTTGCTGGAGAGACAGTCACATTTGACATCTATAAGGCGAAGAAGCACTATCCAGACACAAAAATGGTGGACTATGTAGACATTGTGGACAACATGGTGGAGGAAACATTGCCCAAGATCACATCCCGCGACATGTTGGATACTGTGATTCAAGAAAGTATAATGGATGAGGAGGAATGCCCAAGGGAGGTGAACCAGATGAAGACAGAACCAGAGCACAGACATATCTACCAAGAGGAACTGTGCAGGATACAGAACGAGGAAAAGTTGGTGCCCTCACTGATTAAGGTACCAAAGCTTCAGCTCAAGCCCTTGCACAAGCACTTGAAATATGTGTTCTTGGGTGAGAATGACACATTGCCCATTATTATAAGCGCCGAGCTGAGCATTGACCAAGAAGAGTAGGTCAAGACTATGATCCAGAAGTACAAGATGGCTATTGGATGGACTTTGGCCGATATCAAGAGTATCAGCCCGACCATCTGCCTCCATCATATCCTATAGGAGGAAGAGGCAAATCCCGTCCGTGACCAGCAGAGGAAGTTAAATCCAGCCATGAAGGAGGTGGTCGTCAAGGGGGTACTCAAGCTGTTGGATCAGAATATCATCTATCCGATATCAGATAGCAAATGGGTCAGTCCAGTCCACGTCGTGCCCAAGAAGTCAGGCATACAAGTGGTGGAAAACGAGAAGAAAGAAATGGTAGCCACTCGACTTCAAATTGGATGGAGAGTCTGCATTGACTACAGGAAGCTGAATAAGGTGACACGGAAGGATCACTTCCCCTTGTCCTTCATCAATCAGATGCTTGAACGCCTGGCGGGAAATGAATACTTCTGCTTTTTAGATGGGTACTCAGGATATATGCAGATCAATGTTGCCCCGGAGGATCAGAGCAAGACCACCTTCACTTGCCCATTTGGAACGTTTGCCTATCGGAGAATGCCCTTTGGCCTGTGTAATGCACCCGGGACTTTTCAACGGTGCATGATGAGCATCTTCTCTGACCTACTGAAAAAGAGTATTGAGGTTTTTATGGACGACTTCACGTCTATGGGAAGAGTTTTGATATCTGCCTGGCAATCTGGAGCAGGTGCTGCAACGTTGTGTAGACCAGAATCTCGTACTCAACTACGAGAAATGTCATTTCATGGTCAGGGAAGGAATAGTTCTTGGGCACGTGGTCTCAGGAAGAGGAATCGAGGTGGACAAGGCCAAGGTCGAGATCATAGCCAACTTGCCTGTGCCTACCTCAGTCAGGCAGTTAAGAGGATTCCTTGGGCATGCTGGGTTCTACCGAAGGTTTGTTAAGGATTTTGCCAAGATCGCACAACCAATGACAAGGCTTCTGCAGAATGATGTGGAGTGGGAGTTTGGGAAAAAATGCAAGGAAGCTTTCGACATCTTGAAAGAGAGCTTGATCACAGTCCCTATCATTCGCCCACCTGAGTGGGGAATGCCCTTCGAGCTGATGTGTGATGCTAGTGGCTATGCCGTTGGAGCAGTGCTTGGGCAGAAAGTTGGAAAGGAAAACTATGTGATCTACTACGCATCGAAGACGTTGAATGCTGCCCAAAGCAACTACTTAACCACGGAGAAGGAACTGCTAGCGATAGTTTTTGCCTTTGAGAAATTCAGGTCGTACCTACTCGGGAGCAAGACGATTGTGTACACTGACCACTCGGCGATCAAATATCTCATGACCAAGAAGGAGAGCAAGCCACGCTTGATAAGATGGGTGCTACTCTTGCAGGAGTTTGATGTGGAAATAAAAGATAAAGATGGGAAGCAAAACCATGTAGCTGACCATCTCAGTGGTGCCCATAACAAAGACCTTCCCGGACGAGCAGCTGTACGCCATCTATGGAGTCAAGACGCAAGAACCTTGGTATGCTGACTTGGTCAACTACCTGGCGATAGAAGAGTTGCCCAAGGGTATGGATAGTTATCAAAGGAACAAGCTGATGAATGAAGCAAAACGTTGCGTTTGGGACAAACTCTACCTTTTGAGGCATTGTGCTAATCAAGTCATTAGGAGATGTGTATCTGAGTCAGAACAGAAAAGCATCCTCGAGCACTGCCATTCCAAGGAGTGTGGAGGACACTTTGGGCAAAGGAGGACAGCAAGGAAGATCCTGGACTGCGGATTCTACTGGCCCACGCTATTCAAAGATACCTACAAGTGGGCGAAAGCTTGTGCAGATGCCAACATGAATGGAACATCGGAAGGAGGAATGAGATGCCTCTCTTGCCCATACTGCATGTCGAGATCTTCGACGTATGGGGAATAGATTTCATGGGCCCCTTGCCCAAATCAAGGGGCAATCAATACATCCTCCTAGCAGTAGACTATGTGTCAAAATGGGTGGAAGCACAAGCGCTTGCCAAGAACGACTCCAGTATCGTGGTCACTTTCCTCAAGACCCATATATTCACAAAGTATGGAGTGCCCAACGCAATGATCAGTGATCGAGGAACTCACTTCTGCAACAGCACAGTGGAGGCCTTGATGAAGAAATTTGGAGTACACCACAAGCTGACCACGGCGTACCATCCTCAAGGAAATGGGCAAGTAGAGTGATTGGTGTCTAGATGTTAGGTTTTTTGTCATGTTTTCGTGTCCGTTTTCGTTGTGTTTTTGTGTCTTTTTGTGTGTCTTTAGCTATGATTTGGTTGTTTGGAGTTTTTGGTACTTGTAGGATGAAAAGGGCGGAAACGAGAAGAAAATGAGAAGAAAGGTTGTTGAGCAATCATTGACCTCGAGTTCTAACCTCTCATGATTTTATTGAAGATTCATTTTGGATGTAATGAAAGCATTATATCGAAAAGGGGTTCGATAGGAGCACATAGGCGAAAACGGAGGTCAATTTGGAGTTCGGAGAGGAAGATACGGCCGAAACAAGAGAGTCGCGCGCAATCGTCCAGTGCTTGATTTGGCCGATCGGCCAAGTCCTTCACAAATCTGGCCTATCGGCCAGATGTCCGCGTCCAGGATTTTGTTTCCTTATATAATTAGGTTTTCTTCCTATTATAAATACTAGTACTTTGGGACGAATTTGTATCAACTTTTACCTTAGTTTTAGCTCTAGTTTAGCATTCAAATACTTTTAGTTTAGTTTTCCTTTGTTCGATCCGGATCGTTACTTCGTTCTTCAATTAATTCAAGTTTTTACTTAGTTCTTCGTTCTTCGTTTAATCTCATAAGTTCTTTATTGCTTTCTTTTATTTGATTTAATTGCTTTCCTTAGTTTTAGATTTACTTTCGTAATTGCTTCGTTTAATTTTGTTTATTTAATTTCGTTCATTCGATTTCAAGTTCTTAGTTTAGATTCGTTTTTCCTAGTTTTCGATTACTTTGTTTTCCAAGTTCTTAGAGTTAGATTTATTTATTTAATTTCCAGATTTTCAGATTTAGTTTAATTCATGTCTAGATTCATTTTCGTTTCTTTCGTTGCTTTCTTATTTGCTTTCTTTTCGATTCTTGCCTAGGTAGTTTATTTGCTTTCATCTAGTTTAATTCTTTAGATTAATTAGTTCGATTTATTTCTTTGCTTTCTAGATTAGATTAATTTACTTGCTTTAATTTATTGCTTATTTATTTTCTTGCCTAGGATTTAAAAACCAAAACTCAAAATTCTTTTTACTTGCTTTCTTAGTTTTAGGCTAGATTAGGTTGTTTGCTACACGATTATTTGCCCTGCAAAGTTTTCCTTGAGATTCGACATTAGGTTTTTACTTACTAAGTGATAGGATAAGTTTTCCTTGAGATTCGACATTGGCTATTTAATTGTGTAGTATTTTGTTTATTTATTTTTATTTTTATTTTTATTATTTTTATTTTTATTTTGTTCGATTTCTTTTCCTTTCCACTCGGTGCGTTTAATTCGTTTGTTGAGTGTTGTGTTTGCAAGGTCGTCAAAGTCTCTAAAGGAATTGACACCTCACATCGACGACATCAATAGTAGAAGGCGCTCTTGACGAAGGAAGAAGAAGACGAGAGTTCGAAGCAATGGCACAAAAGATGGGAGATTTCGCTCGTCCCACCTTCACCGCCACCACTTCGGCAATTGTTCTAACCACCGAGGTTAGGAATTATGAGCTTAAACCGCACCACTTGGCTTTGCTCCCTACCTACTACGGGCTGCCCAACGAAGATGCTCTCACGTTCATTCGCGAATATTGCACGATGGTGGAAAATTTTCCATTGCGAGAGCTTTCGGAGGACGACTTGAAGATGAAGTGTTTCCAATACACGTTGAAGGATGGAGCAAAGTCATGGTATCTCACTCTCCCGGCCAACTCTCTCACAACTTGGAATGCGGTGTGCGAGAAGTTCATGATGAAATACTACCCCAACCGCAAGACACAAGAGGTGCGATCGAAGATCATGAATTTTGCTCAAGGAGCCGATGAGCCTTTTCATGAGGCTTGGGAGAGATTCCAAGAA